>CM057049.1:15046181-15588681 GCA_029948455.1 Solanum rostratum | reverse complement strand
GGTCTCTCTTGGTCCGAGTGGGGATAGCATTTCTCTTCTGCATGTCCATGGAGTTTTGAAAAATTCAAACATCTCAGAGATAGATAGAGAGGTAGGAATTTCTCAAACGAACCACACTCCTTCGTATACTTCAGGAGGCCATTGATGAGAAGTGGCTGGGGAAAGCTTGAACCCAATTCCTATGGTAATGGTGACACCAAAATGGATATTTGTGCACATCCCTAGACATGATGTTTTGGTTTATAAATTTTCTATATATTTGACATGTTATATGTGTATGAATCGAATATATATATACATATAGCATGATATAGTATAAATAGGATATACATGTGTAATATTTACAATATACTCCATATATACACTTAGTATATCATTTATACCTTGAGCTATGTAATTTATATTATCAATATATACATTGTTCAAATAGTATACCACCAAATAAAAATAGACGGAGGACGTGCAGATTACTATATCAAGCTACCACTAATTTTGTGGTTATAAAGCTAGCATGAGTTGTATTAGAGTTATAGTTGTTCCCTCTATTCATTTTTATTTGTTTCATATTTTAAAAATAGATTTTCACTTTTTATTGTTATTTTGCACATATTAAGAAAAATAATTATTCTTTCTTATTTTATCTTTAATATTAATTCATTTAATTGTTTGGAATCTAATATTATACGTGAATTAATAAAAATTGTACAGATTATAAAATGAAGAAGCAAAAATAAATGAAGGAAATAATTTACAACCATTTTAAATACAAAATTAATGCTATAACTCGAAAGAATTAAATGATGAAGGGCTTATTTATAAGAATATGTTAGAAAATTCACATGCTTGGATAAGGAAATTCACCTACTTTTGGGACACATCAATAAATATTGAAAATAATGTAACCTCTGAATTAATATCACCTTTCTTGGAACCTCTATTTTTCAATTAAAAAAAAAAAACGTGAAATAGTTTCAATTCTCATCACTAATATTTCAATCAATAAAAGATTGACACGCTTTCAACGATTAATAGATGGTTCATATTTCTATGTTTTTACACGGATTGCCCCATCATCTCTAATATTCCCTTTAAATTGTTGTTCATACTTTTCTTTGTGGCTTAAAATATTTTTAATTAGGACTAAATTTAGAGATTTTTTTATCTTGTTGGACATAAATTGTGTAGTATCATATTTGTAAACATATAAGTTTAAAAAGCTTTTGTGTTTTTCTACTTAAATTCTACAAAATTAGTTATGCCTACATAACTTTGTGGGTTCTGAAATTGAACTTATGACTCTATCGATATAATTTTATATGAACTAATTAAGTTATGTCTCGTAAGGCATCACTTATTCCTTACTTTTAATCACTTTTTTGTTAGCCAATATTAAAAAATAAAAATAAAAAACTACAAATTTAAGAGGCAAATGTCTTAAATCACTTCAAAATAGAAGCATCAAGGTAAAACAAAAATAAGTTTCTTCTGGAACAAGGTTCAAATTTAAAATTCTTTGATTAATTATGATGCTCATATACAGATCATAGGTTAATTATACAATATATATCATTGAAAATTGTCCTGGAAATATATTTAATTTCCTGAATCTGGTGTGACACAAAGCTTTTCTTATTGCAATTTAATAGGAAATTTTGTTATAAAATATTATTTTCTCATTTATTTTTCACCTAATAATCAGTTCATTAGAAATTGTGGAAAAACCTATTCTCATTAAAATAGTGGAAACTTTCTGATATTTTTGTAAGAAAATACCATATTATTTTTTGTTTTCTCACTGACTCAATCAAATTATCTGAAAAACTAAGTATTAAATATTTTTTGATGTGAAATTTCAATAAGAAAATAGTGATTTCTTTTTTATAATGACAACAGAATTTGTGTTTATTAAATGATTTAATTATGAAATTCAAATATTCATACGACAATCGATTGTTAGCGCAAACCTTTAATGCTTGATGTTTGGTCTTTTTTATCTATTTTAATTGTACTATTCAATTATGTAGTTTTTATTGTGTCGAATCTTTTAATTAGGTGAAATATCAAAGTGGTACGTGTGGTTCATAAATGAACACTTATTATACATACAATTCTAGCATTATGGTTCATTATCTTTTTTTTTAAAATTAGATTTTATTAATCACCAAAGTATGGAGTTACAGATCTAAGCCAGTAAACCACTAGCTATCTCAAAATAGACTTGAAAACAAGGATTAAAAGTTGTATCTATCTAAAAATAGCCTGACTGGATCAGTAGCTCCAACTCAGTAGCTCTAACACAACAAACACAAGCTATTTTTCGGGCAATGTCCTCTATTGTAGTCTTCTTTTTCTTCCAGATTGAGTACACAAATTCAGTGTATACTAAATGGATCATTTGAGCTTGGCATCTCTTTCCTTTGGTTTCATTGATAATCCATTGCTACCTTATATTCCAATCTGTTGGCATAGGTTGATTGATATTTAACCATCTTAGTAATCTTCTCCCTAATGCTTGTACATACCGACATTTACAGAATAAATAGTCTCTTCTTTCAACTACTTGTTTGCACATAACACACTTTGGATCGATCTTCAGCCTCCATTTCAGAAGTCTACCAGTCATAAGGAGCCTGTTTTGGATTTGCAACCAGAAAATAAAAATTGTTTTTGGCCTTGCTAGGTTTCTCCATTCAACGGTTATGTGTTCTCCTAGCAGAAGATGATAGGCTTGCCTAATCTTGCTTCCCCTGATGCCATTTTCTTGTTGTAGAATGTGTAGACAGGCTTTTGCTCCAAGAATCTTCTTAATCATCCAACATGTTTGCATTGGAACCTTGAGAGTTACCATATTCTGATCTTTAATGTAATAGTTGTGGATCCATTTAACGTCTTACTCTCAACTATTGTGAAAAGCAAGCACAACAAAGTGCATGATTGGTAGTAGCACAAAAGTACCTAAGTCTAAATTTTTTCAATATATTTGATCCAAGAGGAGACCTCAAATACACGATTGAATAAGTTTGGCTAGTAGGTGAAGTATAAATATGGAAGGGCAAAATAAATCAACCATATGAAATACCTAAAAAAATTCCTCACTGTGGCGAGTAAAAATTATACTATAATCAACAAGAATTACAACAATTTTCTTCAAAATGATCACAAAGAAGTGTATTATGATGTCAAAGCACATCAGTCAATATTATACTACAGCGCTTATACCTGTGAGTTAGCAAAATAATATCGTATGTCAATAAAAGACCTGAGTTGGAAAGCAACAAGCAACAATACATCAAAAAATTAGAAGAAAAACGAAGCAAAACATAGCTATTGTATACCGACTGAAATGTGGAGTTACATGACTTCAAATTCACCCATATCATTTCTCAATCAAATATTAATGTGGAAAAAAATAAGATTTTCAAAAATCATCTCAAGGAAAGAGCCTTGAATTGCAATCTAAAGGGGCTGCTATAACTTTAAAAACTGTACTTTCTCTAAATATTGAAATTTAACTTTTACTTTGGTGTAAATGAAACAAGAACCTAAAGAAGTTTTGTATATGCACTATGATAGTGAACTTTAGGATAAGGAGAGACTAGTCTAAATTGAATTATTATTTATCCACATACAAAATGATAATCCAGTAGATTTACAAGTAACAACATTTTCTGTCATATTGTTTCATTAAGATGTATTGACAACCTTAGCTTCTTTACGTTGGTGTGAAAATCTCATATCAAAGGGATGGCCTGTCTCTTAATAATCTTTTCTTCACGAGTTAATTTTTAAGTTGATTTAGATCTGAAATTTATTTTTTGTCATATAATATTAGAGCAAGATTTATCCAAATTCTTAACCTTTTTGAATTTTTTTTTTAAAATCAAATAATTTTGAGAAATAATTTCTACCGAAAAGGGCCCAAAGTAGTTAAGTTTAGCAATCGTTACAAATGAAACTAGAGTTTGAATACGCATTTTTCTAAATAAAAGCAAATAGCACTATAATGAATGTTAAATCTCCTTAACTAGAAAAATAAATTTTATTAGAACCACCGCTAATTGGGAATGAATTATCTTATGATTAATTATTTTGAAATAAATTGTTTCAAGAAATAATTTATTTTATTACTATAATATAAATAATAATCCAAGAATTGCATACTATTTTTCATCAAAAATTATTATATTTTATATCTTACGCATTAGGACTCCTAACTTTTTATTGACTGATTTTAGGAATCTATCAAGTTTACATACCTAAAGAATATCATTATTAAATGCACAATAACTTAGAGTTCTTTAATTTGGTACGGAAATATTCATATAATTAAATACCTTAGAATAAAAAGTTAAATGATTTGTGGAATTTACTATCTGCATCCTTAATCTCAATAAATTCTTTATAAAATCATAAACAAATGTCCTTTGTCAACCATTTATACGGACAAAATAAAAAAAATAACAAGTTCTATTTATTATGATTTAAAAATATAATAATAATATAATTAAATTATTTTCCATCAAAACATAATTAATTATTTAGATCTTTCTTTCTTAATGTACATACAGAGTCAAAAAACAAAAATTGAAACAAACATTCTCATCAGCTTACAAACAAAATAATTTCACCCCAATAAAAAAAGAAAGAAAGAAAGAAGAGGAACCCAGAAAAAATTTAAATTTGCTTTTAATAACTTGTATGAATTAGAATAAGAAATGGTGTAATGGTTTGATGGAATAACAACAGTAGCACTAGTTAAACACCATTTGATTGGAAGAATTAATTGTTTGGCCAAAATAAAAGAGATTTATCTTTAAAATAAAATTAATAGTGTACACCCTCAAATAAAGAGATATAAATACTAGAAATGAATTATTATTCTTCATTTTATTGGAAAAGAAGTGGCAAATGACTTGTATTTAATATTGCTTTTGTTTTTAATTTGAGTCGCTCTTTATTTTTCTTTACACATAATTTTCTGTTTTATCCTTGTAAATAATTGAAAAGGGAGACTTTTTATGATTTTGCTAAAATGTAAGGAGACAAGGGTGCAAATCCTTAAAAATATAATAGTATAAGATGTAAGCCACAAAAGAACAGGAGTTCAAATCACAAATTGTTCAAAACAAAAATTATACACTTCATCTAATTTTAATACGGCGTAAAATAAAAGAGAGGGAATAGTAAATACTAATGGCACTCGATATGACACTTTTTAAAGTTTTTATAAATTTATGGTGAAATAATGCAACACTACCTAACTAGGACGTGCAAGAAAAGTAATACTCAGAGCACATGAACTTATTAAATGTCATAACCAGAAATAACTATTCAAAACTTGCAATTTAACCATTAAGATATTTTTAAAAGTTCCCTCAGTAGGCTCATGCTGTACAGTTTCTCATAGAATGAATGAATGTGTAGTATCTAAAGGCCATTTGGACATGGCAAATTGTCCATATGGAAAACAAAAAAAAAACCTTTACACTTAGTATTTGCATTAAGTAGTGTTAGTTTAGTTTACCAAAGATAAGTAATAAAATTAAGGTGAAGGTTTGTATTTACTACTATTTCAATAAGAATATGTTTTTCCCCATGCGTTTTTAGAGTAAATTAATTTTCAATAGAAATAAAGTGGAAAAATCATATTTTATAACATAAATTTCTCATTGATTTGCGATGAAAAAAGCACATGTTTCTAAAAGTGGCGCAAACCAGTTGACAACCAGATTTTGCAAACAAGTACCTTCAAGAAGGTGATTCTGAAGGAATTTCCTACTATTTTAAGTTCTTTTTACAATTCAGAATCAAAGGATACTCCCTGAATTGGTTGCATTATGGATTACTTAAATTATCAGAATCAAGCTATGATAGCTGTGACTCTTAAATGGTAAATGTTATCCCCTGCAAACAAATATCAATTTGTATGCCTTTACATTACTTGATTTGCTATATATTAGAAACTAGGAATTATTCAAAATTGTTTATTGTGTTTTTGATTATTGCACCATTTTATTGTTTTTAGCTTTGTTTCTTTTTATAGGCTTTGGGCTGTTTTAATTCCTGGTTAGTTGTTATACTTCTACATCATTTTTTTCTGTTGTACTTGAATTTATTGCATATAAAGGTGTCAAAATCAAGTCCACTCGTCAAAACTCATCCATTTATTAGCTCAATTCATTTCAGTCCATTAAGAATTGAGTTAATACGTCGTCAAAATTGAATTTTGTGAAAATATTTTTATTTTAATTTGATATATTATATATAATCATAGTAAAAAAATTATGTAAGAACAAATAAATCAATTAAACTTTAGTAAGAATTGACCTGGTTAGATTATGACCTGCATTTTAGCTCATTCTATCCTAATAAGTTCATTTATTAACTCGATCAAATTTAATTCACTCAAATTTGATTCAACCTGCTTATTTCACGTATGGTCTCAGACTATTACAAAATATCTTTTTTACGATGAATGTGATATGAGAGAAACAACTTTTAGGTTTGTTGGGAACATGAAAATCTAACCTAAGACAAATGTGAAAATACCAACTCTTTTTTTCTAGTCATTGATGACTCAGTACTCTTAACTTTCCAAGTGACTCAAATTTACTTTTAGATATTTTATTCTTTTTGGCAATCATGTGAGAGCCAACCTATAATTGCTGTAATTAATTATAGGTCGACTGTGCGTGGAACCACTTTTTTGTGCAAAAGCGTCGTAAGAACCCCAAATAGAAAATATATAAAAACTTGTGACAAAGAAATGAAATTGTGAATGATGGAGTACCATTGTTTGGCATATTTTTTACTATAATTTAATATTCTGAGTTATTCACACGTGAAGAGAGTGGATATTGTGAAAAAATAAAAATCTACCGACAATACTTCACGGCTCAACAATTTAATGGGAACTCAAGTAGAGAAAGGTCCAATCTAGGGTGCCAATTGGACGGGTTAAATTTATTTGAGCGGGTTATAATGGATCAAGATTCGATCCAATATAAATTTGCTTGGGTTAAAACAGGTTATAGAGCGGGTCAAGATCCAACTTGACCCAATTGTTACTAAGTTTTACTTATTTTATTTGTTCTTTTTTAATATTTTAGTACTTAACTAAATTATATTTTTCTTTATTATGGCTATATAGACCATATCAAATTAAAAAAAAGTGTTTTGAAAATACTTCAATAAGATATCCATAACACATTTTTCATGGTAAAATATATTATGAAATAAATTAGTGAGACCTAATTTCAAAAGAAACTCAAGATAGAGAAAGCCCTTCGTTCAGATTGGGTCATAAAAGAATTTCAAAGAAGCATCAAATCGTGGGGCAATCTGTAATTTAATTAAATTCTTTTGATTATGGTAAAGGCTTGTCAGGCTACTCTCCATTTTTCTTAAGTTTCTATTTGATAATTGATACATGACATAAGTTAAAATTTGATAGTTAAGATTTAATTGACTTATATCATTAAATGGAGAGAAAAAAAAGGTAATGATAAATTGTAAAAGATGTTTTATCCATGGAGAAGCAACTTACGAACTTGGCAAAAATGGTTAAAGGATTAACTGACATGTACAAATCAAAAGTCTTACATCAAGGATTGATCGAACATGTACAAATCAAAAGTCTTACATCAAAAGGTTGGTGGATAGGATAGATGGCCCACTAGATAGAAATTCCAGTCATGCACCTGAAAAGGATATTGAAGTTCAAGAGATTAAAAATCCTGTGAAACAAACACCACCTATCAAGGAGATGCCAATTTCTTCTGAAGGGATGATCCCACTTGATCGATTGAAAGAGTTCATTGAAGGGACCATTCAATATAATGTTTAAAAAGATACACACAAAATTATTTTTTGTAACTATTTCTCTTTAATGACCAAGGTATTCGAAGATTGAATTGTAAAAATGAAACCTTAATGCAAGAAAATACCAGACTCATGGAAAGATCATGATAATGGAAGATCGACTACGGCAGTAAAGTTTGAGTTATATCAAACACAGACAAACAAGGATGACTATAACAAAAATCATCAAAGTTCTCCATTCCCAAAGAAAGTGGAAGAGACGGGGTGTGCATTCCTTAGTGAATGCAACAAGATCCACTGTGTCAGATTTAGACACAACTAGTCTGACTCAAACGGGTAGCTAATAAAAGCCCATCAAATTTGTTTATGGCTGACACTTTGCCAAAAAATGTAGATAATGATTAAAAAAATTAAGGATACTCCCCGAAACATTAAGGAGTAAGTCATCTAACAAAAATGTGATTAAATTAAAGATAACAAAAAAGATAAAATGAAAAAACTAATAGAAAAGACATTGGAAAAATTTTAGCAAAACAGACAAAATGTTACAAATGAACAAGAGACTCGAGACAAGTACGAAGACATAAAGGATGAAGAAACCCTGTATAACTCAGATAAAGAAGACGATGATCCAGGAATAAGTTTCGACTTAGTTGCAGTGCACAACTTAGACACGTGAACAGTTATTGAGGAAAACAACAAATAGGAAAAAGCCAATCTTATTATAATGGCCATGTGAAGAGTCAGAAGTAATGAAGATATAGAATACTGTAGCAGCAATGTGGAAAGCCAAAAGTAGCCATGTGAAGAGTTAAAAGTAGCCATATGAAGAGTCAAAAGTAGCCATATAAAGAGTCAAAAGTAATAAGATTGTCACGACCCAAACCTAGGGCCTAAGTATGACACGGCGAATGAAGAATCCAAAGGAACCCCAAACAAGCCTCTAAGCATAAGTAGCACATCCTTGGTCGTGGAAGCATATATAAATATCAAGCAATTAAGTCTGAGGGAAGCGGGCTTTAGACTTACACTATAGGGATAGATAGGGAAAAGGGATTTGCATGATCACATAACAAAGAAGACTAAAGGGAGGGTAAGTATGACTCACGCTATAGGGATGATAGGGGCTCAAGACTTTCATCACATTCTATCACAATCAACAACACATAAAGGGATAGGGCCTAAAGGAAGTCTTTCATAATTACAGAAACATAATAGGAGTCAAGCTCATCACATACATCTATATCCAACAACACCTCTAACATAAGCGAAACGGGGCCAAGACATCTCCCGATCTCACCTTCAAAAGTAAAAGTTCCAGAAGTAAATAAGTCTTTAGCATAGCACGAAATAAAATAGTTGTTGTCTCTGAAATAAAAGAATCACCAAATAGCAATCTTCAATCAAGCTGACTAGCCACGAGGAGGAGGATGAATAGGAGCTCTGGTCCCTACATGGTTAGATCATGTAGGCAAAAAGTATGTGTTAGTACTTGCAATGTACTAAGTATGCGGGATACAATGCAACAAGAGAACATAATTCGTAATTAGACAAAATGCATAATTATATTCAAAGGATATAGTCTCAATATGACATGAATGATTAATGCCTTGGTCAAAAGATGCATGAGGATAGCCAAATCATATAACATATCATATATAGATAGAAAGGTACCATAATCGAAAAATAAGACCAACCGAGCTACTACTTGGAATCCCAATGTTCATTCCACACCGAATAAAGGAGTGGTTTACTTTGTTAAGGTAAATCAAACGTTTGCCTTACGGGAACTTCTCCATTTTGGAAAGTGCTTCACAAACACCTTACAGATTCACCATCTTTTTTGATCACCTTACGAGAACTTCACCCTTTTCGATTAATATAAGATAAAAACCTTATGAGTACACCACTCCTTTCGATTAATATATGATAAGAGCCTTAGGGAAACATCACCCTTTTTGGTTAATATTATGGATGTACCATATAGGAACACCACCCTTTTGGTTGATCATGCAATTAGCAAATCACAAACCTACAACGACAAAGTCATTAAGGGACAATGGTTATTTACCAAGGTCCGCTCGGTGCTAGGTCAACAATCCCAAGGAATACTCAAATCATAGTCATAGTCATAGTCATAATATGCAAAGCCTCATAATATCATTTATTGTATTGGAGTAGTTCATTAAAACCAAAGATTCATAAAATCAAAGAGAGGGCTTCATATCATTCATAACTTTCATAACGTTCTCATGAACTCAAAACATGCTTATTATCCCTTCAACATTCACAACATGCATAATTCACATATCTTGCCATAAGGCTTTCATTAACATAAGAGGTTTGGCTCATAACTTTGGTCAAAACACCGTGGGTATGTGTACATAAGCTTAAAATCATAAAATACATGAGTATAGGACATGGATGAGTAAAACATAGTCATTTTGCGAACCATTCAAATCAACCCACCAACATATTAACAAAATTCCAATTTGGGTACCATGAAATCTCTTTTGAAAATTCATCATCTTTCTGTCAGGACCTGGACCTAGGGCTTAGAAGTGACACGGAGAATAGGAATCCGAGAGTCCCCAAATAAGCCTCAAAGTATCCAAATTCACATCATCAGTTCGGAAGCGTATTCAAATGATAAACGCATAGTTCTAAGGGATAGGAAAGTAGGACTCACACTATGGGGATATCATAAAGAAAGGGATTAACATGGTGTAACGCCCGCTAAATTATCAAAATACCCCTAGAGGGGAGAGGTGTGCGAAAATGTGTCTTTCGATGCTCGAATTTAGAATTCGAGAGCGGATTCATGATCAGCACTGAAAATTGAGTGGGGGAAGGGTCTCGGTCGATTTTTAGAGCAACCGAGTCGAAAAATAAATTTTCGTTTCAAAACAAAAAACAGTGAGCCTCCGCGATGGAACCGCGACACGGACCTGTCACGGAGTCATACTTAAATTTTTTCGAAAAATTTCGACGGAGTTGAATTTCTGAAAATGCACTGTCCGCGACCAGTCCGCGTCGCGGACTGTGTTATTTCAGGTGGGAATGTAATTTCTTAAATTACTAGGGGCATTATGGTCCATTCCCACCTACCCCAAATGTCCCCCTACGACCAATATAGGTTGGTTTACACGAAAAAAGGTTCAAAAACCCCATTGAAGAAGTTTTCCTAAGGTTTCTAAGGCTAGGGCTTGAAGAAGGTTGAGGAGATCAAGAGGAAAGTATTTGGTTTCGTGTGACTACCTTTTCCAGGTATGTAAGGCTTCACTTAATTCCCCATGTGCCCCCATGAGTAAGGTATTGAAGTTTAATGGTGATGATGTTAGGGTGATGAATTGAAACATGTTTAATTCATGTAATGTAATGAATAATTGCCATTATTTTTATGCATAAACTTACATATTTTACAGCATTGATGATGATCATCATAAAATTTCTATATCCCCTAAATCATTTTTGTGAAGTGCATATGTTTTAAAAACCTTATAATTATGATGATTGGAAAAGCCTGCATAATGAACGTAGGGTGGTATGTTTAGAGCCTTGAAGAATGATATTGATGTTATGATGACTAATGTTGATGTCTCTAAGTTGAGAGTCAAAGTTCCTAAACTAGTATTCCTAAAGTCTATGATGTTGAGGTAACTGCTAATGAGGTGAGATGATGATGATGTTAATGTTAATGCAATGAGATGATGATGATATTAATGTAAATGAGATGCTAATGATGATGTACTACACCCTATGGGGACTAATGATGATGTAATGTGTCCCTATGGGACTGATGATGTTAATGTTTTATGAGCATGTCGAGTCCTGGGAGGAGTATCAAGCACCGAAATGGATAAAAAGGTGAGTCCCACCTGAATCCATTAACTACGTGGCCCGCGTAGGAAGAAAGGATTGAGCCGAAATGCGGATGGCTCCTATCTTGTCCCAAATGAGGACTAATGTTATGTTTTGTGGATCCACTGATGTAATGTCCTTTACCCCGGGCAGGGTAATGGATGGATGTGGCAACGACATCGCTTCGTTGTATCATCACTGGCTCATAAGTGATGGTTGTCGGTTAAAGAAACTCCCAGTTAGGCCTCTTAGAAAGGTTTCATTGATAGGACTCAAATGTCAATGTTAATGTTATGGCTAAGCTGATGCTTCCCCGTTGTAAATGTAAGGTCTCTTGATGATGAGTGTTGTATCTTGATGTTGCTAATGCTTTGATTCAGCTATTTTACATGACAGTATATTCCACATACTAACGCCATTTGGCGCTGCATCGTTTCATGGTGCAGATACAGGAGCTAGAGGACTTCAGCAGCTGCCCCGTTGAGGTCAAGTGTTTCAAGTTCAGACTATGGTGAGCCTCCTTGTTTTCAGGGGAAACCTTTATTTGATGTTATCCTGTTTTCTTATTGAGTCGGGTAGCCATGGTATGTCATGGTCCCCTTCTTAGACAGTATAGATAACGTTAGAGGCTTCGTGGACCTAATGTTGAGGTTAATGGGAAAGGTTTTGTTTTAAACTGAGAAATCTTCTCTTGTTTGTTTTTGATAATGAAGATTAATGTTTGGCCATTAGCCCACTATTTTAAGGTCTTGTTTACTATTTCCTTCCGCGATGTCTATAATGAATGATGTGATGAGGCTAAGTGGTTCACTTGGGGGCTAGCAATAGTCTCTGAGTGCCGGCCACGCCTAGGGTACCCTCCCGGGGCGTGATAAACTTGGTATCAAAGCACCGAGTTCAAGAGTCCTAGGGAGTCTACGAAGCCGTGTCTAGTAGAGTCTTGTTTATGCGTGTGTTGTGCACCACACTTCATAAATAGGATGCTACGGGGCATTAGGAAATGGTTCCACTTCTTTGATGTTCTGAGGTCGTGCGTTAGAGCTTGACTTTAAGTAAACCCTTTAATTCGTGCGTTACGCGATTGCAGATAATGCCTCCAAAACACACAACTGCTCAACGAGATGCCCCAATCCCGAACGCCGGGAATCCTATGCCAGAGTCTTCTGAACAGCAGGGGACAAGGAG
Organism: Solanum rostratum; assembly: GCA_029948455.1. Lineage (NCBI taxonomy): Eukaryota > Viridiplantae > Streptophyta > Magnoliopsida > Solanales > Solanaceae > Solanum > Solanum rostratum. Next base: position 15,575,814 of record CM057049.1, on the reverse strand, counting down.
ACGGGGACGACCTGCAAGAGCTGCTGAGGCTCCACCAGCACCCCCTACTCAGTCTGCCCCCACTTCGGAGGCAGACTTCAGGGGAGCTATTGCCATGCTCACCCAGTTGGTGGCCTCGCAGAGTAACAATCGCTGTCCCCAGGCCCCTAACTCTAGTTCCCAAGAGCCAACTGCTGCATCCAGGCTCAAGGATTTTTATTTCTTGAGGATGAACCCGCCGGTCTACACGGGTTCTAAGGTTGAGGAGGATCCGCAGAACTTTATTGATGAGATGCGCAAGATCCTGAGGGCAATGCATGCGAGTGAGGTTGAAGGAGTTGAGCTAGTCTCATATCAGCTTAAGGATGTCGCCAACATCTGGTACAATCAGTGGGAAGACGGGGAGAGGTGAAGGTGCTGAACCAGCTGAGTGGGAAGAGTTCGAGAGTGCTTTTCTCGATCATTTCTTTCCCCAGGAGTTAAGGGAAGCCAAGGTTGAGGAGTTCGTGAACTTGAAACAGGAGGGCATGACTGCCAAGGAGTACAGCCTAAAGTTCACCCAACTATCAAGATATGCTCCTGAGATGGTCCTTGATATGAGGGCCAGGATGAGAAAATTTGTGTTTGGGCTGGGCATACATGTGAAGAGAGAGTGCAAGGCAGCACTGCTGATCCCAGACATGGATATTTCCAGGCTGATGGTCTACACTCAACAGACCGAAGAGGACAAGAAGAGGGACAAGGAGGAGCAGTAGAGCAAGAAAGCCAAAGCTGCGGGGCATGAGCAAAATCAGCAGAAATAGGACAAGGGTAACAGGAACTTCTTTCTGAGGAAGCCTCCTAGCCATGCACCACCGATGGCGAATACACCTGCTCAGCAGCACAGGCATGATCAGAAGACCCAGGGTCACCAGGACTTCAGAGCACTGGGATCTCAGTCCCAGGCTAGTGTTGCCCAGGGTCCAAGAGGAAGAGTAACTTATGGCAGATGTGGCAAACGACATCTTGGTGCATGCCGGGAGGGCACCAATCTATGCTATTCTTGTGGACAGCCTGGCCATTTCTAGGGCGAGTGTCCTATGAGGAGCCAGAGGGGTAATGACAGAGGAAATAGAGCCCAATCATCTACAGCGCCCCCTGCGGGCAGTCATCAGAGGGCTGCTGCTGCAAATGCCGGAGGCTAAGCGAACCGCCTGTATGCTATGGGAAATCGACAGGATCAAGAGGCTGCCCCAGATGTTGTCACGGGTATGCTTTGAATCTTCTCTTATAACTGTTATGCATTACTTGATCCGGGTGCCACTTTATCTTTTGTGACGCCCTATGTGACTAATAAGTTCGAAGTTGTCCCAGAATTTCTATGTGAGCCATATTCCGTTTCGACTCCTACTGGAGAGTCTATTCTGGCTAAGAGGGTCTATAGAAACTGTGTGGTATCTATTTATCATAGGGATACATTTGCTGATTTGGTGGAGTTAGAGATGGTTAATTTCGATGTGATCCTCGGGATGGATTGGCTTCATGCTTGCCATGCGTCCATAGATTGTAGAACCCGAGTGGTTAAGTTTCAGTTCCCAAATGAACCGGTTTTAGAATGGAAAGGAGGTTATGTTGCATCCAAATGTATATCCTACCTGAGGGCAAGGAGGTTGATTTCTAAGGGGTGTATCTATCACCTAGTAAGAGTTAAAGCTGATGATGTCGAGACCCATACTCTTGAGTCGGTCTCAGTAGTTAATGAGCTCCCTGAGGTGTTTCCTAAGGATTTACCTGGAGTCCCTCCTGATAGGGAGATTGACTTCGGAATTGATGTACTCCCTGATACGCAGCCTATTTCAATTCCACCATATAGGATGGCCCCCGCTGAGTTGAAAGAGTTGAAGGGACAGTTGAAGAATCTGTTAGAGAAAGGTTTTATTAGACCCAGTGTTTCACCATGGGGTGCTCCCGCTTTGTTTGTGCGAAAGAAAGATGGGTCGCTCCAAATGTGCATAGGTTATAGGCAACTAAACAAGGTCACAGTCAAGAACAAATATCCTCTTCCTAGGATAGACGACTTGTTTGACCAACTTCAGGGTGCCTCATGTTTTTCAAAGATAGACCTCAGATCGGGTTACCACCAGTTAAAGGTGAGGGAATGTGACATCCCAAAGACAACTTTCAGGACAAGATATGGTCACTTCGAGTTCTTAGTAATGTCCTTTGGGTTGACAAATGCACCAGCAGCCTTTATGGACTTGATGAATAGGGTGTTCAGACCCTACTTGGATATGTTTGTAATCGTCTTCATTGATGATATTTTGGTATATTCGAGGAAAGAGGAAGAGCATGCTAAGCATCTCAGAGTTGTCTTTCAAACTCTTAAGGACCATGAGTTGTATGCAAAGTTCTCCAAATGTGAGTTTTGGCTTAAGTCAGTGGCTTTCCTAGGTCATGTGGTTTCGGGTGATGGAATTCGAGTAGATAGCCAGAAGATTGAGGCGGTTGCAAGTTGGCCACGACCGACCTCTCCGACTGACATAAGAAGTTTCTTGGGGTTGGCAGGCTACTACCGGAAGTTTGTGGAGGGATTTTCTTCCCTATCTGCACCATTGACCAAACTGGCCCTGAAAAAGGTCAAGTTCCAGTGGTCTGAGGAGTGTGAGAAAAGTTTCCAGGAGTTAAAGATTAGGTTGACCACCGCACCTGTCTTGACTTTGCCCGACGGGACTGATGACTTTGTGATATACTGCGATGCATCAAGAGTTGGGTTGGGATGCGTGCTAATGCAGAGAGGAAAAGTGATAGCCTATGCTTCCAGACAGCTTAAGGTTCATGAGAGGAACTACCCGACCCATGATCTTGAATTGGCGGCAGTCGTGTTCGCACTTAAAATCTGGTGCCACTACTTGTATGGAGTGCATGTGGATGTGTTCACAGACCACAAGAGTTTGCAGTATATATTCAGCCAGAGAGAGCTCAATCTGCGACAGAGGAGATGGTTAGAGTTGCTCAAGGACTATGACATGAGCATCATGTATCACCCAGGTAAAGCTAATGTTGTTGCTGATGCTCTTAGCAGGATGTCTATGGGTAGCACGACCCACGTTGAGGAAGAAAAGAGAGAGCTGATAAAAGATGTACACAGGTTGGCCCGATTAGGGGTCCAACTTGAGAAGAATGACGAAGGAGGAGTTAGTGTTCAAAATGGGTCTTCATCATCCTTAATGACTGAAGTTAAAGAGAAGCAGGATCAAGATCCGATTATACTTCAACTAAAAGAGGATGTTCATAAACAGAAAGTGATGGTCTTCTCCAAAGGGGGAGATGGGGTATTAAGATACCAGAACAGGTTATGTGTCCCTGATGTCGATGGTGTTCGAGAGAGAATTCTAGCTGAGGCCCATATGCTAAATACTCTATTCATCCGGGCTCCACCAAGATGTATCATGACTTGAGAGAGGTCTATTGGTGGGGTGGAATGAAGAGGGACATCGCAGAATTCGTTTCCAGATGCCCAAACTGCCAACAAGTCATGGTTGAGCACCAAAGGCCAGGTGGTCTGGCTCAAAACTTTGAGATTCCTGAATGGAAGTGGGAGATGGTAAATATGGACTTCATCACTGGTCTACCGAGGTCCCGGAGACAACATGATTCCATATGGGTGATTGTAGACAGAATGACGAAATCTGCGCATTTCTTAGCAGTCAAGACGACCAACACTGCCGAGGATTATGCCAAGATGTATATTCGGGAGATTGTGAGGTTGCATGGGGTTCCCTTGTCCATCATTTCAGACAGAGGAGCCCAATTTACTTCTCACTTCTAGAGATCTTTCCAAAAAGGGCTGGGTACCAAGGTGAACCTGAGCACAACTTTTCATCCACAAACGGATGGTCAGGCAGAGCGTACTATCCAGATGTTAGAAGACATGTTGAGGGCATATGTCCTTGACTTCAAAGGAAATTGGGACGACCATTTACCCCTGATTGAATTCGCATATAACAACAGTTACCATGCGAGTATTCAAATGGCCCCTTATGAGGCCTTGTATGGGAGAAGATGTAGATCACCCATTGGGTGGTTCGAAGTTGGAGAGGCTGAATTGATTGGGCCTGACCTTGTCCACCAGTCCATGGAGAAGGTGAAGGTTATACGGGAGAGATTGAAGACTGCCCAAAGCCGTCAGAAGTCTTACATAGATGTGAGAAGAAGGGACTTGGAGTTTGAGGTGAATGACTGGGTTTACTTGAAGGTATCACCAATGAAGGGTGTCATGAGGTTTGGGAGAAAGGAAAAGTTAAGTCCTCGCTATATTGGTCCTTATCAAATTTTACGGAGGATTGGAAAGGTTGCTTATGAGCTGGAATTACCCTCTGAATTAGATGAGATTCATCCAGTGTTTCATGTCTCGATGTTGAAAAAATGTTTGGGGGATCCTGCCCTGGTAGTTCCTGTAGAGAGCATAGGAATCAAAGACAGTCTATCCTATGAGGAAGCCCCAGTCCAGCTCCTCGATCGACAAGTGCGCAGACTGAGGAATAAAGAGATAGCTTCTGTCAAAGTTCTGTGGAGGAATCAATTCGTTGAGGAAGCCACATGGGAAGCTGAGGAAGAGATTAAAGCAAAGTACCCGCACCTGTTCGCGCCCGTGGATGATGAAAGTGTTGAAGGTAACGTTCTCACTTAATGTAAATTGATGTTATACCATGAACTATATGTGAAATTGTTGATGTTTTGAATTAATGAGTTTAAAGGTCAATGAAAGGTTGAGGTAGAGGGTTACCGGAGTAATGCGGGTGAGTTTTGAGCCTATTCGTGCTAAGATACCTTCCTACTCATCATTCGAGGATGAATGATCCCAAGGGGGAGATAATGTAACGCCCGCTAAATTACCAAAATACCCCTAGAGGGGAGAGGTGTGCGAAAACGTGTCTTTCGATGCTCGGATTTAAAATTCGAGAGCGGATTCACGATCAGCACTGAAAATTGAGTGGGGGAAGGGTCTCGGTCGATTTTTAGAGCAACCGAGTCGAAAAATAAATTTTGGTTTCAAAACGAAAAACAGTGAGTCTCCGCGATGGAACCGCGACGCGGACCTGTTGCGGAGTCACACTTAAGTTTTTCTGGAAAATTTCGACGGAGTTGAATTTCTTAAAATGCACTGTCCGCGACCAGTCCGCGTCGCGGACTGTGTTATTTTAGGTCGGGAATGTAATTTCTTAAATTACTAGGGGCATTATGGTCCATTTCCACCTACCTCAAATGTCCCCCTACGACCAATATAGGTCGGTTTACACGAAAAAGGGTTCAAAAACCCCATTGAAGAAGTATTCCTAAGGTTTCTAAGGCTAGGGCTTGAAGAAGGTTGAGGAGATCAAGAGGAAAGTATTTGGTTTCGTGTGACTACCTTTTCCACGTATGTAAGGCTTCACTTAAGGCATGGGAATGCCCTCCCATGTGCCCCCATGAGTAAGGTATTGAAGTTTAATGGTGATGATGTTAGGGTGATGAATTGAACATGTTTAATTCATGTAATGTAATGAATAATTGCCATTATTTTATGCATAAACTTACATATTTTACAGCATTGATGATCATCATCATAAAATTTCTATATACCCTAAATCATTTTTATGAAGTGCATATGTTTTAAAAACCTTATAATTATGATGATTGGGAAAGCCTGCATAATGAACGTAGGGTGGTATGTTTAGATCCTTGAAGAATGATATTGATGTTATGATGACTGATGTTGATGTCTCTAAGTTGAGAGTCAAAGTTCCTAAACTAGTATTCCTAAAGTCTATGATGTTGAGGTAACTGCTAATGAGGTGAGATGATGATGATGTTAATGTTAATGCAATGAGATGATGATGATGATATTAATGTAAATGAGATGCTAATGATGATGTACTACACCCTATGGGGACTAATGATGATGTAATGTGTCCCTATGGGACTGATGATGTTAATGTTTTATGAGCATGTCGAGTCCTGGGAGGAGTATCGAGCACCGAAATGGATAAAAAGGTGAGTCCCACCTGAATCCATTAACTACGTGGCCCGCGTAGGAAGAAAGGATTGAACCGAAATGCGGATGACTCCTATCTTGTCCCAAATGAGGACTAATGTTATGTTTTGTGGATCCACTGATGTAATGTCCTTTACCCCGGGCAGGGTAATGGATGGATGTGGCAACGACAGCGTTTCGTTGTATCATCACTGGCTCATAAGTGATGGTTGTCGGTTAAAGAAACTCCCAGTTAGGCCTCTCAGAAAGGTTTCATTGATAGGACTCAAATGTCAATGTTAATGTTATGGCTAAGTTGATGCTTCCCCGTTGTAAATGTAAGGTCTCTTGATGATGAGTGTTGTATCTTGATGTTGCTAATGCTTTAATTCAGCTATTTTACATGCTAGTACATTCCACGTATTGACGCCATTTGGCGCTGCATCGTTTCATGATGCTGATACAGGAGCTAGAGGACTTCAGCAGCCGCCCCGTTGAGGTCAAGTGTTTCAAGTTCAGACTGTGGTGAGCCTCCTTGTTTTCGGAGGAAACCTTTATTTGATGTTATCCTGTTTTCTTATTGAGTCGGGTAGCCATGGTATGTCATGGTCCCCTTCTTAGACAGTTTAGATAACGTTAGAGGCTTCGTGGACCTAATGTTGAGGTTAATGGGAAAGGTTTTGTTTTAAACTGAGAAATCTTCTCTTGTTTGTTTTTGATGATGAAGATTAATGTTTGGCCATTGGCCCACTATTTTAAGGTATTGTTTACTATTTCCTTCCGCGATGTCTATAATGAATGATGTGATGAGGCTAAGTGGTTCGCTTGGGGGCTAGCAATAGTCTCTGAGTGTTGGCCACGCCTAGGGTACCCTCCCGGGGCGTGACACATGGATTCACATAACATGTAGCACATAAAGACTAAGGGGCGGGTAAGTGTGACTCACTCTATGGGGGCAATTCGGGACTTATGATCTTTCACATTTCCACATCAAACATACATACATGTCATAATTCTCATAATTACTCCATGATAGCAATGTCAAATAGATAACCATAATCATAAGCCTCCAAATACAACACATAACATATAGATCCGACAAGAGTTTACAAGATGTCCAACAATGCCTCTAGTCATAAGATAGGACGGGGCTAAGATATGTCTCAGGCTCACCCTCAAAGTAAATAACACAAATGGAAGCAACATAGGTAGAGGAATGGTGGCTTGTCCTGGAAGATAAGACTCACCACAACAAATGTATCAACTCCGATCTAGCGTTAAAAGGTGGATGAAGGTAATCTCCGGTCCCTACATGGTGAGATCATATAGGAAGAAGTATGCGTTAGTATGTTTGAATGTACAAGTATGTGGGCATGCAACATGAAAGAAAGATGATGTTAACCTGCACAATATGCCATATGAAAACCATAGAGTAGCCATAACCCATGTATGTTAGCACTCAAAGAGTCACTCCTTGCCTGAATTGTGTGTGGGGGGGGGGGGGGGGAGGGGTGTACCCATCCTCATCAATACACATGTAGCTCATGAAATGACGTTGTATAGGGAAGATTGTACCTGTCCTCATCTATACATTGTGTAAAGGGAGGGTTGTACCCATCCTCATCAATACACACTAAGCTCATATAACCATGTGCATAGGGAAGGTTGTACCTATCCTCTTCTATGCCTTGTGTAAAGGGAGAATTGTGCCCCATCCTCATCAATACACACTTAGCTCATACATACATGTGCATAGGGAAGGTTGTACCTATCCTCATCTATGCATTGTGTAAAGGGAGGGTTGTGCCCATCCTCATCAATACACACTTAGCTCATACATACATGTGCATAGGGAAGGTTATACCTATCCTCATCTATTCATTGTGTAAAGGGAAGATTGTGCCCGTCCTCATCAATACAACCATGTGCTTACATACTCATGCAAGATGTCATATGATATGCATACTCATATAATTCATATTCATGTAAAATTCAAGTTCATATTACTATCAATTCATATCATAAAGGTTCAACTTATATCATGCTCATGTTCATAGATTCTTACTCAATTCTTCTTCATAACCATATTTTCCTCAAAATCATATACATAAACATATTTGGGTCTTAACCCACTTCACAATTTTCATAAAGTCCAACGATTATGAATGCATATGTCACGCCCCGGGAGTGTACCCTAGACGTGGCCGGCACCCAGAGACTATTGCTAGCCCCTGAGCGAACCACTCAGCCTCATCACATCGCTCAACATCAACACAGCGGAGAAACATCATAATATGAGAACCATAGAAAAGGGCCAAATGACCAATCATCAGTCTTATCATCAAAGGATTAAGCGAAATACTCTCTTAGTACATCAGGAAAAACATCAACATCAACTTCGACACCATGTCTACGAAGCCTCTAACCTGACTCAACTGTCTAAGAGGGGTGCCATGACATGTCATGGCTACCGACTCAATGAAATAAAGGAAATAACATAGAAGGGTCTCCTCCAGATAGCAAGGAGGCTCACCAAAATCTGAACTTGAAACCTTGGACTTCAACGGTGCGCCTGCTGAAATCCTCGAACTCCTGTATCTGCATCATAAAACGATGCAGCGCCAAATGGCGTCAGTACGTAGAATGTACTGGCATGTAAAATAGTTGAATAACAGGGTAAGTACACAACAATAAAGAAACATCGACTCCACATCATACTTCATCAGAAATATTAAAAGTCTATCTAAAGCAAGAGATTAAATTAGACAATTGACTCATCAACCTCTCATCAATCATCAACATCATAGCAAGCTCATCTCAAGGAGCCTCAACATCATCTCACATCAAGAGAACATCATATCGACTCAGACTCAAGGGATCATCACCTCATTTCAAGGAACATCACATCGACTCAAGGAAATATCACATCGACTCAAGGACTCAACTTGAACATCACGTCAACATCAACATCAGAGTTCTATCAAAGGAACCTAACTGGGAGTTTCTCTAACCGACAACCATCACTTATGAGCCAGTGATGATACAACGAAGCGATGCCGTTGCCACATCCATCCAATACCCTGCCCAGGGTAAAGGACATCACATCAGTGGATCCACAAGAAAACATCAAACATCAGTCCTCTTTTGGGACAAGATAGGAGCCATCCGCATTGCGGTTCAATCCTCTCTTCCTACGCAGGCCACGTAGTTAATGGGTTTGAGTGGGACTCACTCTCTACCCATTTCGGTGCTCAATACTCCTCCCAGAAACTCGACATGCTCATAAAACATCATCATCATCAGTCCCATAGGGACATAATACATCATCATCAGTCACATAAGGACATGATATAATACCTAAACATCAACATCGGTCCCAGGGGGACATAGTATATCAACATCAACATCAGTCCCATAGGGACATGGTACATCAACATCAACATCAGTCCCATAGGGACATAGTACATCAACTCATAACATTGACATCAACATCAAAACTCAAGAGACATCATTTAGCAACTATATTGTAATGCTAAGACCTCATTAAACATCATGCTCATCAACATCATCACCTTATCATCAATACCTCATCATAACATCATCATAACATCATCATAACATCATCATCGTTCTAGATATGTTCCCTAACTTCATTATGCATGCTCCTTTTCAAACACAAAAACTATAGGGTTTAAAATGCACTTATAAAATGGATTATAATAGAAAGCAAAATAGTGATGATCATCAGTTTATGTAGGAGAACTTCTCATACATAAGATAAAGTAGATTTTCTTCATGCATCAACTCTTCATATTAACTTTGTCACATCAAGATATGATATTCAACATTTAGGAGAGCATATGGAAGGACATTCCCATGCTTTAGGTTAGCCTTACATACCTAGGATGTTTTGCTAACGAAATTATACAACACCTCCTCTTGATCTCTTCAACTCACTTCCCTTCAAGCCCTAACTTTGGTGACCTTTAGGAAGAATACACTTCAAAATTTGGGTGTTTGAAACCCTTTTCTTAGAAACTGACGTTTATTAGTCGTAGGGGAATATTTAGGAATTATAGGAATGGACCAAATTGCCCTTCGTAATTTAAAATAATTTATCCCCATCCTGAAATAACACAGTCAGCGACGCAGACCTGTCGCGGACAGTGTATTTTTGGAAATTCAACTCCGTCGAAAAATTTACAGAAAACATAAGTGTGGCTCCGCGACCGGTCCACGACGCAGTCCTGTCGCGCAAGCACACTATTTTCGTTTTGGAACGAAAAATTATCTTCCGACTCGATCGCTCTAAAAATTGACCGAGACCCTCTTCCCACTCCATTTTCAGTGCTGATCACGAATCCACTTTTGGATTTTCAATCCGAGCATCGAAAGATGCATTTTCCGCACACCTCTTCCCTAGGGGTATTTTTGTAAAATTACCGGGTGTTACATTATCTCCCCCTTGGGATCATTCGTCCTCGAATGATGAGCGGGAACGGTACATGGCACGAATAGACTCAAGACTCACTCCGACACTCAATTAGTAGCATCACCACTTCAATTTCTTATCGACCTCATTATCAAGTAAATGTACACAGACATCAATGCCACAAACAAACATCACATCATGGTAAGAACATCAATTTACATAGAGGTAGGAATGTTACCTTCCACACTTTCATCACTCTCAAGCACGAACAGGTGCGGGTACTTAGATTTCATCTCTTCTTCAGCTTCCCATATGGCTTCCTCAACAAACTGATTCCTCCACAGGACTTTGACAGAGGCTATCTCTTTGTTCCTCAGTTTGCGAACCTGTCGATCAAGGATCTGGACTGGAATTTCCTCATAAGACAAGCTGTCTCTGACTCCCGTGCTCTCCACAGGAATTATCAAGGCAGGATCTCCTAAACATTTCTTCAACATCGAAATGTGGAACACCGGATGGATTCCATCTAGCTCAGAAGGTAAATCTATCTCATAAGCAACCTTCCCAATCCTTCATACGATCTGATAGGGGCCAATATAGCGAGGGCTTAATTTTTCCTTTTTCCCAAATCTCATGACACCCTTCATGGGTGATACCTTCAAGTAAACCCAATCGCTTACCTCAAACTCTAGGTCTCTTCTACTCACATCTGTGTAAGATTTCTGACGGCTTTGGGCAGTCTTCAATCTTTCCCGAATGATCTTCACCTTCTCCATGGACTGGTGGACTATCAGGACCAATCAACTCAGCCTCTCCAATTTCAAACCACCCAATAGGTGATCTACATCTGCTCCCATAAAATGCCTCATAAGGAGCCATTTGGATGCTCACATGGTAACTGTTGTTATATGCGAATTCAATCAATGGTAAATAATCATCCCAATTTCCTTTGAAATCAAGGACGCAGGCTCTCAACATGTCCTCCACCGTCTGAATCGTGCGCTCTGCCTGACCATCCGTCTGTGGATGAAAGGTGGTACTCAAGCTCACTTTGGTATCCAATCCTTTTTGAAAGGACTTCCAGAACTGAGAAGTAAATTGGGCTCCTTGGTCCGAGATAATGGACAAGGGAACTCCATACAACCTCACAATCTCTTGGATATATATCTTGGCATACTCCTCTGCCGTGTTGGTCGTCTTGACCGCCAGGAAGTGCGCTGACTTCGTCATTCTATCCACAATCACCCATATGGAATCATGTTGTCTCCTTTACCTCGGTAGGCCAGTGATAAAATCTATGTTAATCATCTCCCACTTCCATTCTGGAATCTCAAAGTTTTGGGCCAAGCCAATTGGCCTTTGATGCTCAACCTTTACTTGTTGACAATTTGGGCATCTCGAAACAAACTCCGCAATATCCCGCTTCATTCCACTCCACCAATAGACCTCTCTCAAGTCGTGATACATCTTGGTGGAGCCCGGATGAATGGAGTATCTAGTGTTATGGGCCTCAGCCAGAATCCTCTCTCGGACACCATCAACATCAGGGACACATAGTCTATTCTGGTATCTTAATACCCCATCTCCCCCTTTGGAGAAGACCATCACTTTTTGCTTTTGAACATCCTCCTTCAATTGAAGTATAATAGGATCTCGATCCTGTTTCTCTTTTACCTCAGTCACTAGGGACGATGCAGACCCATTTTGAACATTAATTCCTCCCTCGTCGTTCTCCTCAAGCTGGACTCCCAATCGAGCCAACCTATGCACTTCCTTTACTAATTCCTTCTTCTCTTCCTCAAAATGGGTTGTGCTACCCATAGACAACCTGCTAAGAGCATCAGCAACAACATTAGCTTTACCTGGTGGTACAGGATGCTCATGTCATAGTCCTTGAGCAATTCCAACCACCTCCTTTGTCGCAAGTTGAGCTCTCTCTAACTGAAGACATACTGTAAGCTCTTGTGGTCCGTGAACACATCCACATGCACTCCATACAAGTAGTGACGCCAAATTTTGAGTGCGAACATCACTGCCGCCAACTCAAGATCATGGGTCGGATAGTTCTTCTCATGAACTTTGAGCTGCCTGGAAGCATAAGCCACCACTTTACCTCTTTGCATTAACACACACCCCAATCCAACTCTTGACGCATCACAGTATATTACAAAACCTTCTGTCCCGTAAGGCAAGGTCAAGACAGGTGCAGTAGTCAACCTAGTCTTTAGTGCCTGGAAACTCTTCTCGCATTCTTCAGACCACTCAAACTTGACCTTTTTCTGGGTTAGTTTGATCAATGGGCGGATAGAGAAGAAAAGCCCTCAACAAATCTGCGGTAGTAGCCTGCCAACCCCAAGAAACTCCTTATGTCAGTTGGAGAGGTCGGTCTTGGCCAACTGGCAACCGCTTCAATCTTTTGACCATCTACTCGGATCCCATCACCTGAAACCACATGACCTAGGAAGGCCACTGATTTGAGCCAAAATTCACATTTGGAGAACTTCGCGTACAACTCCTGGTCCTTAAGAGTTTGAAGTACGACTCTAAGATGTTTAGCATGCTCTTCGTCACTCCTCGAATATACCAGAATATCATCAATGAACACAATCACGAACATATCCAGGTAGGGCCTGAACACCCTACTCATCAAATCCATAAAAGCTTCAGGTGCATTCGTCAACCCAAAGGACATGACCAGAAACTCAAAGTGGCCATACCTTGTCCTGAAAGCTGTCTTTGGGATATCACATTCTCTCACCTTTAACTGGTGGTAACCCGATCTGAGGTCTATCTTCGAAAAGCATGAGGCACCTTGAAGTTGGTCGAACAAGTCATCTATCCTGGGAAGAGGATATTTATTCTTGACTGTGACCTTGTTCAATTGCCTATAATCTATGCACATTCTCAGTGACCCATCCTTCTTTCGTACAAACAGAACGGGAGCACCCCAAGGAGAAACACTTGGTCTAATAAAACCTTTTTCTAACAGATCCTTCAACTGCTCCTTCAATTCTTTCAATTCAGCAGGGGCTATTCTATATGGTGGAATCGAAATAGGCTGTGTCTCAGGAAGTACATCAATACCGAAGTCGATCTCCCTATCAGGAGGGACTCCAGGTAAATCCTCAGGGAACACCTCAGGGAATTCATTCACAATTGGATCGGCTCAAGAGTAGGGGACTCAACATCATCAGATCTAACCCGTACAAGGTGATAGATACACCCTTTTGAGATTAATCTCCTCGCCCTCAGGTAAGAAATGAATTTACCCTTGGGTGCAACATAACCTCCCTTCCACTCTAGGACCGCTTCATTAGGAAAATGAAATGTAACAACTCGGGTCCTACAGTCTATGGATGCATGACAAGCATGGAGCCAGTCCATACCAAGGATCACATTAAAGTCAACCATCTCCAACTCCACCAAATTGGCCAAAGTGCCCCTATGATAGATTGACACTATACAGTCTCTATAGATCCTCTTAGCTAGAATTGACTCACCAGTAGGAGTCGAAACAGTGTAAGGTTCAAGCAAACACTCAGGAAGAATCTCAAACTTATTAGCCACATAGGTTGTCACAAAAGATAAGGTGGCGCCCGGGTCAAGTAATGCATAACAATCATAAGAAAAGATTCGGAGCATACCCGTAACAACATCTGGAGCAACCTCTTGATCTCGTCGATTTCCCATCTCATACAGACGGTTCGTCCCGCCTCCTGCATTTGCAGTAGTAGCCTTCTGATGATTACCCTCGGGGGCACTGTAGAAGACTGAGCTCGATTACCTCTATCACTCCACCTCTGATTTCTCATAGGGCACTCATTCTGGAAGTGACCAGGCTGTCCACAGGTAAAGCAAATACTAGTGCCATCACGGCACGCGCCAAGATGCAACTTACCACATCGGCTACAAGGGGGCTTTCCTCTCGGACCTTGAGCAACACTGGCTTGGGACTGAGGTCCCTGTGCTCTGAAGTTCTGGTGGCCATAGGATCTCTGATCATACCTGTTTTGCTGAACAGGTGCACTTGCCACCGAAGGTGCATGGCTAGAAGACTTCTTTTGAAAGAAGGTCCTATCACCTTTGTTCTGTTTCTGCTGATTAGGCTCATGCCCTGCCGATTTAGCTTTCTTCTTCTGCTGCTCTTCTCTGTCCCTCTTTTTGTCCTCCTCAGTCTGCTGAGCATAGACCATAAGTCTAGCAATATCCATGTCTGGAATTAGCAACGCTGCCTTGCACTCCCTCTTCACATGCCTGCCCAACCCAGACACATACTTCCTCATTCTTGCCCTCATATCAAGGACCATCTCTGGAGCGTACCTGGACAGCTGGATGAACTTTAAGTTGTACTCCTTAACCGTCAGCTCCTCTTGTTTCAGATTCACGAACTCCTCAACTTTTGCCTCCCTCAACTCTTGGGGAAAGAAGTGATCGAGAAAGGCACTCTCGAACTCCTCCCACTCAGCCGGTTCAACATCCTCACCTCTAACATCCTCCCACTTGTTATACCAGACATTGGCAACATCCTTAAGTTGATAAGAGACCAGCTCGACTCCCTCCACCTCAGTCGCATGCATAGCCCTCAAGATTTTACGCATCTCATCAATGAAGTTTCATGGGTCCTCCTCAACCTTTGACCCCGTATAGACTGGTGGGTTCATCCTCAGGAAATCTCGGAGCCTGGCTGTAGCCATAGGCTCTTGGGAACTGGAGCTAGGGGCCTGGGGACCGCGACTGCTACTCTGAGAGGCCACTAACTAGGTAAGCATAGCAATAGCTCCCCTGAAGTCTGCTTCCGAAGTGGAGGCTGACTGAACAGGAGGTGCTGGCAGAGCCTCAGCAGCTCTATCAGGTCGTCCCCATCTCCTTGTCCCATGCTGATTTGGGGCCTCGGGTAAAGGATTCTCAGTATCAGGGACTGAGGCATCTCTTTGGGCAGCAGTACGTTTAGGAGGCATTATCTGCAAACGCGTAATGCACGAATTAAAAAGGGCTTCATAGAGCCAAGCTCTAACGCACGAACTCAGAACATCAAAGAAGGGTAACCATTTCCTAAATGCCCTGTAGCATCCTGTTTATGAAGTGTGGTGCACAACACACGTATAAACGGGACTCTACTAGACACGGCTTCATAGACTACCTAGGACTTTTGAACTCTGTGCTCTGATACCAAGTTTGTCACACCCCGAGAGGGTACCCTAGACGTGGCCGGCACCCAGAGACTATTGCTAGCCCCTGAGCGAACCACTCAGCCTCATCACATCGCTCAACATCAACACAGCGGAGAAACATCATAATATGAGAACCATATAAAAGGGCCAAATGGCCAATCATCAGTCTTATCATCAAAGGATTAAGCAAAATACTCTCTTAGTACATCAGGAAAAACATCAACATCAACTTCGACACCATATCTACGAAGCCTCTAACCTGACTCAACTGTCTAAGAGGGTGCCATGACATGTCATGGCTACCGACTCAATGAAATAAAGAAAATAACATAGAAGGCTCTCCTCCGGATAGCAAGGAGGCTCACCAAAATCTGAACTTGAAACCTTGGACTTCAACGGTGCGCCTGCTGAAATCCTCGAACTCCTGTATCTGCATCATAAAACGATGCAGCGCCAAATGGCGTCAGTACGTGGAATGTACTGGCATGTAAAATAGCTGAATAACAAGGTAAGTACACAACAATAAAGAAACATCGACTCCACATCATACTTCATCAGAAATATCAAAAGTCTATCTAAGGCAAGAGATTAGATTAGACAATTGACTCATCAACCTCTCATCAATCATCAACATCATAGCAAGCTCATCTCAAGGAGCCTCAACATCATCTCACATCAAGAGAACATCACATCGACTCAGACTCAAGGGATCATCACCTCATTTCAAAGAACATCACATCGACTCAAGGAAACATCACATCGACTCAAGGACTCAACTCGAACATCACGTCAACATCAACATCAGAGTTCTATCAAAGGAACCTAATTGGGAGTTTCTCTAACTGACAACCATCACTTATGAGCCAGTGATGATACAACGAAGCGATGTCGTTGCCACATCCATCCAATACCCTGCCCGGTGTAAAGGACATCACATCAGTGGATCCACAAGAAAACATCAAACATCAGTCCTCTTTTGGGACAAGATAGGAGCCATCCGCATTGCGGTTCAATCCTCTCTTCCTACGCGGGCCACGTAGTTAATGGATTTGAGTGGGACTCACTCTCTACCCATTTCGGTGCTCAATACTCCTCCCAGAAACTCGACATGCTCATAAAACATCATCATCATCAGTCCCATAGGGACATAATACATCATCATCAGTCACATAAGGACATGATATAATACCTAAACATCAACATCGGTCCCAGGGGGACATAGTACATCAACATCAACATCAGTCCCATAGGGACATGGTACATCAACATCAACATCAGTCCCATAGGGACATAGTACATCAACTCATAACATTGACATCAACATCAAAACTCAAGAGACATCATTTAGCAACTATATTGTAATGCTAAAGACCTCATTAAACATCATGCTCATCAACATCATCACCTCATCATCAATACCTCATCATAACATCATCATAACATCATCATCGTTCTAGATATGTTCTCTAACTTCATTATGCATGCTCCTTTTCAAACACAAAAATTATAGGGTTTAAAATGCACTTATAAAATGGATTATAATAGAAAGCAAAATAGTGATGATCATCAGTTTATGTAGGAAAACTTCTCATACATAAGATAAAGTAGATTTTCTTCATGCATCAACTCTTCATATTAACTTTGTCACATCAAGATATGATATTCAACATTTAGGAGGGCACATGGGAGGACATTCCCATGCTTTAGGTTAGCCTTACATACCTGGGATGTTTTGCTAACGAAATTATACAACACCTCCTCTTGATCTCTTCAACTCACTTCCCTTCAAGCCCTAACTTTGGTGACCTTTAGGAAGAATATGCTTCAAAATTTGGGTGTTTAAAACCCTTTTCTTAGAAACTGACGTTTATTAGTCGTAGGGGAATATTTAGGAATTATAGGAATGGACCAAATTTCCCTTCGTAATTTAAAATAATTTATCTCCATCCTGAAATAATACAGTCCGCGACGCGGACCTGTCGCGGACAGTGTATTTTTGGAAATTCAACTCCGTCGAAAAATTTATAAAAAACATAAGTGTGGCTCCGCGACCGGTCCGCGACACGGTCCTGTCGCGCAGGCACACTGTTTTTCGTTTTGGAACGAAAAATTATCTTCCGACTCGATCGCTCTAAAAATCGCCCGAGACTCTCTTCCCACTCCATTTTCTGTGCTGATCACGAATCCACTCTCGGATTTTCAATCCGAGCATCGGAAGACGCATTTTCCGCATACCTCTTCCCTAGGGGTATTTTTGTAAATTACCGGGTGTTACAGCATATGTCATGAATGATGTGAGATTAGCATGGATAATTGAGATTCAATCTAAACTCGACAATATAATATGAAATTGAAGAAAATCCATAATTAAATTCACATTTAAATGATAATATAGATCACCTATGCTTAGTTTCAAACCTTAAAGGGACAATGCATAATTAAATCTCCAAAATAATCATGTATTTCAATATATTAGGGCTTATATCAACTTAAAATCAACAATAAAGCATAGTCCACACTTCAATTGAATTTAATAATCAATAATATTCAAAACTCATATTTAAAGTAAGAAAAATTTCATGAAATTAATTGAAAAGAGTTTGGATCTTTTTGGTTGAAAGGGACAAAGAATCAATCTCATATACCTTGCTTAGGATGAGGAATTTGAGAAGAATTTAGCTTGAAGTTGAAACCCAAATTGAATCATAGCTTGAATCTTGAAGGAGAGACTTGGAGAGAATTTTGAGAGTTCAATTCTAGAGACTAAGGTTTAGTCTTGAATGAGGGTTTAAAATAAGTGCAGGAGAAGTTTAGGAATGTAAATGGGGGGGGGGGGGGGGGGTTTAAAGGTCTTAAAAAGCCTTGGGGATGAGTCAAAATATCAAAAACACCTTACTCTACGGGTCGTGGAGCTCTATACGGGTCGTGAAGGCACCCTATCTAGCCCAGACAGATTCCACAAAAAACGGCATAACTTCTTGCTCCAAACTCAGAATAAGGTTAAACCGGATGCATTGAAAAGATAATTCAAAGAGCTTCAACTTGATATGTCGTGGGACACCCAGTTCATTTTGTGCTAAGAGATATGACCATTTAAAGTTGACCCTTCTATCGATTCTTGTGAAAAATTTAGCCAATGGAATTCCTTTGAACTTGGCTCGATGTAGGAGACCTATGATGGCCTTAAACAATATAAATAAGCTTTAATTGAAGGCTTGAAAGTGAACTTAGCTTGAGCTTGAAGATCCCATACTTTGAATTTTTCAACGAAGTCACCTTCATGTGAGGCCATACGGGTCGTGTAGTGTCACACGGGTCGTGACACTGCTCCTACCCCTCTCCTTAGAAAAATTTCACGATCAAGTTATAAGATGATGATTCCATACTTAGAAAAATTTCACTCCGGAAGCCTTACGGATGGCCACACAGGCCGTGACACCTCACACGAGCCGTGAACTTGGCCGTGTGACCATTCTTGGTCCCAAAATTGTGGGATTTCAAGCCAAGGCACCACACAATTCGTGAAGTGTCACACAGACCGTGAGGGGTCCAAGTGTGGTGCGTCTTAGTTTAAAACACCATGTTTAAGGGCCAAACATCCTCCAAAGGTCAAGGGTCACTCCATGGAGGCTCAACTTGGTTGTGTGACCTCACATGGACCGTGAGGGCTCCCATGGAGCATCACCTTGGACCAAAAATTTCTCGGAACCAAATTTTCATGCTTCATTGAGGTCATACAAAGCTCGAGTCCTTACACTTTCATCTTTTTTTCAAAAAATCATAGCATGTATAGCTTCAATAGTCATAAATCAAATCATATGATACTCTTGAATAGATGTTCATGCATAATCAAATCAATTCTTGATAGAATCAAACTTAAGTCATGTTCATAATGCATAATAGAAAGTGCCCATAAGGTTTTAAGCCTTGAAACCATGAAATCTTATAAAAACAAAAAAGAAGGTTGGGATCCATGGGTTACCTTAAATCCTTGAAATAAATATAGGAAACTTGATGAGACTTGAAGGACTTCACTTGAGCTCTTGAATTCCAACAAAAGTTCTTGAGAATCTTGAAATTGATTGAATTTGGTGAGGATTTGAGGGGATTTTAAGAGAGTTCTTGAGAGAATTAGGGCTAAAAATGGTGAAATAAAAGAGGGATCCCGTGTGTAAGGGTGTTAGATTATTTCCCAATTTCCCTGCCTTGAAAAAGAGAAAGTTCGAAAAAATTTGAACTGTGGGGGAACAAGTGGGCGACACGGACTTGTTCCCACACAGGTCATTTTTGCACGAAGTTTAATTTTTTTTAATTTTGTCTTAAGAATGAGTTTAGGCCATTTTTGTAATATTGGAGAACAAGTCTGCGACGCGGATTGGTCGCGCACTATTTTGTTTTAGGCCCAAATTACCCGAAAAATTATTTTTCGAAACGGGTTACCTAAAAATCGAAGACCACCTTTTCCTATATAATTTTGCCCCCTAAAATAGAATACAAAGTCGGATTTACAAAATTACGCATGAATTTTATAGTATTCAAAAAATACACCATAAGAACATTTCAAGTCGCGTGGGAGGTGTTACAATAACACTACAGGAAAATGTGGACGGTTGAGAATTAAAGTAAATCTCTAAATTTCAAGTTCAAAAATATTCTTGAAGTTCGCATTTTAAGTCCAAGCTTTGTATTGTGAAGTTCACATTTCAAGTCCAAGACCATCTATCAATACCTCATCAAATGTTGAATAAGAGGGAGAGCAATACCTCATCAAATGTTGAATAAGAGGGAGAGCAAGATAGCAAAAAAGGCACAAAAGCTCCAACACAAAAAACTCCTCTTTCCTAACATCATATCCCTTTCACCATCTATTATCTACCTCCATGTTTTCAACCTATCCCAACAAAAAACCAACATTTCCTTGCTAAGTTAAATTTGTTGTAAAAAAAATTAGTTTGCATAATACTTTGGCATGTGTGTAAGAGTCCGTCAGGTTGTCCGAAAGGGAAACCTCTCTCGATCTAAGTCATGTAAGTCTTTGTATTTTGCTTTATATATTCTCCCCCTAAAAATATGTTACACTATGTATATTATGTTCTAAACTTATATTTCATGTATAATATGTTTAAATCATGAATATTTGCATGTACTCTTATCTTTAGTATATGATTAATCTTTTAATTTTTTAATAATAACGATGGATTAACCTGTAAATTCCTAAAATGCTAAGGCCTTGAAGTCCAAAAAAGTTAAAAGGACATATTAATTGCCATATCCTAGGTGAGGTTAAAGAAGAAGTTATTGAGTGCATAAAGTTAAGAGGGAGATAGAGATGAATGGGGTAGATTAAAAATAAAAGAGTATAGGAGAACCAGATAAAATATAAAAGCTATTTGATTCAAGATATAAACGAGAGAGGGAGTATCGAGTAAGATTTATTTATTATTTGACAACCAAACATATAATTTTATAAATTTTTATAATTTTGACAATATTCTCTTGTTAGACTATCCTTCTGTTATAAATTCAAACAATATAAATCCTTTTGTTAGACTATCCTTTTGTTATAAATTTGACAATATCCTTTCGTTAGCTATTCTTTTTGATATCGTTTTCCCTTTTTGTGTATCGTTATTGTGATAAAGTTCACAAGAAACTTTAAGAAAAAAATGGGAGAGTATTAAAGGAAATTACAAGATAAGAAATCGAATATTCACTAATAAGATAAAAATGAATAAGAGAATCAATTGAAGTAATAACAACTTTAATATGTCATCAAATGTATGATTCTATTCTTTGAAAAAAAGAAAATGATAACTGACAATAGGATAAGGGGGCCAGATTGAATGACCAAACAAAATAAAGAGCATTTCTAAATTCATACTAAGATACGTACCTTGTAGCGTAATTTGAAAGTATTTGCTATATCCTTCATTCTTACAGTACCCCACACACATACACATTTGTACCTTATTTTATGTTTCATTACAACTCTGAAACTCACATGCACTTCAACAAACCTTATTTGGTCCCACCATTTTGGAAGACATAATGTTACTCATATTTGGGTCTATTCCAACAAAATAGGAACCTCTCACCTAACATTATTTACAAAATCCCAGTTCACATGGACCACCAAAGCGGTGAAAATGATGTTTTATGATCGCTTATAAATTAAAAGTGAATGATTTTTTCAAAAAAAGTTTATGCTTAAAAAATGAAAACCTCTCGTATTTTGTCTCTTGCAACGACATGTAGAGATTTTTTACGTATAAAAATGAAGATCTATTATATGTAAAAGTGAGGATTTCTTATAGAAAGATCATAAAACTTAAAATAAAATTGTAATGGCCTACAAAACCAATCCTCCAATCATGTCCTCACAATTTGTACTTCTTAATGCATTTTGACACTTTATTTAAAGGGCAAACCTGGTGCACTAAGTTCTCGTTATGCGCAGAGTTTGAGAAAAGACTCGATCACAAGAATCTATTGCACACAGCCTCACTTTGTATCTCGTTCAGAGATTATTTTCAAGGCCTAAACATATGACCTTTTGGTCACGTGACAATAACTTTAACTAAAGCAATGTAAATGACTCAAATGTGTGTTTTAGGGCGTTTTTTCAAGCAAGCTTTGAGGTGCATGTCCCATGATAGAATTTTAAATATTAGATGATAGGATGATGATTCTATTAATTTTCATTTATTGTAATATTAATGGAGTTAGATTGCTTAGATTTGGAACTCAAAAGCAGGGACAGAGCTAAGTGGGATTTGCGATTTTGACGAACATATTAACTTTTTCGTAGACTCAATATTTATATTAGAAAATGAAATAAATATATTGGTATATTAAGTACTTGTGAAGCCTCTAACAAAATTGACAGCTCAGTTATAAGGATGGGGCATGGAAACACTTTCATCTATCTTTAAGGTCAAATTTAAACAATTAGATTAGAAAGCCACACGAATTCAACTTATGAAATAAAGAAAAATAAATTTTGGTGTCTCTTTAATAATGTGTTTATATGTATTCTTTTTTAATGTAGTTTATATATATGTATATATATTCAAGTAAAGGTAAAAATAAAGAAATAAAAACAGGTGTTAGAAGGATGCCATTTGGGAATCAGGTGATAAATGGTGGGTTGCGTTTGTTTAAACAACGTTGCTCCCACCCCCAATTCATAATTCACTTACACTTTTCATTTTAACAATAAATATTTACATTTTTTTTACAATAAATATTTTCATTTTATGCGGTACTATTTAATTTGATATGATGTTTAAAAGCAAAAGGAAGATATTGAAAACTTATGACCTAAATCAATTTTTATAAATTTGTATAATTTTAAATTATTTCACTAATGATAAAATGAAAATTTTAAAGTTAAATTATTTTTGAATAAATTAAAAAAAAATCACGAGATGGAAGAAGTATTAATTTTTTTTATATATTTATTTATTTTAAATTTTTTGGGTGAATTTCGCGACTGATCATTATTATAGTTATCCCATTCATTTACTTGAAAAGGTAAAAATGGATCAACTTTTTTTTCTTCTATTTTTTCCCGATGTTAGATTTACTATATTGGGAAGTCTGATTACGACTAAACCCATGTTTGGATAGTGGTTTGACATAATTTCATAATGTATTGTTATATGTTATGATATAATATTGTACTGTACAATACAATATTTGGATAGATTGTATAGCTTGCTATTGTTTAATGATAATTTTATTGTTTGATTGGTGTATGGTATTGTATCGTAGTTGATAAATTTACAAAAATATTTTTAATTATTATAAATATTAAATTTATCAATTATTTAATAATTTTATTTTAATAAATACATAGAATAAAGTAGAAAAATAAGCTAATATATCTCCAATCCTTACAAACGACACACGAAAATAAAAAAGTAAGAATTTTTTAAAAACGAACCTTAAAAAAAAAACTAAAATCATGGGAGAAAAGACGGGAGGCGGAAGATAAGCTTCAAAAGTTGATGAGAAGTACAAAAGCAGGAGATATATTAGGGTAAATTTTAATAAAGAATAAAGGATAAATTAGAATTATTTAAAGTTAAGGATATAACGAGAAAAAAATAAAAGAACCATGGGATACCACCAAATTGATGGTTTCAAAAAATGGAGATTTTCAAGATTATTAAATCATACTATACCACGGTAAACCACCATCCAAACAAGTTCTAAAGTGCTTTTTACTAAAAGTGACGATTTTTAACTCAGAATTGTAATTTGTAATTTTTAGTGAAGTATGAAAGGGTATCTTATTTGAAAGAAAACATTTTGTCCTTCTAACTCTTTTGTCTAGTGGAATAAATATAGTTGTCCATTTTAAATAATTAAAAAATAATTTATTATTTTATATTTATTTTACTTTTATAATTAAATATTATTTATTGTTTGATATTTATATAACTTTTAATTAATAGAGGTGATATAGTTACTTTAATATTTATCATTTTTAAAAAAATATATCACATCAAATATAGACCAACAAAAAATGGGCGGAGGAAATAATTAATAGCGCTTTGGCATTGTTAAAGATTGTTAGTTTCCATCTTGCTGTTAAAAGCAAACAACTGGTCATTAACATGTCTATTTTTATTTGTTTTTGTATTTTCTTCATTTTAATTTTTTTGGAATATGTTATATATTAAAGAATTATGTAAAAGGTATTATAAATTATAGTAATTAGTAATTTAAAAAAAAATTATAAATCACAATAATTAACAACTTAAATTGAAAAAGAGGGAGTAACATAGATTATTTGAAATGATGTAAAAGTTACAATTTAAAAATCACAATATTTACCATTTTAAAAATTTAAAAGATATATAAAAAAGAATCTAAATAGTTAATTCTTGAAATTTTATCAGTGTTACATAAATTAGAATAGAGACTAACATATATTATTTGAAATTTATATTTAAAAATAGTACTATGAATCACAATAATTAATAATTTAAAAGACAGATAAAATTTGTTTTGACTCTTAAAATTTTATATGTGCGACATAAATCAAAATAAAATAAGTAATAAATATTATTTAAAAATAACATAAAATATATTATAAGTCACAATAATTAACAACTAAAAAATTTTAAAAATATATTAAAAGTTCCATCATTATCACATAAATAGGAACAAAAGAATAACATATATTAGGCTCGTGCTAGCACAAGCTCTTGTAACTAGTTTTATAATGGGAAGTTTTCAAAAATAACTTAGTCATGAAAATTAGTAGGCCAAAATAACTACAGTTTAGATAATTACATTTTGTAAATATAGCTATATATAACAGTTGTTTGTATAATTTGCGGGTATGCCATATAATCGAGCTATTTTGTCTATACTCGAAATAATGAGTTTACACAAACATTTGAATTTTGAATAGTTATACATATTACATTATACAAAATTTGAATTATACAAGCGTGTGAATTATACAAACTCAAATTGTAATTAATATTAGTGTCATTGGCGAATTGTAAATTAACTATAGCTATGTTAATTGATTAACTAGTATATATTTGTTTATTCACGTGATTTTCCCTTTTATTTTATATATATATAGTGCTGTAGATGAAGATCAATTGTCAGCATTCAAAAGTTTGGGGCGCGTATGAGCTAAATCCTGACCTCTGCAACTCTTAATGTCAATTTTTTTAATTTTTTTTTTTTTTTGGTTGGGTTGGATTGAGATGAGGGTCGGGTCGGAGTCGGAGGGCTGATCATGAAAATAGAGTGTAATTGAAAAAAATATTTTTTATTTTTAAAAGTAAAACATAATATTTGAAATTATAGTCGTATCAGGAATATAATGCATTGAAGTTTTCTGGATTAATTTATGTGAGTAATTTGGAGTGTAAATAATTTTTAAATACTTTTTAAAATTAGTAAAAAATTTGAAATTAAATTTCAACTTGAATTCTTATTTTTTTTTGAAATTTTATGATGAAATGTACTTCAGAGTTCAACTTCAAAACAAATTAAAAAAATCATGATCAAATAACCTCTGCCGTGTTTGATTTTTTAATTTTAAGACTTCAATTAATCTAAATTTGTGTCCTGAAAAATTTATAAAAGGAAAAGTAGCTTTTTTATTACTATTTCTTCTATTTTCCTTTTGCTTTCAAGATCAATACCTATAATAATGGGGGAGAATTCATAGCATTCTACAATATATTTAGGTCATATTTGAATGAGCTTATCTTAATTATTTTAACTTAAAAATAAATACTTATAAGAAGTTTTTTAATTTATCAAACACTCGAAAAGTGTTTAAAAGTTATTTTGACTTAGAGAAGCGAATCCAAACAAGTTGTTAAATATTGAAGGATGATGAAGAGTGAGATAAGGAAGCGTGATGAAAGGTAATAGTTTTTTTGGCGTATGCAACTATTTTTATTGCTTACAACAAATAGTATCCATTCATGCATGCAAATTGCAATGGTCAACATACTTAAATAAAGGATAAGGACCACGTATTCTCCCTTTCAACTTGGTTCAATTTATTTATTTTATTTTAATTTAAAATAAAGATATAATAGAGAAGAGTTTTACATCTTGTGGTTAATTAAACTAAGTAAAGATATATACATGGAATGGCTCGGAATATTCTTTGATCCAATTATATGTCATGTAAAAAATTGAAATTAAAGTGTTGATTGTAAACAAAAAAAAGAGACTTTTTTTTTAAAAAAAAACTAAAAAGAAAATAAGACAAACAAATTGAAATGAGAAAATATACATTTTGCAACTAAGTTAAAATTGTGTGCGACTTCTTGCAAAAGTTGATATGAATACCAAATAACCCTGGGGTTGTTTGGCAGTTAGTTTGAATGTGAGTTATATATAGATATTAAATTCTAAATAAGTAATATCATATTTAATAATTAGTTATGAGGTACGTTATTCATGTATAAAACTAATGTGGTGGTTGGTTTATAATTTAGAAATCTGCATAACCAGTACATGTATTAGTTATAAAAGAATTTATGCTTTATTTTATGCAAAATAGAAAAGAAAATAACTCAGAAGATATTTTTGGCGGTAAGAATATTTTTAAACCAAATTATTAACTAAGAATATTTTTATTTAACTTTGCATAATTCAAGAACATTTTTTACCCTTTTCTGAAAATGAATTCTTCTTTCTAGTGTTTGTTATTACATAATAATCGTTTTATTTTAAGAGAAATTAATCCAAATAAGAAAATTAAATTTCTTTAAAACGCATATTATAATTTCTAGGGTCAAAAATCAGTTCAACATTACTAGTTTAATTTATATGTATCTAACTATTACAAATTCTGCTTTAATAATTCTTGTTAATAATACAGAAAGATAAGAATTGAGTGTTTCGCCGAAAAGTAAAAGATAATGTAGGCTAGCCTTTAATTTATCGTGTGTTTAGCCCAAAAAATTAGAGAATAAATAATTAATATTGAAGATAAAACAAGAAAAAAATTAATATTTCCTTCGTATCAATTTAGTTGTCATATTGTGTTTTTCAAAAATTAATTTGAGTGATGTTTAAAGGTAAATTAGATTATATTAATTTGATATTTTTAAAATAAAAATTTAGATATTCAAAATTATAAGAAAAGTATTATTGATTGCGACTTTTTTCATATTAATATAATGAAAAAATATATCTTAAAATATTAGTCAAATTTAATTTGATTTTGAAAATAAAAAAATATGACAACTAAAATAGAATAGAGGGAGTAGTTATTTCTTCAGAATCTTGTTGTTAATTAAACTAATTACAGATATATACAAATAAAGATGTATTTTTAGAATATGGAATTAGTAAGAGTGAATGGAGAGGCGGGTAATACTTTCTTTCTCATTTTAGTTATCATAATTTTCATTTTTGAAGTCAAACTATATAAATTTTAATTAATATTTTAATATATATTTTTTTAATAATATTGATATGAAAAAAATTACAATTAATAATTATTATTTTTTATAATTTTGAAAGATCCAAATTTTTAATTTAAAATACTAAATTAATTTTATCTAATATAACTAAAATGGAACAGGTAGTATGAGTTTTTTGGGAAAATGTGATCAATGTAATTGTAAGGCCTAATTAATTATAACCAATTAATTAATTGTACAATTAAGTACACTACTTATTGTGTCCCCCAACTTTTACCAAAAGTTGAGACTTTTGCAACTGGAAGGGAAAAAAGAAGACAATATGTAACTTTTGAAGCTTTGAAAGATTAGTCAAATGACAAGGTAATCAAGAAAGTAAAAGACATTTTTTATTTTGTGTGTGGCATCAAGTGGTGACTTTTAAATAATCATTATTATTTAAATGCAATAGACGTCAGGTAAAAAGAAGATTGTAAATTAATATTAATGTCCTCAGGCTCATTCCATCTTTAAAAAATAGAGTGTAATTGTAATAGATCTAGTGTAATTTTATAAGTGAAGTTTGAAAAATAATAAAATATTTTACTTTTTTTTTTGATATATATGAATTATGGAACCCTGTGATTCTTTTCTCATACCTATGTAATTAAAATCAATAAATATTTATTATCATTGTCATATTAACCCTCCTTGTTTATTCGAACATGAGACCAAATGTGAATGTGCTCACATATACAAAATTAATTTTAATTATACTCACAACTTATAAAGAAAAGAAATATATCATTAGTATTTGTTCCTCACCCCCATGTTTTTTATTTAAGTACATATATGGAGTCTATTTTATAGGATAAGGACCTTTGAGATTGATGGCTCATTTTCGTCTAAGATATCAAAGACGAATCCAATAATAAGGCATTAAAGTATGATTAAGTCAATGTTAATATATTATTATTATTATAGCAGGGGATGTTCTTGTTGGGATATACACTATTAATCATTGAATATATACTATTAACCATGAGTTTAAATATAACATTTGTTATAGAAAAATTATTCATCCAATTTTAATAAAAGTTTTAATAAATCATAAAATCGTTTATGTGTCCTTTTACTTATATAGTAAATGAATTAGTGTATAGAGTTTTAGCTTATACACAGAAGATTAAATCATCGGTTCTTATAAGTATAAAGTTTTTCGTTCACAATCTAAGATGAAAATTGGACAAGCCATCGGTATGATTGCAACACAAGATTGTGTATAATTTATCTTGATTATGGGAATGGTGTAGTTCCAACTTCTTGTGCTAGTGCATATTGTATGTATTGAACGGGACCGAGTAGAGATAGTTGTTTTAGACTGACTAATAAAAACATATTCTCTAAACTGTTAAATGTACTTATATTCTCAATCCTGATTATGGTTGGCAGCGGAACCGGTAAGTACCGGTTCCGGTGCCGGTCCCAGTACTTATCGGTAGGTACCGGGAGGGGGGGTACCGGTAGGGGGACCGGGAAGGGAGGGGGACTTTTTACTAGTAATTACCGGTACCGGACCGGTAATTCCGGTCCAAATTTTTTTTTTAATTTTTTTAATTTGTTACCGTTGGTGTGGGGCCCACCAACGGTAATATTATTTTTTAGCCATTTTTTGGTCCGTTTTTGACCGTTTTATTTTATTTTATTTTTTATTTTTTTTCAAAATTCAATATTTTCTCAACTATAAATACCCCTAAATATTTCATAATTTTTCACTTCAATTCTCTCAATCTAATTCTCGCAAATCTCAATTCAATCCAACTCTCTCAATCCAATTCTCTCCACTTACTAATATTACAAATTTATAATTATATACATATTACATATTTACATACTACTCTCAAATATTATATATTATATATTAATTATCTACTCTCTCAATCATTATTCCAAAATATTATTTAGTTTGGTTAATTGCATTTTGGAGCAAATTTTGGTGGATCAATTTGGAGCATATTCAAGCTTCAACTTTCATCAATTTCGGCTTCTACGTCTGTTTTTACACAGACGTTTGGTACCTTCATTCCTAAATCCTACTTATTTGTTCTTCTAATTTTACTTATTTGATTACTTTTACTTGTTGAGTTGTTGTCTCCTTGAATTAATTTTTTTACATTCATAAACTTGAATTTTTGCATATAATCGTAATTTGTTTAATTAAATTTAACATGGATTCCGGTGGAAAAGGAAAGGGAAAAAATACATTTTTTGGTGGAATTAAAAAAGTTTTAACCGGTAAAAAATCAAGGGGTAGTTCGTCTACAAGACAACCACCACTTCGATTAAATACCGAATATTCTACTTACATAGACAACACGGGTTTTATTAATATTGACTCTAACACAGAATTAGACAATGATTTTCTTGAACAATATTTTGGTAATTTTAACGAAGATTTACCGTAAGATGATTTTGAAATTAATGAAAACGAAGATACTTTTGATGACGATGAAACTCAACCCCCATATAGTGCTACTACTCCCCCTCCCCCTCCCGCTCCCGCTCCCCCGTACAACCTACGTCATCTAATAGGCCTAAGACGGAATGCGCAAAAAAATTCGTTGTTTGGCAATTTTTAACGCAAAATGAAGATAAAACAAAAGCAATTTGTAATAAATGTCAACACGTTTTAAACCATAAAACTTCGGGAAAGGGGGGCGGGACGGGTCATTTGAAAAATCACCTTATGCATTGTTGTAAATTGGAATTTTTGCATTCCCAGGCAGTTGCGGACGCCAAAAAATTTGGAACTCCCATTCCCGATGAATCGGCGGGAGGTTCAAATATGGTGCAATCGCAACTAAATCCTACTAATATTTTCGGTCCTAGTACACATAGACCTTATAGTAGACAACGTGACCTGGATGAGCTTTCTAAAATGATTGTTGTTACTGGTTTGCCTTTTAGTTTTGCTGAAAATCCCGGTTTTGTCCATTATATTCAAATTGTGTATAACCCGTCTTTTAATGGTTTTTCTAGAAATACAATAAAAAAAGCTTTTTTTGACTTTCAAGCACGCCATGTACAATACTTTAGATGTTTATTTGCTTATAATAATTGTAGGCTATCAATAACTTCTGATATGGAACGTAGTGTAGCCGGTAACGATTACTTTGCAATTACGGCCCACTGGATAGATGATAACTGGAATTTGCAAAAAAGAATTTTAGGATATAAAACTTGTGAATTTCGAAAAACAGGTTCTTATATTTCGCAAACAATTCTTAATGTTTTATAATTTTTTGGTATAAGTAGAAAAATATTTAGTGTAACTTTAGATAACGCTAGTAATAATAAACGTGTTGTAGATTTTTTAAAACCTATTATTTGTCCAACTTATGAAGATGGTTTTCATATTAAATGTGCTGCACATATTTATAATTTAATTGTTAAAGATGGTATTTCTTTATTTGAAAATGGATGTAATAAAGTGGAAGCCGCATGCCACTTTATTTTTAAATGTCGAGTAATGGCTAGGCGTAGGGAATTTGAGTAGCGTTGCATTGAATTGTCTGTTAGAAAAATTCATAAATCCATAGCAACTAGGTGGAATTCATTCTATGAAATGTTAAAAGTTGCTTACGACTATAGGAGACCGCTTACAATAGTCTGGAATGCACATAATTCAAATCCCAACTTCCGTCTAGATGAAAATGATTGGGTTAATATTAAAGATTTAGTTGATTTTTTAAAAGTTTTTTATTTAGCAACTAAACAAATATCTGGTCTTTACTATCCTACTATTTCTTCTGTGTTGCCTAATATTTGTACTATTTGTAATAAATTAGCTTCGTTTAAAAACAATGCAAGATTTAGTGAACCTGTTAGAAAAATGATTGAAAAATTTAGGAAATACTTTTTCCCAATCCCTCAGATTTATTTAACTGCTTGTTTATTTAATCCTGCTTATAAAAAATTTGGTGTATTTAAAATGGTAACTAGTATATACTCAGACTTAGAAATAGTATACGACGGAGAAAATCAATCACTTAATTTAGAAGCAGTTCTAAGTAACATTAGACATGAAGCTAGGAAATTATATGATTTAGAACAATATAATTCAGTACAAAATGTACAATACGAACCACAACCTACTAGGCCTAGACACGATGATGATCTTGACTATATACTAGAATTACAACTTGGACTACAAGCTAACGAAAACAACGACTCTGATGAATATCTTAACCAGGCACCAGAAAGCATCAACGACGCAGAGGGGAAGCCGCAACTTTTGGCGTGGTGGAATACTTGTGGAAAAAAATTTCCAAGACTTCAACGGGTGGTTCGTGATGTGCTGGCAATTCAAGCTTCTTCAGTGGCTTCGGAAGGCGCTTTTACCGCTGCTAGGTCCAAGTAGGAGACTATAGACATTCACTAGCAGGCGATAACTTAGAAGTTTCAATCTTATTTCGAGACTGGATAAATGCGGAGCGGAGAAATTTAGGGCGTCCGACATTGCCTTCTCAGTTTGAAGCCGATATCGATAATGTTATATCGGAATCAAGCGAAGACGGCATGGAATTTCTGAAAGAACAAGCTCAAGAGCCGATTCCAGAAAATGTGACAGCTGAAATGTTAGAAACTCTTAGACAAGAGTTTCAAAGTAGTTTAAGATATTAGTGATTAAATTTTATTGTATTACAAATTTACAATAAATAATACCTAGTTGAAACAGAATCCTTCCTAGAAGGTGGCTGCGTAAATTAGGTTGATTTCTAATATCTTACCTTTCTAAATTGTACAATTTAAATTTTAAAATTACCTAATAAAATTAGAGGCTATTCGCCTTATTTCTTTTTTTATTTTTATTATCTTCACTTAATCTTAATTTAAGTTTTGACTTTTGACTTCATTTTAATATATTTGCCCCTTTATTTCTCAAATCTTTATTCACTTTAAAGTTTAAAATATAAAAAGAAACATTCAAAATTTAATCGTTAAAAATTAAATTTTATATTTAAAAAATTATAAATTTAAACTTTTATAGTACAAAGATTGAAAAATTTGATTTTACACTTTAAATGTTATACTTATATACTTATATTATATAAAACTTTAAATTCAAAGTTTCAAACTTCATTTTAAATTTTAACAACTTTCAAACTTATAACAACTTTAAATTCAAACTTTCAAACTTATAACAACTTTAAGTTTGAATTATAAATTATATAAGTTTTAAAAATAAATTATATAACAAACTTATAACAACTTTAAGTTTGAATTATAAATTATATAACTTATAAGTTATAACAACTTTAAATTCAAACTTTCAAACTTCATTTTAAATCAAGGCAAATTTATATAATGATTAATGAATAATAATACTACCATTTTAAAATTTTAATTTAACCTTTAACATTTTACACTTAAATTTAAATTTTTAAATATTAACAATTAATTTAACATATTAATTTAATATAATTTTTTTTTAAATCCGGTGGACCGGTCCGGTCTGGTCCCTGTTGGTACCGGAACCGGTAAGATATGGATACTTTTTCCCGGTACCACCGATTCCTTTTCCGATCCGGTTCTGGGAAAAATCGACCCTCCCCTACCGGTTCCGGTCCCGGTACCGGTCAATGCCGGTCTGGTGGTACCAGTTCTGGTGCCGCTGCCACGCTTAATCCTGATATAACTATTATGATCTGTATATATTATTTATCATTTTGATTTATTAAAAGGTGAGATTCTGAGATGGGTCAATATGTCTGGTAGATTGGACGATAATAATATATATTGGTGAAATAATAAGTTAGTTGACGGAATCCATGTCTCAATATAGAGATTGATGATATGCCTTTTGAGAAGCTTATACGTTTTCATCGTGTTAAAACTTGCAAGTGGATTTATGGATCCGACACATCAAATAAGTTAAGCAATGCTCTAGAGGAAACTAATCTTTAAATTAAATTTGTCAGTAATTTAATTTATTGATTAGTATCTGTAATTTTAACATGGAGAATTAATAAGTGTTTAATGGGGAATTTCGAAATGTAAATAGAGGAGTGCAATTACGAATTTTTAGTGGAATAATTTTTAATTTATCATAGTAAGAATAATTTCAAATTAATTATTTGAATTATTTCCATAATAGGAAGCCTCAACAATTAATTCTGTGGTCCCAACAACTAGAACTCATAATCCTATTTCTAATAAAATAAGGACACATATTAGTTTCTTGTTTCTTAAGAAAAGTGGTTTCCTTCTTTCTTTTGAATTTGGAAAGATCCTCTATAAATAGGGGTTTTCTTAATCTAGAAAAAAGAGGATTTGGATGAAAGGGAATTAGGTTTTCTATACAATGTTTGTCCACCCAAGTATTGAGAGAATTCGGATGTGAATTTGGGATCATTGTAGAAGACCGCAGAACTGTAGTCTAACTCGTAGATTTGCTTGAAGGTATATGTTCACGCTTCAAGAGGTATTTATTTAATTAAAATTCGTAAAGTTTATGTGTTCTATCATGATTATTTGTGTTCTAGCATAAACATATGTGTTATCTATTATTCATGTAAGCAATATGATCCTTATATGCTTCCGCTGCACGTATAATTTTCCAACAATTTGCATCAGAGCCATGCTTACATCTAAGTAGATAACTTGTGGAATATATATATGGTTCGTAATTTATCGTGTTGTTGAAAATCACGTGTAAAATTTACAATCATATTATTTGTGGTGGACTGTGGCAAGAACACGGTAGTGTCTTACAGGAAAAGCCCAAATCCACTATTGTTTATTTTGAATTTGAAGGTGGGATATTTGTATATTCATTCTCATATGGATTGCTGTCATGATTTTTTTTTAAATAATAATTAAAAAACACACAGATAAAGTAGGAAAACTTGTCTTTTTCATGTGTTATTGACAAACCGACGTTATATGATAGCAAGAAATTGATGTGCCTAGTGGAGAAGTATAAATTTCTTATGGCATATAAGGTTGTTGCTATTGTTAACATTTTGTCTTGTAAGTTTTTTTTTTTGGTTCATTGAAATCATTATTTTTCCTAATTACCTAGTATGATGCACGATAAAAGCTAATTCAAATTAGCTTGATTTTAGTCTACCAACTTTAATTATATGGGGCATAACTTTTCTTTTTCTCACATAAATACATAAACTTGTTAATATTAAGAATTTTCTTATAATTAATAAATAGCTACCATTTAAGTGGTTTGTTTATTTGAAATTGTTGTAGATTCTTAATATTTTATGTATGTGAGATTGTGATACATGAATTGAGAATTATGATTAATAAATAGGATTCACGAAAGTGATCTATTTATTTGAATCATTAGGACGTGCTCAATGTATCATGTATAAATTGTTCTAGATAAAAGTATACCGGTAAAGACTTGTTTACTTAAAAAGAGTTTTACCTTAGATACTAGTAATACTTAATTAATTCATGAGATGAGATATTAAAGGTTTTCACTTTTGAAAGGGAGAAACATAATATCTTGGATTCTCAAATATATTAATTAAGAGGACAATTTGATATAAGAAGGTGTTGTATGTCTTAGTAAAAGGAAGGACACAATGTATGCCTTGTGCTCATGAGATAATAATTCAAGAGAATAAAAATTTGAATCATGTTATTTAATTTTCAATTATGTTTAAAATAAATATTTTTCAGATTTGGTCATAATTTAGATGGTCATGAACTTTATGATCTCAGATTGACTTGAAATTTGATGGTTCCGTCGAAAATCCTTTTAGACGGATTTTTAGATTGTTTGTCAGATTAAATTTTGATTTGAATATGATAAAGTCATTCTTCATATCAGACATATTTATTTTGAATCTAGGATATGACTATACATGATGATTTAACATAAATTGATATGTTATAAGAATGTAAATCACATAATTTCTTCCTAAAGATGCTTAAATCATGTGAATTTAAATATGGTCATAGCTTTGAAAATTTTTAAAAAAAAATTTAGCCTCCAATTGACCTGAAATTTGATAAGTTCATTGGAAACGACCTAACTAGAAATACTCATTGCTATGTTGTTATGATTTTTTGAGGTCGGTAAGATGATTTTCAAGTTGTTCTTTCGGATTAAAATGTAATTTAGTATGAAAACAATCCTTTATATCGATTTTATTTATGTTAAATATTGTAATGATTACATATGATTATTTAACATGAATTGATATATGATAAGGATATAGTTCTGATATTTTTTCTTAAATCGTTTGAATCTGAATTTGATCATAGATTTGGAGATAAATATTAATTTTGAACTCCAATTGATTTGATATTCAAGAGGTTCATAAGAAACGATCAAATTAAAAATAATCACTGCTATGCAGTGATTTGACAACTTCAGATCATTTTAAATGATAGTTTTATGATTTTTGTTATGTCTTGAAAATTAAATTTAATGAAAAATAACTCAACTATAATATAGTGGTGACATAGATTGTTCTCTATGACTCTCACGACTAAATTTTAGTGAAGTATTAAGTTCATGTGTTGGCATTAGACCTTCCTCCATAACGGATGAAATTAATACAAGTCACTAGATTTGATCCGATCTCTAGTTTTGATAATTTGTATTAGCTCTCCTAAATTGAGTAATATATTGGATCAATGGATCTAGGGATAATGATATTCACTTGTCTTAAATTACTAGTATACTCTTCATATGAGTTAGATTTTGTTCTAAATTTATGGAAGATCTATAAAGATCTACATAAGAAGTTAGAAGGTCCATTACCTACCAAATTGAAGATCTATAAGTCTAGTTTGCAATGCACCAAACCGCACATCAAACCGACCTCATAATAAAATGTTATGATAGTTTTTCTGTGACTGTCCGAACAGGAAATCGGGTCATGGGTCGGGTCGGATCGACCCACCTTAATGTCGTAATTTGAGATTTTTAAAGCTCAAATCAGTGCCATTTCGTCCCCAAATAGTGTATAAACTGAAAGAAAAGTTCCCTCAAGGTACCAAAGGAATTTGAGTAAGTTTTTCGCATTTTTACCATTAAAATTTGTCTGTGTGCGTAGAAATGCGTGCCTTATGCTTTGCAATTATTTTCCCCTCCTATTAGTTGTGTTTGGAACTGTTTTTGGGCTGAAAAGAATAGTGTTCTTGCTGGTGATTCTAGGTTTGCAGCTGGTGTGTTCAAGTAATAATCTTGGGTGTCACGCCCCGGGAGGGTACCATAGGCGTGGCCGGCACCCAGAGACTATTGCTAGCCCCTGAGCGAACCACTTAGCCTCGTCACATCACTCAACATCAATATAGCAGAAAAACATCATGATAAGAGAAACTCAGGAAAGGGCCAAATGGCCAATCATCAATCCTAACGTCAAAAGATTAAGCAAAATATTCTCTTAGTTCATCAGGAAAAACATCAACATCAACTTCGACATCATGTCTACGAAGCCTCTAACCTGACTCAACTGTCTAAGAGGGGTGCCATGACATGCCATGGCTACCGACTCAATGAAATAAAGGAAAATAACATAGAAGGGTCTCCTCCGGATAGCAAGGAGGCTCACCAAAATCTGAACTCGAAACTTTGGACTTCAACGGTGCGCCTGCTGAAATCCTCGAACTCCTATATCTGCATCATAAAACGATGCAGTGCCAAATGGCGTAAGTACGTGGAATGTACTGGCATATAAAATAGTTGAATAACAGGGTAAGTACACAACAATAAAGAGACACCGACTCCACATCATACTCCATCAGAAATATCAAAAGTCTATCTAACGCAAGAGATTAGATTAGACAATTGACTCATCAGCCTCTCATCAATCATCAACATCATAGCAAGCTCATCTCAAGGAACCTCAACATCAACTCACATCAAAAGAACATCACATCGACTCAAGGAAACATCACATCGACTCAAGGACTCAACTCGAACATCACGTCAACGTCAACATCAGAGTTCTATCAAAGGAACCTAACTGGGAGTTTCTCTAACCGACAACCATCACTTATGAGCCAGTGATGATACAACGAAGCGATGTCGTTGCCACATCCATCCAATACCCTGCCCGGGATAAAAGACATCACATCAGTGGATCCACAAGAAAACATCAAACATCAGTCCTCTTTTGGGACAAGATAGGAGCCATCCGCATTACGGTTCAATCCTCTCTTCCTACGCGGGCCACGTAGTTAATGGGTTTGAGTGGGACTCACTCTCTACCCATTTCGGTGCTCAATACTCCTCTTAGAAACTCGACATGCTCATAAAACATCATCATCATCAGCCACATAGGGACATAGTACATCATCATCAGTCACATAAGGACATGATATAGTACCTCAACATCAACATCGGTCCCAAGGGGACATAGTACATCAACATCAACATTAGTCCCATAGGGACATAGTACATCAACATCAACATCAGTCCCATAGGGACATAGTACATCAACTCAAAACATCGACATCAACATCAAAACTCAAGAGACATCATTTAGCAACTATATTTTAATGCTAAGACCTCATTAAACATCGTGCTCATCAACAACATCACATCATCATCAATACCTCATCATAACATCATCATAACATCATCATCGCTCTAGATATGTTCTCTAACTTCATTATGCATGCTCTTTTCAAACACAAGAATTATAGGGTTTAAAATGCACTTATAAAACGGATTATAATAGAAAGCAAAATAGTGATGATCATCAGTTTATGTAAGAAAACTTCTTATACATAAGATAAAGTAGATTTTCTTCATGCATCAACTCTTCATATTAACTTTGTCACATCAAGATATGATATTCAACATTTAGGAGGGCACATGGGAGGACATTCCCATGCTTTAGGTTAGCCTTACATACCTGGGATGTTTTGCTAACAAAAGTATATAACACCTCTTCTTGATCTCTTCAACTCACTTCCCTTCAAGCCCGAACGTTGGTGACCTTTAGGAAGAATACGCTTCAAAATTTGGGTGTTTGAAACCCTTTTCTTAGAAACTGACGTTTATTAGTCGTAGGGGGATATTTAGGAATTATAGGAATGGACCAAATTGCCCTCCGTAATTTAAAATAATTTATCCCCGTCCTGAAATAACACAGTCCGCGACGCGGACCTGTCGCGGACAGTGTATTTTCGAAAATTCAACTCCGTCGATAAATTTACAGAAAACATAAGTGTGGATCCACGATCGGTCCGCGACGCGGTCCTGTCGCGC
This sequence comes from Solanum rostratum, assembly GCA_029948455.1. Classification (NCBI taxonomy): domain Eukaryota; kingdom Viridiplantae; phylum Streptophyta; class Magnoliopsida; order Solanales; family Solanaceae; genus Solanum; species Solanum rostratum. Next base: position 15,537,095 of record CM057049.1, on the reverse strand, counting down.
AGGCACACTTTTTTTCGTTTTGGAACGAAAAATTATATTCCGACTCGATCGCTCTAAAAATCGACCGAGACCCTCTTCCCACTCCATTTTCAGTGCTGATCACGAATCCACTCTCGGATTTTCAATCCGAGCATCGGAAGATGCGTTTTCCACACACCTCCTCCCTAGGGGTATTTTTATAATTTACCGGGTGTTACATTATCTCCCCCTTGGGATCATTCGTCCTTGAATGATGAGTGGAAATGGTACATGGCACGAATAGACCCCAGACTCACTTCGACACTCAATTAGTAACATCACCACCTCAATTTCGCATCGACCTCATTATCAAGTAAATGTACACAGACATCAATGCCACCAACAAACATCACATCATGGTAAGAACATCAATTTACATAGAGGTAGGAATGTTACCTTCCACACTTTCATCACCCTCAAGAACGAACAGGTGTGAGTACTTAGATTTCATCTCTTCCTCAGCTTCCCATGTGGCTTCCTCAACAAATTGATTCCTCCACAGGACTTTGACAGAGGCTATCTCTTTGTTCCTCAGTTTGTGAACCTGTCGATCAAGGATCTGGACTGGAATTTCCTCATAAGACAAGCTATCTCCGACTCCCGTGCTCTCCACAGGAATTACCAAGGCAGGATCTCCTAAACATTTCTTCAATATCGAAATGTGGACCACCGGATGGATTCCATCTAGCTCGGAAGGTAAATCTAGCTCATAAGCAACCTTCCCAATCCTTCGTACGATCTGATAGGGGCCAATATAGCGAGGGCTTAATTTTCCTTTTTTCCCAAATCTCATGACACCCTTCATGGGTGATACTTTCAAGTAAACCCAATCGTCTATCTCAAACTCTAGGTCTCTTCTCCTCACATCTGTGTAAGATTTCTGACGGCTTTGGGCAGTCTTCAATCTTTCTCGAATAATTTTCACCTTCTCCATGGACTGGTGGACAAGATCAGGACCGATCAACTCTGCCTCTCCAACTTCAAACCACCCAATAGGTGATCTACATCTCCTCCCATACAATGCCTCGTAAGGGGCCATTAGGATGCTCGCATGGTAACTGTTGTTATATGCGAATTCAATCAATGGTAAATGATCATCCCAATTTCCTTTGAAATCAAGGACGCAGGCTCTCAACATGTCCTCCACCGTCTGAATCGTGTGCTCTGCCTGACCATCCGTCTATGGATGAAAGGCGGTACTCAAGCTCACTTTGGTACCCAATCCTTTTTGAAAGGACTTCCAGAACTGAGAAGTAAATTGGGCTCCTCGGTCTGAGATAATGGACAAGGGAACTCCATGCAACCTCACAATCTCTTGGATATATATCTTGGCATACTCCTCTACCGTGTTGGTCGTCTTGACCGCCAGGAAGTGCGTTGACTTCGTCATTCTATCCACAATCACCCATATGGAATCATGCTGTCTCCTTTACCTCGGTAGACCAATGATAAAATCCATGTTAATCATCTCCCACTTCCATTCTGGAATCTCAAAGTTTTGGGCCAAGCCAATTGGCCTTTGATGCTCAACCTTTACTTGCTGACAATTTGGGCATCTCGAAACAAACTCCGCAATATCCCGCTTCATTCCACTCCACCAATAGACCTCTCTCAAGTCGTGATACATCTTGGTGGAGCCCGGATGAATGGAGTATCTAGTGTTATGAGCCTCAGCCAGAATCCTCTCTCGGACACCATCAACATCGGGGACACATAGTCTATTCTGGTATCTTAATACCCCATCTCCCCCTTTGGAGAAGACCATCACTTTTTGCTTTTGAACGTCCTCCTTCAATTGAAGTATAATAGGATCTCGATCCTGCTTCTCTTTTACCTCAGTCACTAGGGACGATGCAGACCCATTCTGAACATTAATTCCTCCATCGTCGTTCTCCTCAAGCTGGACTCCCAATCGAGCCAATCTATGCACTTCCTTCACTAACTCCTTCTTTTCTCCTTCAACATGGGTTGTGCTACCCATAGACAACCTGCTAAGAGCATCAGCAACAACATTATCTTTACCTGGGTGGTACATGATGCTCATGTCATAGTCCTTGAGCAATTCCAACCACCTCCTCTGTCGCAGGTTGAGCTCTCTCTGACTGAAGACATACTGTAAGCTCTTGTGGTCCATAAACACATCCACATGCACTCCATACAAGTAGTGACGCTAAATTTTAAGTGCGAACACCACTGCCGCCAACTCAAGATCATGGGTCGGATAGTTCTTCTCATGAACTTTGAGCTGCCTGGAAGCATAAGCCACCACTTTACCTCTTTGCATTAACACACACCCCAATCCAACTCTTGACGCATCACAGTATATTACAAAACCTTCCGTCCTGTCAGGCAAGGTCAAGATAGGTGCAGTAGTCAACCTAGTCTTTAGCTCCTGAAAACTCTTCTCGCATTCTTCAGACCACTCAAACTTGACCTTTTTCTGGGTCAGTTTGGTCAATGGGGCGGATAGAGAAGAAAATCCCTCAACAAATCTGCGGTAGTAGCCTGCCAACCCCAAGAAACTCCTTATGTCAGTTGGAGAGGTCGATCTTGGCCAACTGGAAACCGCTTCAATCTTTTGACCATCTACTCGGATCCCATCACCCGAAACCACATGACCTAGAAAGGCCACTGATTTGAGCCAAAATTCACATTTGGAGAACTTCGCATACAACTCCTGGTCTTTAAGAGTTTGAAGGACAACTCTAAGATGTTTAGCATGCTCTTCCTCACTCCTTGAATATACCAGAATATCATCAATGAACACAATCACGAACATATCAAGGTAGGGCCTGAACACCCTATTCATCAAATCCATGAAAGCTGCAGGTGCATTCGTCAACCCAAAGGACATGACCAAAAACTCAAAGTAGCCATATCTTGTCCTGAAAGCTGTCTTTGGGATATCACATTCTCTCACCTTTAATTGGTGGTAACCCGATCTGAGGTCTATCTTCGAAAAGCATGAGGCATCTTGAAGTTGGTCAAACAAGTCATCTATCCTGGGAAGAGGATATTTATTCTTGAATGTGACCTTGTTCAACTGCTTATAATCTATGCACATTCTCAGTGACCCATTCTTCTTTCGTACAAACAAAACGGGAGCACCCAAAGAAGAAACACTGGGTCTAACAGATCCTTCAACTGCTCCCTCAACTCTTTCAACTCAGCAGGGGCCATCCTATATGGTGGAATCGAAATAGGTTGCGTCTCAGGAAGTACATCAATACCGAAGTCGATCTCCCTATCAGGAGGGACTCCAGGTAAATCCTCAAGGAACACCTCAGGGAACTCATTCACAATCGGGACCGACTCAAGAGTAGGGGACTCAACATCATCAGATTTAACTCGTACAAGGTGATAGATACACCCTTTAGAGATTAACCTCCTCGCCCTTAGGTAAGAAATAAATACCCTTGGGTGCGACATAACCTCCCTTCCACTCTAGGACCGGTTCATTAGGAAAATGAAATGTAACAACTCGGGTCCTACAGTCTATGGATGCATGACAAGCATGGAGCCAGTCCATACCAAGGATCATATCAAAGTCAACCATCTCCAACTCCACCAAATTGGCCAAAGTGTCCCTATGATAGATAGACACTATACAGTCTCTATAGATCCTCTTAGCCAGAACTGACTCACCGGTAGGAGTCGAAACAGTGTAAGGCTCAAGCAAACACTCAGGAAGAATCTCAAACTTATTGGCCACATAAGGTGTCACAAAAGATAAAGTGGCAGCCGGGTCAAGCAATGCATAACAATCATAAGAAAAGATTCGGAGCATACCCGTAGCAACATCTGGAGCAACCTCTTGATCCCATCAATTTCCCATCGCATACAGACGGTTCATCCCGCCTCCTGCATTTGTAGTAGTAGCCTTCTGATGATTACCCTCGGGGGCGCTGTAGAAGACTGAGCTCGATTACCTCTATCACTCCACCTCTGATTTCTCATAGGGCACTCATTCTGGAAGTGACCAGGCTGTCCACAGGTAAAGAAAATACTAGTGCCATCACGGCACGCGCCAAGATGTAACTTACCGCATCTGCTACAAGGGGGCTTTCCTCTCGGACCTTGAGCAACACTGGCTTGGGACTGAGGTCCCTGTGCTCTGAAGTTCTGATGGCCATAGGATCTCTGATCATACCTGTTTTGCTGAACAGGTGCACTCGCCACCGAAGGTGCATGGCTAGAAGACTTCTTTTGAAAGAAGGTCCTATCACCTTTGTTCTGTTTCTGCTGATTAGGCTCATGCCCTGCCGATTTAGCTTTCTTCTTCTGCTGCTCTTCCTTGTCCCTCTTTTTGTCCTCCTCAGTCTGCTGAGCATAGACCATAAGTCTAGCAATATCCATGTCTGGAATCAGCAACGCTGCCTTGCACTCCCTCTTCACATGCCTGCCCAACCCAGACACATACTTCCTCATTCTTGCCCTCATATCAAGGACCATATCTGGAGCGTATCTGGACAGCTGGATGAACTTCAAGTTGTACTCTTTGACCGTCAGCTCCTCTTGTTTCAGATTCACGAACTCCTCAACTTTTGCCTCCCTCAACTCTTGGGGAAAGAAGTGATTGAGAAAGGCACTCTTGAACTCCTCCCACTCAGCCGGTTTAGCATCCTCACCTCTAACATCCTCCCACTAGTTATACCAGACATTGGCAACATCCTTAAGCTGATAGGAGACCAGCTCGACTCCCTTCACCTCAGTCGCATGCATAGCCCTCAAGATTTTACGCGTCTCATCAATGAAGTTTCGTGGGTCCTCCTCAACCTTTGACCCCGTATAGACTGGTGGGTTCATCCTCAAGAAATCTCTGAGCCTAGTTGCAGCTGTAGACTCTTGGGAACTGGAGCTAGGGGCCTGGGGACCGCGGCTGCTACTCTGAGAGGCCACTAACTGGGTAAGCATAGCAATAGCTCCCCTGAAGTCTGCTTCCGAAGTGGAGGCTGACTGAACAGGAGGTGCTGGCGGAGCCTCAGCAGCTCTATCAGGTCGTCCTCGTCTCCTTGTCCCATGCTGATTTGGGGCCTCGGGCAAAGGATTCTCAGTATCAGGGAATGACGCAACTCTTTGGGCAGCAGTACGTTTAGGAGGCATTATCTGCAAATGCGTAATGCACGAATTCAAAAGGGCTTCATAGAGCCAAGCTCTAACGCACGAACTCAGAACATCAAAGAAGGGTAATCATTTTCTAAATGCCCTGTAGCATCCTGTTTATGAAGTGTGGTGCACAACATACGCATAAACAAGACTCTACTAGACACGGCTTCATAGACTCCCTAGGACTCTTGAACTCTGTGCTCTGACACCAAGTTTGTCATGCCCCGGGAGGGTACCCTAGGCATGGCCGGCACCCAGAGACTATTGCTAGCCCCTGAGCGAACCACTTCGCCTCGTCACATCACTCAACATCAATATAGCAGAAAAACATCATGATAAGAGAAACTCAGGAAAGGGCCAAATGGCCAATCATCAATCCTAACGTCAAAGGATTAAGCAAAATACTCTCTTAGTTCATCAGGAAAAACATCAACATCAACTTCGACATCATGTCTCGAAGCCTATAACCTGACTCAACTGTCTAAGAGGGGTGCCATGACATTCCATGGCTACCGACTCAATGAAATAAAAGAAAATAACATAGAAGGGTCTCCTCCGGATAGCAAGGAGGCTCACCAAAATCTGAACTCGAAACTTTGGACTTCAACGGTGCGCCTGCTGAAATCCTCGAACTCCTGTATCTGCATCATAAAACGATGCAGCGCCAAATGGCGTCAGTACGTGGAATGTACTGGCATGTAAAATAGCTGAATAACAGGGTAAGTACACAACAATAAAGAGACACCGACTCCATATCATACTCCATCAGAAATATCAAAAGTTTATCTAAGGCAAGAGATTAGATTAGACAATTGACTCATCAGCCTCTCATCAATCATCAACATCATAGAAAGCTCATCTCGAGGAACCTCAACATCAACTCACATCAAAAGAACATCACATCGACTCAAGGAAACATCACATCGACTCAAGGACTCAACTCGAACATCACGTCAACGTCAACATCAGAGTTCTATCAAAGGAACCTAACTGGGAGTTTCTCTAACCGACAACCATCACTTATGAGCCAGTGATGATGCAACGAAGCGATGTCGTTGCCACATCCATCCAATACCCTGCCCGGGGTAAAAGACATCACATCAGTGGATCCACAAGAAAACATCAAACATCACTCCTCTTTTGGGACAAGATAGGAGCCATCCGCATTGCGGTTCAATCCTCTCTTCCTACGCGGGCCACATAGTTAATGGGTTTAAGTGAGACTCACTCTCTACCCATTTCGGTGCTCAATACTCCTCCCAGAAATTCGATATGCTCATAAAACATCATCATCATCAGCCCCATAGGGACATAATACATCATCATCAGTCACATAAGGACATGATATAGTACCTCAACATCAACATCGGTCCCAGGGGGACATAGTACATCAACATCAACATTAGTCCCATAGGGACATAGTACATCAACATCAACATCAGTCTCATAGGGACATAGTACATCAACTCAAAACATCGACATCAACATCAAAACTCAAGAGACATCATTTAGCAACTATATTTTAATGCTAAGACCTCATTAAACATCATGCTCATCAACATCATCACATCATCATCAATACCTCATCATAACATCATCATCGCTCTAGATATGTTCCCTAACTTCATTATGCATGCTCTTTTCAAACACAAGAATTATAGGGTTTAAAATGCACTTATAAAACGGATTATAATAGAAAGCAAAATAGTGATGATCATCAGTTTATGTAAGAAAACTTCTTATACATAAGATAAAGTAGATTTTCTTCATGCATCAACTCTTCATATTAATTTTGTCACATCAAGATATGATATTCAACATTTAGGAGGGCACATGGGAGGACATTCCCATGCTTTAGGTTAGCCTTACATACCTAGGATGTTTTGCTAACAAAAGTATACAACACCTCCTCTTGATCTCTTCAACTCACTTCCCTTCAAGCCCTAACTTTGGTGACCTTTAGGAAGAATACGCTTCAAAATTTGGGTGTTGAAACCCTTTTCTTAGAAACTGACGTTTATTAGTTGTAGGGGGATATTCAGGAATTATAGGAATGGACCAAATTGCCCTCCGTAATTTAAAATAATTTATCCCCGTCCTGAAATAACACAGTCCGTGACGCGGACCTGTCGCGGACAGTGTATTTTCAAAAATTCAACTCCATCGAAAATTTACAGAAAACATAAGTGTGGCTCCACGACCGGTCCACGACGCGGTCCTGTCGCGCAGGCACACTGTTTTTCGTTTTGGAACGAAAAATTATCTTCCGACTCGATCGCTCTAAAAATCGACCGAGACCCTCTTCCCACTCCATTTTCAGTGCTGATCACGAATCCACTCTCGAATTTTCAATTCGAGCATCGAAAGACGCGTTTTTCGCACACCTCTTCCCTACGGGTATTTTTGTAATTTATCGGGTGTTACATTGGGGCTCTTTTACGATCATTTTTATGAAGTTTTATGAACGTCTACTCGCGTAAATGCTATATGGAAAATCTGCCGATTAATGTTAATTTATGGACTGTTTATAGGTGGTTATAAGTTGTGTATATATAATGATTGCGAAGCTTAGGACGTAAGGAACAACTTTCGTAACGGAACTTTGAGCAATTGGGCGATCATTGGAGAGGTATGTTAAGGCTAAGCTCTGTTCCTCCTTTTAGCACGAAATTCGGGAAGTTTCCCAAAATGTCAAATGCGATATCTTACTATTCTGTTGCTAGAAAGACCTTCTGTGAAAGACACTGGGATTACAATTGAGTTATCTTCATGATGGTATTAGGTTGAAATTCCATTCGTTCGCTTAAACTGGAGATTCAATATCTATATATCATTTTGTCGGTTTTCCCGGCTACCTATTCATATGTTCGAGGTGGTTCTCCTCTTGGTGTAGTGCCAATAAAGTAAATGTAGAATGCGAAGGGAATGAGTATTCATAATCAGTCTTTCTTCCATACAAAAATATAATTGAAGCATTTAACAAGTAACGCGTTGGTTTCCAATATTCTCCAGCGAAATGTTCCTATTTAAACGACTAAGGCACTTGGTCCTGTTTAAATACTTTCTTTTACTAATTGACATGAGACCAAGTATAAGCATTATGTAAAACACCTTTATGAACATTTTCAAAGTTAAGACTTCACTTAAAATGTTGGGTTAAATTCCCAAACTTGTTAAAAAGACATATAAGATCCTACGAGTCATGTGCATATGCTATGACAACGATGATGATGTTATGAGAAAAAGTGTACCAATGAGCCAAGGTTGGCTAAATGACAATGATTATGATGTTATGAGAATAAGTGTACCAAAGAGCCGAGATTGGCTAAGTTCTTGCTATGGCCTACTATGTGCATTCAACATTCATATCATACATTGCACGTTATGCATGAATTTCGAGCTATAATTGGAGGTATGGGGCCTATTTGCCATATATATGATACAGATGGCCACAAGTTGGCAGATTGATGCCGGTTAGCTACCGGAAAGGACCACCATTGCTAGCATTTGGTTGCGTATGTCATGCATTTGCATCTATATATATGTATTCACGACATGCGATACTCGAGCATACCATGCATATTTGATCACTAGGAGGTTGCTTATTGGCCACTAAGGCTACTTGAGTTTTGGTTAAAGGTGGTATTTCTATTAACCTTTTTACTACGATTATCTATGATTTTACTTCCTGCCTTACATACCGGTACACGTTTATTCGTACTGACATCCCTTTGCCTAGGGACGCTGTATTTTATTTCGTACGTGCAGGTTCAGGTAGGGGTTCTGATTTACCCCTCCACTAGGAGCCCTGTTCAACTGTGTGTTGGTAAGCTCCACCTCATCCTGGAGCTTTCACAGGATACTTACTTTTTGTTGTACAGTTGGGTATAGTCGGGGCCCTGTCTCGGCAGTGATAGTGATTCTCATAGAGGCTATTGTGAACGTGTTATTGTGGGTTGGTTCTTTTATGCCTTTTAGTCTCCAGTCATCAGATTGACATGTATATATAGTGTGTGCCTGTACCTCTATTATTGCAGCCTTGTCGGCTAACTAGTACTCTTTCGTTTTGGTTTACCTATTTTGATATACATGGTTTACTGTTGACCAGGTCATGACTTAGAATGTCCAGGCCTAGTCTTTCAGACGTCATGTTGCCCGATTTGCTTCTGGTCCCTAGTTTAGTTAACTAGTATGTTTAGTGGCTTACTCGACCAATAACGGTATCGGGTGCCAGTCGTGCCTCCCCTCTCTTTGGGGGGTGACATATATCAAGTCAAAGACGGAGGAAGTGTATTACATTTATAGGTGGATTTACTAAGAAAATAATGATTATTTCTTAATTAGTACATCCTTTTATTCATATTATATAATTTTTTTAGCTTGAACATGCTCCTTAAAAAGTTTATTTATCCTTATTTTTTCTCAACTATCATTAATTAAGCAATATCAATTTAATTTTTTCTTTTTGTTGTTTTATCATTCACTTTTCTAAATAAGAGTAAAGTCGACAATACTTGATGTTTATTATGTGAAATAAAAATATCATATAATATGAACCGGGGGACGCAGTATATCAAAACAACATCTTTTATAAATAATTTTCTTTTGGCAAATTTAACTGAATCTACTTATGATGCCCAATTAATAATTGTACAAATGATATGATGTCTTCTAACTCTCAGCAATTGCCAATAATGAAACAAAAAATTATGAAAAGAAAAAGTAGAAAGAGACTCTATACTTTATAATATTGTAGTCTTTTAAGCCTATGAAAGATTAGTCAACATCTCTTAATGGCTGCTATTTGTTTTAAACATAAGTAATAAAAGGCGGCATTGTTTACTTTGTGTGGCATTAATTTATGAACTTTTTAATTAATAGAGTATAATAATATTAATACTTACTGTTAGTTGATCATTTTTTATTTATATTGTATATAAGAAATTGTTCTTTTTTTTTCCTCTTTTTTTCATATCTAGTACCTTCTACTTATGGGATTTGATTCTTTCAAATGAAGGTTTTCCGGAAATAACATCTCTATCTCTATGAGATAGTTATAACCGCAGATCCCACTTGTGGAATTCCACTGAGTATGCATGTTGTTGTTGTTGTACTGTATTTAAGAAATTATAAATAATTTTACCAATTTGTCCTTTATTTATATTGAATCGTAACTGATAAAATTATTGTCACGTGACTAGGAGGTCACGAGTTCAAACTTTGAAAAAAACCTCTAGCGGATATGCATATTAGGAGTTTTAATGCACTCCATTACGCATGTCCTTTTATTTTTTTAATCCTGACATCAAGATAATTTGTCAAAAATATATTTAATATCATATGACATATGAATAAATAACATCAGAATAGATATAAAGTAATTAATGAATTCTTGGAAATTTTCTTTTTGTAGAACTTTCGAATTTGTTTAGGTTTTTAAAGAAGTATTAATCATAGAAATAAAAAGAAATTAATTAATTTTATCTCGACATAATAAGTGGACAAATAATTTAAAAAATATATCAACAAACATGTGATTTTAAAGAAAAAGAATTAATTGACAAAGACCTTCATTGCAATAGACGTTACGTTTTTGGTAAAAAAGAGCTGTGGAAGATTGTAAATTAATTTCAGCTAATGTCTCAACACCTTCCTTCATCTTTGTTACCTGTTTTGATGCCCTCATTTCACCTTCAATTTCTCACTTTTCAATATTTTTTAGTTTTCGACTCATCGAAGATTGAATTTTCAATTAATTTAAATTTACGTTATATATGTAATTTGTAATGCTCGATCATAAGAAAGAAATGTTTTTCTAACTTGTAAAGTTAATTCAAAATAAAATTAAATTGGTGATGGTTGATCTTCAAGGAAAAAAGTATTTTTTTAATTTATAATTTGGTGTGAATTTTACATTCCAATTATATAATATAATAAAATCCCACTTGATGGATTAGGAAAGAAAAGAATATGCGATCTGGTCTTCTTAATAAATAATAATATTAAAATTGCATAACTCTCCAATTTTTTTTCTAATACAATTGTTTGGTAGCAATATTTGATTTCAATTAAATATACACTTTGATAATTCTTCTTCTTAATATTCTATCACAAATTAAACTTAATTATTACAATGTCCATGCCAACGACTTACTTTTAATTTGATTATGAGATTAGACCATATAATAAAATTAACTTATCAATTGTAACACTTGAAAGTTATTGATAAATTTAATCTAAGTACATTTGGAAACTAATTAAAATTTTACAAAGGCATTACGTTAAAGGTGTTCTATAAAACAAAATGAATGTAATTTTTATTTTTATTTTTCTCTTTCATGTGATTTCATATAATGGCGAAATCCAAATAAACTATTCCAAATGTATACAATTTTTATCACTTACTATTAAATTTGTAAAAAATATGACAAATAATATGTCAATAGAAAATACTTATCCATAAAAGCAACCAACTGCAACTTTGTACCCTATGTTTGATTTCGAATTTAAATCTCGAAAATAAAATTATACTTCTAAAATAGACTTTATGATATAAATTGAATTAATTGAACTTCAAAAGAATTTTGCAAATTAAATAAAAATAATAAAAAAGTTTATCAAAAGCTTTTATTTTAAGTAATTTTAGCATAACAAATGCTTAAAAGGATAATAATAAAAATCGAATAGAAAAGATTTTTCCTCCTAAATTAGTTAATTTGAGGCTTTGACATGAATGTTGAGCATCATATTAAAAAGGTTATTGTTTGGTCATAAATTCTAAAAATCCTAAAAGCTAGGCATTGAAATTCTTTTGAAAATAAATTTGATTTAATATTATACTGCTGAATTTTAGCAAAGGAAACTTCACTCTTCCTCAATCCTAATTTATGTAACGTATATTTTCATAACTTTACATAGCAATATAATATTTTTATTTGTTCAATTTGAAAAATTAGAAAATAATTTATCATTTTTTATCTATCTTTTCCTTACTATTAAATATTATTTACTTTTTTAATATTTAGATGAATTATAATTAATAAGGATGGTACAATAATATTATCTTTTTATTTATTATTTTTTAAGAGATATTTCAAGTCAAATATAAATAGATAAAGATAGATGAAACGATTAATAATACTGATAGAACTGATTACTTTATTTGCTTCTTTTTTAAAATAATATAATGAATAAGTAAAGGTGAACGGACGAACGGAAAATTGTGGAGCTAATAATGTTTGAGGTTGCGTATTTAATGTGGGGTGACGGGCGGTTTAGCTTGTTGGTATCAAACTCAAAAGTGGACCAAACAAGAAAGACAAGTCATCATTGTTACTTAAAATAAAACGCACCATCTTATTTGTTCTCTCTATCAAACCTTGAAAATCAGACTCATTACTTTGCCTGCTGCTTCCATTTCAACCAAACGTTAAAATTTAGGCTTATATATGAATACCCTTGGTTCTTTTTCTCAATAAATTCATCCAAAAAACACTAGCATAGTAGAAAAATGACACAGTTTGAGTGTGTTCTTTCTTCTAACAGAACTGTTATTGTTGGAGTGAAGCTGGATGGTGCAAGTAGAGAGCTTTTAACATGGGCTCTTGTTAAAGTTGCTAAACCTGGTGATAGAGTCATTGCTCTTCATGTTCTTAACAATAATGGTAGGTATCATTTTTTTTATTTTCTCGACTTCCAAAATGAAATCTTTTTTCTTTCTTGTTTTAAAACGAATTTTCTTTTTGCGGTGAGGTTACTACCCCTTTTCAATTCTTGATTTCTTGTTTTTTCACACAGTAATCTTGTTTGTTTTGAGCTGAAACTGGTAAAGTTGGAGTAAGCTTTTTCACTTTCCTGAAAACTGAACCATTTTCTCTGAATTTGTTTTTGGAAATGTTTTCCCTCTGCTTTTTCTTGCAGTTGAAATTGGAATTAGTTTAACTTTTCTCAAAATTGAAACTGGAAATGTATTTTCGAGATGTTCTTGCTTCTACTATCTCTTGGAAGTATTTTTCTGTTTGTTCAAGAAAATTATGAGTTTTGGTTCATTCGCCCTCTCCCTATCCCAGTGAAATTTGTCGTCTTTTGATGTGCTGATGTGAATATTTGTCGTCTTCTGAGTTGTCCAATATACAGTTTTTTCTCTTCTTTCTGTGCGGATTTTGATTATATGGGTGAAACGGGTTTCCTTTTCTGGTACAGAAATTGTAGATCGTGATGGGAAATCCTCACTGCTCTCGTTGGTCAAAGCATTTGATTCAGTTCTTGCAGTTTATGAAGGCTTCTGTAATCTCAAGCAGGTAACGTATGTTAATTTTTTGGGGGTGGTTGGGGGGTGTTGAATTGGATTATGTCATTGTTGGAAGATGAAATATTGAAGCATTAATTGATTGTCATAAGGATGTTCCCTTTTTTCTGGATAGATAAGGACAGGGAAGCTGTTCTTACTGGGTCATGAAGTGTTTGTCAATTTGCTTCATATGGTTGATGTCTTGCTGGATCAGAAGTCTGATATTTTTCCTGTACCATTGCAGGTGGATCTTAAGCTAAAGATCTGCAGAGGTACATCAATCCGAAAAATTATTGTTCGTGAAGCGAATGCTTATTTAGCAACAGATGTTATAGTTGGGACTGCCAATCATACAATTCGGTCATCAGCTTCAGTTGCAAAACACTGTGCTAGAAAGTTGCCAAAAGATTGTTCAGTATTGGCTGTTAATAACGGAAAAGTTGTTTTCCAGAGGGAAGCCTCGTTAGCATCGTATGCCAGTTCTAAAGGTTGGCATTACATTTGTGTTTTGGTTGATTGAGCAAGATCTGTAATTCATAATAACTGACTTACTATCTTTTCTGTTTCCTGCTTCATGTATGTAGAACTTGACCATCACCATAAGAATCGTTTGCTTAATGTAATTCAGCGGACATTGACCAAGAACTCTAAAGTATTAAATGACAGCACTGGGCTGAGGCCAACAAATTCCTGCAGGCAAGGTGGTTATCAGACTCTTGGTGAGGCATTACTGAAAGCTGCTTCTGCATCAGCAGAGAATTCCCTTAAACAGAACTGTTCAGTTTGTTCACCCGACTGTCCGTTACCTGACAATTCTTGCACTCAAGCTCATGAAGAGCCTTCAGACAATAACCGTGATGATAATTCAATGGCTATCGTACCTGTGCAAAGGCAGGAGTCAGGATCTAGTTCAATTACATTGCTGATAAACAATTTGCCTGAAGTGAGGCCTGGTTGGCCATTGCTTCACCGAGCCATTTTATCAAATCGACAAGCTGCAGACACTTCGTCAATAAGAAAACTCTCTGTCGTTCAGTGGGCATTGTGTCTGCCAACTAGACATCTTTTGTGCATTGAGGATGCAGACAGGAAAGATCTACCCTCTGCTGCTGATGAAAGTCAAGATCCTTCACTAGATGAAGAAAGTGGCGCAATTGTTCCTGTCAATCATGAGACAACGTCCTCGAAATCCTCTCCAAACAATTCACCAAGAACCTTACCAAGAGAACTGGACGGACTTCATGAAAAGTACTCAGCAACGTGTAGATTGTTTAAATACCAGGAACTTCTCTTAGCAACCTCGAGCTTTTCCTCAGGTTTGTGCTTTTCTCAGCTTTGGATTCACAAAAGGGTCTAAGTGCATATATACAGTTGATTCACATTCATTTTCACGATTACAGAGAACATCATTGGTAAAGGAGGAAGCAGTCAGGTTTTCAAAGGCTGCCTTCCTGATGGCAAGGAACTTGCTGTGAAGATCTTAAAACAATCTGAAGATGCAGTGCGAGAATTTGTTTTGGAAATTGAGATTATTACTGCTTTGAGTCACAAAAACATAATCTCCCTATTTGGTTTCTGTTTTGAGGACGACCGCCTTCTCCTTGTATATGATTTTCTATCTAGGGGAAGCCTTGAAGAAAACCTACATGGTATGCTAATAACATTTTCCAAAATTTTGGCTCTTTGCCAGTCAATAATTACTGCTATATCGTCCTAGAGTTAATGTTTTTAGAGGCAAAATATTGTCTAGAAGTAGAATTAGTGTTATGAACAAACATAGAAGACTTTTAGGTCTTCAATCTTTTTGACTCGGGAGGTTGTTCATTTAGGTAATAATAAGGATCCACTTGTGTTTGGGTGGAAAGAGAGATACAAAGTCGCTGTTGGTGTTGCTGAGGCACTAGAATATCTTCATGGCAGAGCTGATCAACCAGTGATCCACCGTGATGTAAAATCATCAAATATACTACTATGTGATGATTTTGAGCCCCAGGTAATGCTCGTTTACTCTTTGCTGCTTAGTTCCTGTATGCTTTGGAATAAGATTTCTACTTTGATCTAGCTAGTAGTTTAATTGGCCTTTTCCTTTTTCAGCTCTCTGACTTTGGACTTGCTAAATGGGCAACAACCTCATCTCATATTACATGCACTGATGTAGCTGGAACCTTTGGGTATGCAACTTCTTTAGCTTTCTGGTCCTGTTCAAACTTGGAGGGGGGGGGGGGGGGTGGTGTGTGCTTAAAGGGAGATTCTATATTTGGATACTGTTTTTGAATAAAATTTCATTATCTTTTAGGGGTCTCACAATGTCCTATCCTCATAGACAATCTCTCTTTCTTTTGATCTTGCGCTGCATTTTGGTCCCATATTCTGCCCGGCTGGAATAATATTTTTATCGCACTTGGATGCTTCAAAATCCCACATTGGCAAAAGGGGAAGATGAAGCTGATTAGTATGGCTCTATCTTCACGTCCTTTAGGTCGCTTACACGCCTGTCACTACCAAAAGGAACGCCAAGCAAAAAAGTTTTCTAGAAGAGTATATAATTTGTTTTATACGATTTCTTGATGAAAACTAAATCCTCGGCTTTAAGTTCTTATCATATTAAACAGTGTGGACTTGTTCAAAAAGAAATTGAATAGAAAATATCTGATGTGTTATTCTCTTTGATGATTTTTCCTGGTAAAATGTGCTTTGCTGCAGTTACTTGGCTCCTGAATATTTCATGTATGGAAAGGTTAATGACAAGATTGATGTCTATGCATTTGGAGTAGTACTTCTTGAGCTTATTTCTGGAAGAAAGCCCATAAGTAGCAGTTGTGCGAAGGGTCAAGAGAGCCTGGTTATTTGGGTATGTCCTGTGTGCTCATCTCCTTAATTAGCTTCTAACAGAGTTGGTTTTGCATTATAAATTACAACATCAAGTGTCCAAATTTGCAGGCAAAGCCAATTCTAACTAGTGGGAAGTATGCCCAATTACTAGACCCACAGTTGAGTTCTGATTATGATTGCGAACTAATAGAAAGGATGGTGCTTGCTGCTGCCCTTTGTATCAGACGTGCCCCACGTGCTCGACCACAAATGAGCATTGTAAGTCATATCCCCTTGCTTGTTCTGGCTTTGCAAAAATAGGAGAAATCCTAGGCACATGATCTTTGACGAATGCTTTTAGCTTCTTATTGAAATTAGCAATAATCAGGCATGAAGCATTATCCCACGATGTAATGTTGTTCAAACTCCCATGGTCTCCTTAACTGAGTCTTATAACTGATGCCGAGTTCAAGTTTGTTGATATTTATTTACAATATCCAAGGATCATGCTTCTTTTCTCTCATGATTTTCCATGTGCAAAAATATTTGTATCGTTTGTTAAATGTTCTTATCCTTATATATACACACGCCCATCATTTGCAGGTTTCAAAGCTGCTGAAAGGCGATGCTGAAACAAGCAAGTGGGCAAGGTTACAAGTGAATGGTTCAGAAGGATGTGACACAAGGCTACCAATAAATGCCATGGAAGGGGCCGATATGTTGGAAGATGATACTTTTTTTTCACATTCTAATCTCCGGTCACACCTTAACCTTGCATTGCTTGGTGTTGAAGAGGATTCTCTCTCAATAAGCAGCATTGAGCCCAATGTCTCATTAGAGGACTATTTGCGAGGGAGGTGGAGCCGCTCATCAAGCTTTGACTAACCATTTTTTCTTCTGGAGATCAACTAGTCTTGGCCTTCGACTCGAAGGTCGGTTGGGGTTATGTGGTGGATATTGGATGAGAGGTTGTCATGGCGGTGCCCTCCTCCTCCTCCTCCTCCCCTTTTAGTCATTAACTAGATAACATTTTGATGTGCAAGTTTTGTGGGAGAAGGGTTCAGTTCTTTTCTCAATCAGAAATCAAGAACTGACCCTTGCTTAAGTGTATATGTTGTATTAAATAAACTTGTCAAATTGAAACTTAGTAATAATTCCCTTGAATTCTCAACTAAAAAGCTAGCAAAGTATGAGATGTCTTGCCTGCTGGACCTGGTATTTGATTTGCTCCAACTTTGCTTTTTAAGAAGGCATAATAAATAAATATGCACAAATATGTACTTAAGCAGACACGTTAGGACGTCACATAGATATATGTATTTATTCGTTGTCATGCACATTCAAAATTAAAAAATATAAATACAAATTGAGATTAAGTTAAATAATACATGCTTTTTAGAAATCACCCTTTTGCCTTGTGGGTGCAGGTGGGGGTCACTATCATGTTAAATTTCCTCACATGTTTTTGTCATTTTTATGTGCAAAATATACCAATAGATTATAAGATCATTGTACAAAGTAAACCACATAGTTCCATTTTGATGAAAAGTGAAGTTGTACACCAATAAAAAAACAAACGGACCACTCCATTTTTCCACTAATGTCTTTAAGCCATTGTCACCGACACTTTGGTTTTAATTTCCTCCATAGGTTCCTTCTATTATTTTTGGAAAAAGGTTTCTTTCATCACTAAAAGTACCCTACAAATAAAGCCTAACAATTGATCTTTTCTTCCCAATTTATGGTAATATTACTTGATTTGATGCAGAGTTAAAGACGAAAAAGAACGACTTTCCAAATTTATGATGTAAGTCAAGTTACAGAATGGTGATTAGATCATCTTTGTTGTAAAGGGTGGAGTGTTGGTCAATAAAAAATGCATATGTTCAGAAGATGCATGTCGCAGAAATGAGGATGTTAAGATGGATGTATGGTCATACTGAGAGTGATAAAATTAGGAATGAGACCACTCGAGAGAAGCTAGAGGTGGCTCCTGTGGCTGACAAGATGAAGGAAGCTAGATTGCAATGGTTTGGACATGTGCAGAGAAGGATACTGATGCTCCTATTACGAGGTGCGAGAGGTTGGATTTAAGAGTTACACGGAGAAGTAGAGGTAGACCGAAGAAGTATTGGGGGAGGTGATTAGACAAGATATGACAAAACTTGATCTCACTGAGAACATGACCTTAGATAGAAAGGAGTGGAGGTCGCGAATTAGAGTAGTAGACTAATAGGTTAGTAAGTTAGGTGGATGTCTGGCCTTGGGTAGGAGTAGTCGTCTTTTATATCTTGTGTTGTCATTATCCGTCATATATATGTTGATTTTATCGTATCTACACATTATTATATGCTTTTCGTTATGAGTTGTTCTTTCTGTTTCCTTTTCTTTTCCTTTCCCTTTTTTTTTATATCTAGTTTATTCTACTAATGAGTTTTTGAGATGAGGGTTCCCATGAAACAAACACTCTACCTTGTGAGGTATTGGTAAAGTCTGCGTACATGTCGTTATAAATCATCCCATTGAGGATAAAATGGTCATTTCAAAATTTAGTTGTTGCTAAATATAAAATTGCTTTATATTTTTTCTTGAATTGACTAGAAAAGAAAGTGAGTTATATAAACAGAGACAAATAAAGAGCGAGAACAAATTTGATTTCTCCTTCTCTCTATTTAGATTGAAAAGCATTTGCAGAAAACAAGAAAAATAGTTGAGATGCCGACAATATTTTTGGCATTGGAAAAATTTGCAGCAAATTAATTTGACTTTTTTTTGTCTGTGCAAAGTTGGCAAATACATATTTATAACCTTTTAAAAATTTATCAATTTATCAAAATTGAAGAATAGTTGACTTAGGACTATAAATAGAGTCTCATTTCTTCTAACTTGGTAACATTCACCAAAGGGATGTGAGAGTTTTGTATTTGTGAGAAACAAGTGTTACGTTATCACTTCCATAAATCTCTTTTTATTTTAAATGTATTTGTCAGGTTATTTCTATTTATATTGTGTATTCTCTTTTATATAGTATATTACTCATCACCACTCGTGAATTAAGTTGATTGATCAAACCACATTAAATTATTATATTTTTCGTTCGTCTTCTTACTTAGCGTCTTTTGGAGTCTGATTGGACACTTGATTGTTTTGATTCTTGTAATTTTGGCGTACCATACAAGCAGTAGGGCAGTATATAGGTTCCCAGAGACAGCAGATGATTAGGTTAATAACTTGAGCAGTTATAATATAAACATTCAGAGTCTTGGGCAGTGATATCCATTTCAATAACAATTCTGGCACAAGAGATTCTTTCAAATGCGAATGCTACATTTATCAACACATACGTGTATTCTGTACGAAGGAAAATATTTTCTATAAAATCGGAATCCAATCACACTGACTTGATACCTAACTTATTTTTTAGGAAAATAGTTTCAGACTTATTTTTTTGAAAGTTGATTTCTAATTTATTTTTTTATGTGTTGGTTGATGAGTGAAAAATATTTTTTATTATTTGGTTAGTGAATGCAAATATTATTTAACAAATATTTTTTATTGTTGACTAGAGAATTGAAAACATTTTTTAGGAAAATAGTTTCAGACTTGTTTTCTTGAAAAATAAGTTGGTCTCTAACTTATTTTTCCATGTTTGATTGATGAGTGAAAAATATTTTTTATTGTTTGGTTAGTGAATGAAAATATTTTTTAGCAAATATCTTTTATTTTTTACTAGAGATTGAAAACATTTCTTTAGAAAAATTGTTTCGTATATGGAAATTAATCCAGTAATCGATTTGAGATTTGACTTCGACACTTGATGTGGGACCAAACTCAACTTTCGACCCAATATTCGATTTTCAAATGTAGTCTAGACCCCGACTAGCGAATCGGAATCCGACCACACCGATTCGGCCCTAACTTTCAAATAATTTTAAATTTTTTTTTGGAGGATTGGGGCGGATGGGGGTAATTTTTTTTTTTCAAAATTTGAAATATTTTTTAAAAATAATTCTTTTGTGTGTGGGGGTCCGTTGGGGGTTGGTGGGGTAGGGATATGGGCTGGGGTAAAATAATGAAATTTTCAACATTTGAAATATTTTCAAAAATAATTTTTTTGATTTTTCTCTTGTGTGTGTGAGCAGGTGGGAGGGGGAGCTGGTGCGTGGGATGGGGGCCGAGTAGGGGTGAGGTAAAAAAAATAAAAATTTTAAAAATGTTCAAATATAAATTTTTTCCTGGTGCGGGAAAAGGGGATGGTGGGGGGGGGGGGGGCAGGGTGGGGTGAAAAAATAAAATCTTAAAATGTTTTTCAAAAACAAAAAAATGTTTTACTAATTTTTTTTGAGGGGTATGTGAGTCGAACCAGAGATGAGATTAAAAGAAAAAAAATTTCAAAATGTGATGTATTTTTCAAAAATAAAACTTTTATTTTTTTAATTTTTTTTTAAATTTTAATTTTTTGGGGGGAGGAGAGTTGTGGTACAAGTGGGGTATGAAAAAAAAATATTATAATTTGAGATTGGAGGAAAATTTTAAAAAATATTTTTCTTAGTTTTAAAAAAGAAATCATTTTCTTTAAATTTGAAAAAAAATTAATTAACTTAAAAAATATTTTTTTATCATATTTAAGCCAATCAAATATTAAAAAAAATCAAAAAATATTTCCCATCGTACCAAACACAACCATAGAGGCTTTTCCAAAGCACTTCCAATCTTGCTTTAGTGCGTCTAACCACCAATAATTCAATGTGAGGTTGGCATACTTTGCAACACAACACTTCCAGTTTGAAATCAAACTTGGTAGTCCCTTTAATCACCATCCTTTAGTTACTCCCTTTATATTTGCTTATCCATATTTAACTTGTGACACTCTTCCATAAATAATAAATAAATTAATAATTTTAATATATCATCTTTGATTATTAATAAGACATCTTACTCATTGAAAATTAAATGATACTTAATAATAAAGGTATATAAATATAAATAAAAGTTATCTCTTGGCTTTTCAAAGTGGACAAATAAACCACTACAACGAAATAGACATTTACTGATAATAAATTTTCTTTATATTACCGCAAAAAAAAAGCTGAAATAATTGAGTTAATATCACAATATCCAGAGTTGTTAAAGTCTTTAGCGGAATTTATATAAAGTATTGATTATAAATATTCATATTATATTATTATTGCTAAATATAATGTGACGATAATTATATTATTGCTGCAAAATTCTTAATTTATTGTAGTAAAAATATATCTATTTTTGTGTAGTGAATAAGTAAAGGTGGAGGGATGGATTAGTCATTTATATTAATAGCATGTTTTTAATGGATGAACAAGAAGTATGACGTCACGATCCGAAATCTCAAATTATGATGGCACCTACCATGTTCCACCAGTAGATAAGCCAGCCCATAACCCGAAACTGTTAGTAATGAGTTTGAGGGTAGAAAATTAGCTAAGAATCACAATTCACAGAAACTACAAATAATAAAAAGAAATCAACACTAAGATAAAATTATATATTTATATATACAACAAAAGAATCCCTCCTGGAACTTGGAAGTCACAAGTATAGAACCACTAAGAAAAAAGATACATTCGCTAACTTGGCAAAAATAGTGTTGTATATATATATACACACACGCATATACATGGCTAGTCTCAAAAGCAAAAGACGGGCCACAAGTGCTAAGGGAGACTGAAATGATCCAAGAACGTTAGGTGCTCACCCAGGTCTCCGAAAAAGTCTGCTACCATACGGATAAAATCAATGTTGCTGACTCGTGCTCGGATATGCATCACGGAGCAGATGTAGATTGTAGTATGAGTACCCTATAAAAGGTACTCAGTAGAAATTATAGACCGACTGAGTAAGAATAGTAAATCTAGATAGAGAAACTAGAATACAATTCAACAAAGCCAAAAAGGAGCGGTGAAGGTATGTACGCGGGTGTAAAATGCAAACAGAGCCTAATCTATACGCCAACTAAAGCCCCATAAGCCCAGAAGGTACACTCGTGCACAATGTTAAAGTAGAGTGAGCACACGGAAGCACTGCCTAGGAATGGTGAACCTCTAGTATTTCCAAAGCACGACGAGAGATGCCCTCGAACTCTAATGGAGGGAAGCACGTAAGCCGAACATCTTATCTCTAAAAGTGCAAGTGAACTCTCACCCGATTGTACCGAGGGCCTCTAATCTCTAAAAGTGCAAGTGGTCTCTAAACCAGTTGTAGTCTGAACCTCTAATTATTGAAAGTACAAGTGGCCTCTAACCTAGTTGTAGTCCGGATCTCTAATCCCTGAAAGTGTAAGTGGCTTCTAACCTGATTGTAGCTTGGACCTCTAATCCTTGAAAGTGTTGATTGTAGATGTCATAATTGAATTAATAGCAAAACTTTGTCTGTACACTCCGTGGTAGAAGGATAGGCAATCAACAATAGGGAAAGGGGCGTAGAGCCTAGTCTCTGACTGCAGATAGGCTATCTTGGAACTCCCATATAACTGACGATCATCTTTGAAGCCAAGCGGATTCCGATACATAACGGAATCTCTGAAGCCAAGAGGATTCTGATACATAACGAAGACATTTCAATGAGATAAAATGAGACTTATGGGCAATCAGGCTTCTGATGGAGTTATTGCCTATTTAAGGCTCAATCCACATACTCAAGACCCTATGAGACTCATAAAACAATCAATCCAATAAATGAGTCTCATATGGACTCTTATCAATTCATTAATTTCGTCACAATCGAGCCTTTCAGCCTATCAACCATCCAATCAAAATTCCCAATCACATTTTTCAAGAGTGTTTAGACAATCATTAAGAGGACTATCAAGTTAGACCAATATTTAGAGTTCAAATTTTGAAGACTCACAGGACCATCAAGTTTTATCAACCTCTCATCATGCTCACATCACAATCACAGTCAACATTCTCAAATCAAAGCTCTAGACTCCATTCCTAGATTTATTCATGCATTTATACTCAAATCATATCTAGGGTTTTTGAAAAATAGAAGGTTTGAAACATGCTTTAAAGAAAACAAGTTCATAAAAATAATCAATTATGCAAAGATATATATAAGAAAAGATTTTTCATCATGTAATTTTCAAGAAACTAAATCATGTAGACTCAATGCCTTCATATTTCAATCTATCTCAATCAAGGGGGTAAATGGAAGAACAATTTCATACTTTAAGTTAGCATTACATACCTAGAAGAACAAAAGTTCTTGAAGAAACCCTTGGCTTGGAACCTTATAGCTTGAACTTGAGAAACCTTTCTATGAAGTTTTTGAAGTTTGAAGAATAATCTTGATTCAAAACTCTAGGTTCTTGAAGAGAATTTTGAACTTGGAGCCTTTAGATATTATGAATTTGGAGAAATTCATTTCTTGAAGTTCTTGATCTTTACAACAAAAACAACACATACTCAATGGAATCCCATGAGTGGGGTCTGGGGAAGGTAAAATGTACGCAGACCTTACCACTACCTCATAGAGGTAGAGATGTTGTTTCTAGGGAACCCTTGTCTCAAAAATTCATAAATAAAATAAACTAGATATGGAATAAAGGAAAAGAAAAAATGTCACAATACGTATAATGATATTATTAGGTCATAAGATGGGCTTTGGAAAGTTAATTCAAATATCTACAATTTGATATATTATGTGTCACCTAACTCATTATGTGCTGAGAGATATACATATTTGAAGTTGACTCTTTTATGAAATCACACCGAAACTTAGCCGAGGGAAATGTTTTGAACTTGTCTTGGCCTTGGGTGTGCCTTATGATCTCAAGCCACATTCAACACCTTTCAAATACTTAGTAGAGGACCTTAACATATATTCACAAACTTGAAGTTATTGGACCACCCATTTTCTTAGAATTTCATATCAAAATTCAATCGGTAAGGAAAGTTTCATCTCAACTTTGTGGTAAAGGATTTTTGTGAACTTAATGCATCTCAAATCTATTATCCCACAATATAATAGGCTTTAATACCTATATTCAATATTCGAATCATTTGCTATGATCCCATACACATAAGAGAGAAGTTTGGATTTTAGTTTAGGAGTTTCCAAGGTAATACTGTATCTCCCCTTTGCGATTATTATGATGGGTATTTAGAGACAGACTTGAGGCATGAATAACAATCAAGGCTCAATTGATCAACCAATCAACTGATCAAACTCTCTAGATAATCAACTATTCGAACTCTAGGATGGACATATCATTTCAGATCAAGAATAGGAACATTACCTTTAGCTTCATCATTAAGGGGCATGAATAGGACACAAAAACTCAACCAATTGAATCATTCAAACTTTTAGGCAATCAACCTTTGAACTCAAGAATGAATATATCAACTCGCAGATAGGGAACTTTCTCACTAGAAGGCATCTTACAGGGATGAGAAAAGGTTACAATTTCTGAATGCTCCAATCAACTTTCTTCATGACTTCAAGTGAAGATCATTTGTTCAATACAAATGTAGGACCACTTCGTATCAAGAGATAGGGATGATGACTTGTCATGCCCCGGGAGGGTACCCTAGACGTGACCGACACTCAGAGACTATTGCTAGCCCCTAAGCGAACCACTTGTTCTCAGGATAGTCAGTTTATCATCATAGCAGCAGAAGTAAATAGGGAACTATCTCGATAAAAGGCCAAAGGCCAATATCAGTCTCAACATCAAGTTAAGTGAGTAAAACACTACTCAGTTCATAAGAACAACGTCAAACATCAACCTCGACATCATGTCTACAAAGCCTCTAACTTGACTCAACTGTCTAAGAATGGTGCCATGACATGCCATGGCTACTGGACTCAATGAAATAAAGGAAGCATCAAATAAAGGGTTTCCTCCGGATAGCAAGGAGGCTCACCAAATGTTAGAACTCGTGATCTCTGACCTCAACGGTGCGTCAGCTGAAGTCCTCTAACTCCTGTATCTGCATCATGAAATGATGCAGCGCCAAATGGCGTCAGTACGTGGAATGTACTGGCATGTAAAATAGCTGAATAGTAATGTAAGTACAACAACATAAAGGAAACATCAACTCAAACATCATACTCCATCCGAACGTCAAGCGTCTATCTAAGGCAAGAGATTAGAATAGACAATTGACCCATCAACCTCTTATCTCAACATCATCATCACGTCAACTCATCTCAAGGAAACTCGACTCAGCTCACTCAAGGAACCTCAAAGTCAACATCAACTCAGGGAACATCAACATTGACTCAACTCAGGAAACATCGACTCAACTTAGGAAACATCGGCTCAACTCAGGAAACATCGACTCAGGACATCACATCAACATCAACATCAGAGTTCTATCAAAAAGAAAACTAACTGGAAGTTTCTCTAACCGACAACCATCACCTATGAGCTGGTGATGATACAACAAAGCGATGCCATTGCCACATCCATCCAATACCCTGCCCGGGGTAAAGGACATCAACCTCAGTGGATCCATAAGAAAAACCTCAGTCCTCATTTGGGACAAGAAAGGAGCCATTCGCATTGCGGTTCAATCCCCTCTTCCTACGCAGGCCACATAGTTAATGGGTTCAAGTGGGACTCACTCTTACTCATTTCGGTGCTCAATACTCCTCCCAGAACTCGACATGCTCATAGAACCTCAACCTCATCAGTCCTATAGGGACATAATAACTTATCATCAGTCCCATAGGGACATAAAACATCAACATTAACATCAGTCCCATAGGGACATAATAGAATACCTCAACATCAACATCAGTTCCGTAGGGACATAATAGAATACCTCAACATCAACGTTAGTCCCGTAGGGACATAATAGAATACCTCAACATCAACATCACCTCACCTCATGAACCTCAACATCAACATCATGGACTCAAGATACTTTTTAGAATTAAACTTCTAATCTTTAAGACATCATAAAACATCATTCTCATCAACATCATCATCAAGACTCTCATCAAATGTGAAGCAAAATCACAACATCACAACATCATCATCGTCAAGGCTCTAGACCTCGCCCCCTAAGTTTATTATGCATGCCTTTCAAATAAAATAATTATAAGGTTTCAAAACATACTCATGACATGGATTATAATATGAAAAATATGTTTGTGATGATCATCAACTCATGTAAACACATATATGCATAAGAAAATTTAATTATATATGCTCAAAACCTCTTCACGTTAACCTCATTATGTCAAGACTCAATACTCCATACTCATAAGGGCACATGGGAGAACATTCCCATGCTTTAGGTTAGCCTTACATACCTGGAAAGATTTGCTAACACGAATTTGCACAATCCTTCTCTTGATCTCCTCAACCTCCACTTCCTTCAAGCTCTGCCTTAGTGACCTTTAGGAAGAACGCTTTAGAATTGGGTTTTTGAAACACTTTTCTTAGAAATCGACTTTAATTAGTCGTAGGGGTACGTTTAGGATAGATAGAAATGGACTAAAATGCCCTCCGTAATTTAAAGAAATTTTTCCCCGACCTGAAATAACACAGTCCGCGACGCGGACCTGTCGCGGACAGTGTATTTTTGGAAAATTCAACTCCGTCGAAAAATCACAAAAAAATATAAGTGTGGCTCCGCGACAGGTTCGCGACGCGGTTCTATCGCGCAGGCACACTATTTTTCGTTTTGGAACGAAAAGTTATCTTTCGACTCGATCGCTCTAAAAATCGATCGAGACCCTCCTCCCACTCAATCTTCAGTGCTGATCACGAATCCGCTCTCGAATTTTCAATCCGAGCATCGGAAGATGCGTTTTACGCACACCTCTTCTCTAGGGGTATTTTGGTAATTTACCGGGTGTTACATGACTTTCAAGCTTGGTGACTCTCCTCGACCATGCTCTTTTCCTTTTGTCGTACACTTCATTAATTTAAGCCTATAGCTCTCATCAAAGCCCAAGTTCGATACATACTCTTATCAAGTTCAAGTTAAACTCGTAGTTATAATGTGTACCCATAAGGTGACCACATTCATGCAAATATAACCCTCTCAGTTTCTAGTCTATACCTTTGTAAGGACTTTCACTTAAAGGATGTTGCTCCTTATTATCACTTTAATACACCGACTCGAAACCCTCACCCAGAGGTCACGAATAGCCTACTACAATCACTTACATTATGATCATCACATATTCAAGCCAATCATTCTAAACATTTTATAGCCTCTTTGAGGTCAACATCACTTAAGAATCTTCAAACCTACCATAACACCTCTATACCCACAATTGCATTAATTCTTACCAAGAGATACACCTATGTCTACCTATCTATTGTACACACCAAGATCTCATCTCAATCCTCTTCCACATCTATGACCTTAAATAGAATCAGGACAACATCATTATCAGAACCAAGCACACTCACTCTCTCCCATCAACCATCACTCATCTACTATCATCAACATTGCTATCAAGACTAGAGAGAGGATCATTGAAAAGGCTTAGAACGAAAGATCCTTCGAGAAGATTCATGACATAATATGATATCCCTCGTCTTTTAAGGCTCATCCCGAGTTCATAGAATTGTACATAGTACAAAATTCAAGTCATATCACATTCAACATATGGCTGGAAACTCTTAGATCCATGAGATCAGATCGGGATCATTAAATGAAGTTACCATTTCTCATCCTTAAAACTCAACATGAATGGTAATCAACTTGGCCCTAGGCCATGGACATGACACTCATGCACAAGAGATGAATAAAGCATCACCCCGAGTGAAGTATAAGGAACATATGAGATGGAAAAATATAGATGCCTAATCATGATCAACTCATTACTATCAAAACCTCAAGATCACTTTGGTTCATTACCTCATCATCTCCCCCTTAGTTCAAAGATGATCTCTCTAAGTTTGAGAATTGATTCTCCTTACTAAGCTATAAGTATAGCTCTATGATTGTGCAGGAATATAGTCTTAAGTTCATGCAGCTGTCTTGCTATGCTCCTCAGATGGTTGTAGACATAGAAGTATGATGGGTTTATATGTTGATGGGTTGAATAAGTGTAAGAAGAAAGATGGGGGAGGAGCTATGCTTTTGAGCAACATGGACATAAGCAGGTTGATGACCTATGTGTAGCAAGCTAATGAAGAGAAGTAACAAGTTTGAGAGGAGACCAAAAATAAGAGGGCTAAAAAATCCAGCCACGAGATCGGGAAGAGAGGTAATGGGAATTGTAATAGGTTTCAAACTAAGCCAGCGCCTTCATCTGCCAGTGCACCTACACCCATGACTAAGCATGGTCAGAAGTCCCAAAAAAATTTAGAGCTCACAAATCCCAATCATGGGGCAATGTGGCGCGGGGTTTACAAGGTAAGCCACCATGTGGAAAGTATGGAAGACTTCACTTGGGAGAATGCCGTGAGGGAGGTAAGGAATGTTACAAGTGTGGCTAGATAGGTTATTTCCAGAGGAAATGTCCAAAGTGGGACAAAAGGCTCAATCTTCTACACCGACACCACTAGTTAAAGGAAATTAGAAGGGTGCTACTTCTGGCACAAGCGGGGCTACAAATCATTTGTATGCCATGGGTAGTCACTAAGATCAGGAAAACTCCCTAGACGTTGTGGCGGGTATGATTTGAGTCTCTACTTTTGAATATTATATTTTGATGGATCTTGGTGCCACCTTATCATTTTTGTCTTCCTATGCTGCTAGTAGATTTGAGATTCTTCGTGAGTGTTTGCTTGAATCCTTTATTGTCTCCACTTCTGTTGGTGAGTCTATCCTAGCTGAAAGGGTCTATAGAGATTGTGTAGTATATGTCTATCATAGGGATACCCTGGTTAACTTGATAGAGTTGGAGACGATTGACTTTGATGTGATTCTTGGCATAGAATGGCTTCATGCCTGCTATGCCTCCTTTGATTATAGGACCCAAACTGTTAATTAATTTCAATTTTTGAATGAACCACTCCTAGAGTGGAAGGGAAATTTTATTGCACCTAAGGGTAACTTTATTTCCTATCTTAGGGCCAAAAAATTAATTATGAAATGATGTATCTATCAGCTCGTGCGAGCTGAGACTGATGATGTTGAGATTCCTACGCTTGAGTCAGTCCCGATTGTAAATGAGTTTCCTTAGGTTTTGTTAGGAGTCCCTCCTGATAGGGAGGTTGACTTTGGGATTGATGTTCTCCCCGATACTCAGCCTATCTCTATTCCACCTTATAGAATGACCCTTGCTCAATTAAAAGAATTGAAAGAGAATTTGAAAGATTTACTAGATAAAGACTTTATAAGGCCAAGTGTCTCACCCGGGGCACTCCTATCCTATTCATGTGAAAGAATAATGGGTCTATCAGAATGTGTGTTAATCATAGGCAACTAAATAAGGCCATCATAAAGAGTAAGTATCCTCTCCCTAGGATAGATAATTTGTTTAACCAACTTCAGGATGCGTCTTATTTCTCAAAGATAGACCTCAGATCTAATTACCGTCAGTTGAAGGTGAGATAATATGATATCCCGATGACAACCTTTAGGACCTGTTATGGCCATTTTGAGTTCTTATCATGTCCTTGGATTAACTAATGCACTTGCAACCTTTATAGATTTGATGAATAGAGTGTTCAAGACATATCTTGATATGTTTATGATTGTCTTCATAGATGACATTCTGGTCTACTCTAAGAATAAGGAAGAACATGCTCATCACCTTAGAGTTGTCCTCAAAACTCTTAAAGATAGAGAATTGTATGCAAAGATCTCCAAGTGTGAGTTCTATCTTGAATCAGTAGCTTTATTGGGTCATATAGTATCTAGAGATAGTATTCAGGTTGATACCTAGAAAATTGAGGCAGTGAAGAATTGGGCCACGCTACATCTCCAATTGACATAAAGATTTTCTTGGATTTGGCTGGTTATTACCGCAGATTTGTTAAGGGATTCTCGTCCATATCATCATCCTTGACTAAGTTGATCCAAAAGAAGGCTAAGTTTCAACGATCTGATGCGTGTGAGGAGAGTTTTTAGAAAGTAAAAGAGAAGTTGACCACTGCACCAGTTTTGACTTTACCTAATAGAACAAACGATTTTGTGATCTATTGTGATGCGTCTAGAGTTGGTTTGGGTTGTTGATGCAAAGAGTAAAGTGATAGCTTATGCTTCTAGACAAC
Organism: Solanum rostratum; assembly: GCA_029948455.1. Lineage (NCBI taxonomy): Eukaryota > Viridiplantae > Streptophyta > Magnoliopsida > Solanales > Solanaceae > Solanum > Solanum rostratum. Next base: position 15,506,703 of record CM057049.1, on the reverse strand, counting down.
TTAAATCCATGGGAGGAATTATCCAACCCATGACCTTGAGTTGGTAGCTGTAGTATTTTCTCTCAACATTTGGCACCACTACTTATATGGAGTGTATGTCGATGTGTTCACATACCATAAGAGCCTTCAATATGTCTGCAATCAGAAAGAGCTCAACATGAGGCATAAGAGATGGCTAGAGTCGCTCAAGGATTATGACATAAACATTCTCTACCACCCAGGTAAGGCTAACGTTGTTGTTGATGCTCTTAGTAGGTTGTCAATAGGTAGGACTGCCCATGTTGAGGAGCGGAGTAAAGAAATATCTAAGGAGGTGCAGAGATTAGCCCGATAGAAGTTCAACTAGAGGAGAATAATGAAGGGGGATTTAATGTTCAGAATGGTCTGCTTCATCTTTGTGGTAGAGGTGAATGAAAAGCAAGACCAAGATCCTGTCATACTTCAGTTAAAGGAAGCTGTTCATAAACAAAAAGTAATGGTTTTCTCCAAAGAGGGAGATGGCATATTTAGATACCAGAGTAGATTGTGTATTCTGAATGTTGATGATATTCGAGAGAGGATTATGGCTAAAGCTCACAGTTCCAGGTATTCTATTTATCCTGGCTCTACCAAGATGTACCACGACTTGAGGAAAGTCTATTAATAGATTGAAATGAAGAAGGATATTGCTGAATTTGTCTCTAAGTGCCCAAATTATCAACAGGTTAAAAGTTGAGCACCAAAAGCCATGTGGATTGACTCAAAACTTTGAGATTCCCGAATGGAAGTGGGAGATGATCAATATGGATTTTATTATAAGCTTGCCGAAGTCTCAAAAGCAACATGATTTGATATGGGTGATTGTGGATAGGATGACCAAATCGGCTTACTTCTTGGCAGTTAAGACTAATGATACTACAGAGAGTTATGCCAGATTGTACATTCAAGAGATTTTCAAATTGCATAGAGTCCCCTTGTCTACCATCTCAGATAGAGTAGCTCAATTCACATCCTAATTTTGGAGATCTTTTAAGAAAGGACCGGGTTCAAAGGTGAATCTTAGTACAACCTTTCATCATCAAACAGATGGTCAGGCAGCGCGAACCATTCAGACTTGGAGGACATTGCTGAGAGCCCGTGTCCTTGATTTCAAGGGTAATTCGGATAATCATTTACCTCTTATCAAATTTGCATATAATAACAGTTATCATGCAAGTATTCAAATGGCTCTCTATGAAGGTTTGTATGGGAAGAGATATATATCACCAATTGGATGGTTTAAAGCTGGTGAAGCTGAATTGATAGAACATGATCTTATCCATCAATTTTTGAAGAAGGTGAAGGTTATTAGAGAGAGGTCGAAGACTGCACAAAGCCAGTAGAAATCTTATACTGATGTGAGAAGGAGAGATTTAGAATTTGAAGTGGATGACTGGGTGTACTTGAAGGTGTCACCCATGAAGGATGTCATGTAATTTGGGAAGAAAGGAAAGTTGAGTACATGATACGTTAGTCCTTACTAGATTGTGAAGGGTAGGGAATGTCGCTTATGAGTTAGACTTGCCTTTTTGAGTTAGCTGCTATTCATCCGGTATTCCATGTCTCAATATTGAAGAAATGATTGGGAGATCCTTCATTGGTAATTCCCATTGATAGTATAGGAGTTAAAGATAGTTTATCCTATGAGGAGATTCCAGTCCAAATTTTTGATCATCAGGTTCACAAGTTGAGAACCAAAGAGATTGCCTTGGTCAAAGTCTTGTGGAGGAATCAATTTATTGAGGAAGCCACATGGGAAGCGGAGAAAGATATGAAATCTAAATATCCACATCTATTCGTGCCCAATAATGAGAGTGTTGAGGCTAATATCCTTACCCTTGATGTAAATTGATTTGTATATTCTTGAGTTGATTTCTAATCGTTTAGAGAGTTTGATTACTTATGGTTGATTGAATGAGTCTTGATTGTTATTCATGTCTCTTCTAATCGTTTAGAGAGTTTGATTACTTGATTGGTTTATTGAATGAGTCTTGATTGTTATTCGTGCCTCGAGTCCCTCTCTAGTTACTCTTTAATTGAGGGTGAATGATTCTAAGGAGGAGATATTGTAACACCTTGAAAATTTCTAAACTAAGATTCGAACTTTCTCTGATATGAATGAGATCATACTGAGTGATTCTAACCTTGAATATAGGTATTAATGTTTATTCTATAGTGGGATGATAGAGTTGAAATAATTAAAGGTCACAAAGATCCTTTAAAACAAAGTTGAGATGAAACCTTCTTTACCAATTGAGTTTCAATATGAAATCCTATGAAAATAGGTGATCCATTAACTCTAAAGTTGTGAATTTATGTTAAGGTTCTTTCTATGTATTTGAAGTGTGTTGGATGTGGTTTAAGGTCATAAGGGACACCCAAGGTCAAGACAAGTTCAAAACTTTTCAATCGGCTACATTTCAATATGAGTTCATGGAAGGATTAGCTTCAAATGACTATATCTATAAGCAAATAATGAGTTAGGAGATTCATAGTTTATCAAATTAAAGATATTTGAATTATCTTTCCAACACATTTGATTTCTCCTTAGTCGGAGTTTGGAGTAAAAAGTTATAACCGTTTTACTAAAAGGTGTCTGAACTGTGACCATCGAAACATTCCAAAAAGGCTGAGAACCTGTAAAAAAAGGGAGATGCCGAATGGTTCACCGATGGGACCCCTAAACCGCCATTTTGGCTGCTCAAGCTCATCAAAAGGTCATTTTTTCAATCTTAATGATTATTTGACGTTTTCAAAAGGTTATTTTTGACATTTTACCCCTAATTAATTTTTCTAAGCCTATCATATAGCCTGATAACCTCCCATTAATGCAAAAATCCCTAAAATTATTAGAATTTGACGTTCAAAGTTCTCCCAAAGAAAAGGCTAGGCTTCTTCATCTTCAAGCGCAAACCAAAGGTTTTCTCAAGAGATTTTTCTCTTCTAGGTATGTAAGGTTAACCTAAAGCAATTGTTCTTCCATGTGCCCCCTTGATTGAGATAAAATTAAAGGTGAAGGTATTGAGTCTATATGAGTTATTTTCTTGAAAATTATATGATGAAAAATCTATTCTTATATATCTTTGCATAGCTGATAAATTTTTATGAACTTGTTTTCTTTAAAATGTGTTTTAAACCTTTTATTTTAAAATCCCTAGATATGATTTGAATATAATTGCATGAATGAATCTAAGAATGGAGTCTAGAGTCTTAATTTGAGAATGTTGACTGTGATTGTGATGTGAGCATGATGATAGGTTCCTAGAACTGAATGATCCCATGAGTCCTCATAAATTGAACTCAAATGATGGGTCTAACTTGATAATCCTCTTAACAATTGTCTAAACTCTCTTGAAAGATATGATTGAGAATTGATGGGATGGTTGATAGGTCGAAAGGCTCGATTGTGACAGAATTAATGTATTGATAAGAGTCCTTATGAGATTCATTGATTGGATTGATTGAGATTGATTGTTTATGAATATTGAGTCTTGGGAGGAGGATGGAGCACCGAATTGAGTAAGAGTAAGTCCAACTCGAACTAAATAATGATGTTGCCAAATGTTGGAGTGGATTGAATCCGTTAAAGTCAGAATGCTTTCCTATTTTTATTGTCCTAAATTAATAGGACTTGATTGATTATTAGATCCATGAGGTTGATTCATCTTTTATCCCGGCAAGGTATTGGATGGATGTGGCAACAACGTCAACTCGTTGTATGATCACTGGCTCATAAGTAATTGTTGTTGGATAAGAGAAACTCTCATATAGGTCTTGATAGCACTCTAATTGGATTGGATTGTACATAATGGGTCTATGTCTAAACCTTGCTCTCACTTTAGACTTATGACATCTTGATTAAGTTCCTTATTTTCTTGATTTGTGTTATCTAAGTTGACAGTATTCTATCTTGATGCCTATTTCATTCTGCCATTTTACATACTTGTACATTCCATGTATTGACGTCCATTTGGGTCTACATCATTTTATGATGCAGTGACAGGTACTAGAGATCCTCAGCAGGTACCCCGTTGAAGATCTATTCAGCTATCAGTTGATTAGTGAGTCCTCCCTACCTTTGGAGGATGTTCATTATTTATTTCATCTAGCTTCTAGAGTCAGGTCTTAGATTTGCTTTCATTCTATTTTAAGGTAGCGTAGACCTATCATTGGCACACTTAGTAAGATGGTTAGAGGCTTCATAGACTTGATTGTTGAGTTATGATTGGATATTGTTCTTGACTAGCTTCTTTCATGCTAGTCTTATTCATGGATTTGATACATTGGTTAGTCTTCAGCCTTGATTGTTGATTACATTATTATTCCATTTGAGTTAATCTTGATAGCTGATATCTTTCGCTGTTAGATTGTGATTGAATGAGTGTGATAAGGCCAAGTGATTCACTTGGGGACTAGCAATAGTCTCTGATGCCGGCCACGCCAAGGGTATCCTCTCGGGGCGTGACACCAGCAAATTATTTCTATTTAAAGTCTCTGATGGGTGCTTGAGGTTCATTCGGAACTCCGTGCACATAAACAAAATATGCTACCCCACAAATTTGATATTCCAAACTCAATAACGCATTCAAACTTTTCATATGAGGTCGTTATTACTGAATGTGGGTCCCACTCCCAAGGCCATTTTTAATCAAATTCCACTAAGGGGATCGAAATGAGTTTGGAAGCCTCGAAAATCGAATAAAAAGTCATTCTAGACCAAACTCGACATTCCAAAGCTAATTCCGTTGTCGGAATTTTCATTCAGGTTCATTTCCCAAGAATGTTAACCAAAGTCAACTTTTGGCTAGTTTCCAAGGATAAAATGCTAAACTCGGTTCAATCTTGCACCGAAAGTCTCGGTACTCGAGCCGACCATGCTTCTTTTCCAATTTGGCTATTTTGGAGCTGATGGAACTATCAGAATTCCGTTTGTAGGCTCTTTACTTGCATCTTAGTTTGAAATCGACTTTTCAAGTTATAACACAGATAACTGTACAACAACGAAACAAACGAACAGATGACTACGCTATCAGTGCCAGTAGGTCACAAATGACTTGGGTCACTATAAGAATGCTCTAAACGATGAAAAAGATGTAGTACACGAAAAATATCTGGAGAGTCATTACATATTAATACTAGAGAGTTAGAAGAGGCTACTAAGGGAAGTGGCATAGTTAAAAGGCAAGATACAATCCATACTAATAAGCCAAAAACATTAAGATACCTTTTTGTCTTCTCTATTAGCCTAGGTAAAGGAACAATTATTATTTAAAAACTATACAATACTATATCAGTTAATGCTACAGAAATATGAGTATGTTGACTATGTCAATGTATTTACTTACATAGCTATATATGTCAGCAAGAAGAAAAAGAGTAATTAAGCCGGCCGGCTGCTATTAATTTATTACTTAAAATATTAGTTTATTTATTTTCTCTAATCTTAGCTATCTCTAAAATTTTGGTTGTAGATTTTGAGGAATTGGTTTAATGATCTAGAAACATAAGATTGACATATATGATGAGTAAATCTTGGGATAAAATTCAGGTACATATTTCTCTCTCACACACATAATATACATACATAGATGCAGTGATGATATTATTCTTAAATTTTCCTCTTTGATCAACTTCCATGCAATATTGTCTTATGAGTTATGTCCATATAAGTTTTAATATCAGCAGGTAATGTATCTTGTTTTCCATATGGCTTATTGAGAGACACTCCTTTATCGAAAAATTATATTATATAGATAGGTAAACTTTTAGTTTTATAGATATATATACTAGTGTTGACACCTCTTGATATGAATGTGGTTAATAAGGTGTTGAAAAACTTTCGTAAGGTCGCGTGTTTGGTCCTAGCTAGCAATTACCTTTGAATGACTTCATAGTGTTATATATACTAAGTTTATGAAGTTGATGACAAAGGGTTTTGCAGTTTCCTAATTAATTGCCATATTTAATCCTAGGATAAATGATCCTGATCAAATTATAAATTGTTTACAATATATACTGTAATTAGTTCTTTCCTAATTTTGGACAAATAAACATTCAAAAACTTATATGTTTCCTGAATATTACAGTAAGTACTAAGATAAAATACTACTAAGGATATTTTCATGAATGTATAATCTATTATTTCCTATAGTATGATCTTCTTCGACCATTATCTGAAATAGGTAAATTTTGATATTTATAGTTTTAATTTCTTAGTGTTAATATGCATTAGTTTTACCATACAAATGTATTTGTTCTCATACACAGATGCACTTGATAGTCTTCAATGTTTTTGTTTATTTCCAGCTTTCTCAGTTCTCTTGTTTCTGATATCGTTACATTTGATTTTGCTCGTCTCCGTTGTTAGTTGAAGTATATCGATGGCGTTCTATTGAATTTGAATCCTACAATTGTGACTACACATTTGATTGGCGCATGAAAAATGGCTGGAAATTATAGATTTGAAATGGATCAGGAAGACATAGTTAGGTCCTTGATCACTTCTGTAGGAAGTTTCATTCAAGATAGGCTAATTGACAAGGAACAAAGAACTTCGCATAAAGAACAATGTGCTGAGAGGTTAGCAGCTGAAGATGGGAGCTCTGATAAAGATACAGAAGTTCGATACTCTGATCAAGCAGTTTTAGCCAATTTGGATTGGGGAATTGATGCCCTTGAAGAGGCAATCAACACATCAAACATTGAAACTAAGATGGCTAGACTAGATTACGCGGAAAAAATGTTGCAAGTGTGTGCTATGTTGGATTCTAGCCAGAAAACTGCAGGGGTGCCTAATTTCTATTTATCTGCTTGGGCACATTTAAACCTTTCTTACTTATGGAAGTTGAGAAACAACGTTAACAATGCCGTGCTTCATATTCTGGAGATGTTTATCATTGACCCTTTCTTCTCTCGGATAGATTTTGCACCTGAGCTTTGGAAATGTATGTTTCTTCCACACATGAGCTCCATCGTAGGGTGGTACTCGGAGGAGAGGCATCGGATAGTGATGGATGTCATTCCTGATCCCAGTGACTTGTCTTTCAGTATGGATTTTGATAATGATTTTAATGAATCTTTGATATTCTCTGTAAGGCCTGATCAAGCTGAGAAAATGCAGAAACTTGAGCAGCTTTATGGACAGTCATTGGATGAAAATACAAGGCTTTATGCAAAATACTACAAGGATTGCATGAACTATGATTCTGCAACATCAAAGAAGACAATTCCTCTGTTGCCTATCGCAGAGCCACCGATGACTCCACAGCATGAGGTACGCCGGTCAATTCCTGATTATGTCAAATTTGGCCCAATCTTGCCTAAGAGTGCCGGGTTTACTCCCATTCTGAGAGTGAAGGAGAATGCACAAGGATCTTCAAGGTCAGGTCCATGAACTAGTAGTTACTGAATATTTGTTAAGACTTATGAGAACTATAAAAAGAAAATGCCAAAACTTGTCTCTCTAATCCTTTGGATTTTAGCAGATTGAATGTGACTCCTTTATTGTCCGATAATCAGGAGGACTCTGCAACTTGGAATTCAGTAGTTAGTTTTTACCTCTTTTAATTTGCTACATCTTGTTACATTATGAATTGATGATACTTTTTGGTAAAGTATTGCTCTTTCTTGTCATACTCAGAAAGGAATTCCCGAAGAGGATGAAGAAGATTATGAACCTGAGCCTCATGTACACATTGCATCAAATAAAAAGAATCAAGAAAACAATTCATCCTATGTAGAAGCCAGGTCAAAAGTCGAGCAAATTAATACAAACCAAAAGCAATCTCCCAAGGCTTTCTCTTCAATGGACACCCCTAAAGTGGAGTCCCCTAAAACTCCTTATTCACAAGAGCCTTCACCAAAAAGATCAGATACCCCCTCGAGAAAAGGTGTACCTGTGTTACGCCTCTTATCTGGACGTGTTAAGGACTCCTCACCTTCAACTTCTTTGCATTTATCACAAGAGTTAAAAATTAACTCTGTAGACTTAGATGAAGAAAGGAAAGTATGTTTCATATCCCTACTTAAATGATTTTTTCCTACCAATGGTTCTGAGACTTGAATCTATGGGACTGCTGTGATAATTGCTTACACATGCAGGTGCAGCATGAAACTGTGGAGAAAAGAAATGCTCGAAGGCAGAGCCATAGTCAATCCTTAGAAAAAGGGTATGTCTATACAAGTTATTTTCTAAGTTTCTAATATAGGAGGTTACCAATTTTTCCTTAATCTCTTCAAACAATGACAGCTCTCCGAGTAATAGTGATGAAGGAAGTCTCAGCTGCATTTCTCTCCCATTGTCAGATAAGTCGACTGCTCCATCAAGGCCTCCAAAAGACTTTGTCTGTCCAATCACTGGACAGATATTCAATGATCCTGTCACCCTTGAAACCGGTCAAACATATGAAGGGAAAGCCATCCAAGAATGGATAAAAAGAGGTAATACAACATGCCCCATTACAAGGCAGCCTTTATCTGCAGCTACTCTACCTAAAACCAACTATGTCCTGAAGAGACTGATAACCTCTTGGAGGGAACAGCACCCTGATCTAGCTCAGGAGTTTTCATACTCTGAAACACCGCGAAGTTATTTAAACATTCCGTCTTCAAGAGAGAGATCATCTGAAACTACTCCATCTCCGACATTTAATCATCCAAATCATAGGAGGATAGAGGAAATTGTGGAACAAAGATCACGAAGATTTATGCGAGCAGCTGTATCAATGTCCCCTACAAGTGTAATTTCTCAAGCAGCAACTGAAGCTATTATCAATAGCTTAAAACCTTATGTTTCATGTCTGTGCACTTCAGAGGACTTACAAGAATGTGAACAAGCCATATTGACTATAGCAAAGATATGGAATGACTCAAAACTTGAATCTCAAGGAGTTCACTCTTATTTATCCGCACCAGCAATAGTGAATGGATTTGTAGAGGTATTATCAGCTTCACTAAAGAGGGAAGTTTTAAAGACAACAATTTATATTTTATCCGAGCTACTATGTGCAGAGGACAGCATTGGTGAGATCCTCACAAGTGTGGACTCAGATTTTGATTGCCTTGCTACATTATTGAAAGACGGTCTTCCTGAAGCAGCAGTCCTTATTTACCTACTCAGGCCATCATTCTCTCAACTTTCAGCTCATAATTTTGTACCATCTCTTGTTCAGATTATATCAAACAGAAAAGAGGATTCTAGTGATTTTCAGTTCACAGTAGGACCAAAGGAAGCTGCTGTTTTGTTGCTCGAACAAATTATAACTGGAGGAGGTGAGAGTGACCGATTGTTCAATGCTATGCAGATTATATCAGGAAATGGTATTCCTCCCTTGCTAAAGTGCCTAGAACATGAAAATGGAAAAGAATCCATTGTATGCATACTTTTATTCTGTATTCGCGCTGATAAGAGTTGCAGAAATACAATCGCTACTAGGATTGAGTTATCTCCTGTTCTTGAGTTAATTCACACAGGAAGTGATAGCGTGAAGCCAACATGCATAGAACTTCTTTATGAGTTAGTTTTGTTAAGCAGGTATTCAAAACAAACATGACTTTATTCTTTCAAAATTTAGTCTATAAAAATCACCTTTGACTTGCTTATAATACTCTTTTCTTTTTCAATTTAAGTGTCTTACTGTCTTTTAAATACCACAAGATTCAAAGGAAATTTTGGTATGTTTTGCACATCTTTAGTTTATGACCACAAGATATTAACGTCTTCCTTATTTTCTTTTAACTCCGGATATAGTCTCAAAGTAAGACACTAAAATTGAAACAGAGGGAGTACATGCTTATCTGGTTTCCGAAATGGAATTTTTAATATTGTATCCTAAAGTGATCCCTCTAGATTTGGACTCATGAAATATGCTTGTTCTTTTTACTGAACTTCAGGAGAACATTGTGCAACCAGATTCTGCAGATAATTAAGGATGAGGGAGCTATTAGTATAATGCACACTCTTCTTGTCTCTCTACAGATGGCGCCAATGGAGCAGAAATCTACCATTGCTCCTCTTCTTCTGCAGCTTGACCTTCTCGTTGAGCCACGGAAAATGAGCATATACCGGGAAGAATCAATAGAGGCATTGATTGAAGGACTTCACAAAAAGGACTTTCCTGCATCTCAGCTCAGGGCTCTTGATGCCTTATTATCTCTTTCTGGGCATCTGACTAACTCTGGTAAGTCCTTTCTCGAAGCTCGGCTACTCAAGACTGCAGGATTTAATCAGCGCTATAATGCTACATTGAAAGAAGAGAAACAAAGAGCAGGTGAAAATGACATCAGAAATACAATGGTATGAAGTTCTTCAGCTGGTTAGTTGTTTCATGGCTTATTGTTATGTGATTTGTGCAAGTAGTATCTTAGCTGAACATATGGTTTATAGGAAGAGGAAGAAAAAGCGCTAAGTACTTGGGAAAATAGAATGGCTTTTGTTCTCTGCAATCATGAGAAAGGATTAATATTCAAAGCTTTAGAGGAATGCCTTAAGAGCACCTCCATGGAGATAGCAAAATCTTCCTTTATTGTAGCAACATGGCTTATTCACATTCTCTATAATTTTCCTGATACGGGAGTTAGAGATGTTGCTCGTAAGTCGTTGCTTGAGCAATTTATACAGATGCTGCAGTCAACAAAGAACCTCGAGGAAAAAATCTTGGCAGCTCTTGCTTTGAGAGGCTTTATTACTGACTTAGGTAAGGCTGGATCGACTACTTAGCAAGTACATAAATAGGATGTTATGATTTTACTTGTAACTGGTGGTTGATCTATATGTTATAAGGTGCACTTTGCGAACTGGGAATATACGCAAAATGTTTATGCAGAAACTTGAGGAAACTTAAAAAGTACTCTACAGTGGTCAGTGATATAATGAAAACCTTGATGAACTTACCATGTATCGATGCTGTAAGTAATTTTTATGCTAATAAGTACTTAATAGTTATGCATCTTTTACGTGTTCTAATAGTTAGAACTCCAGGCAGAACTATGGTGCTATTCTGAATGCCCGGAGATGGATGCTTCGATGAATGGAGAAGTTCTTTGTCTGCTCCACATAAGAGGTCAGCTCATTAGTAGTCATTCTGATGGAACCATTAAGGTAATTCCTTCCTAGTAAGCAGCCAAAGTTTCTTTTCATCAGCTGCTACATTTCTCCAACATGTCTATTTTCTCTGTTCAGGTTTGGGAAACTGGAAAAAGAGTTCCTCGGTTAATTCATGAGACTCGTGAGCATACAAAGGCGGTTACATGCCTCTACGTGTCATCTTCATGTGATAAACTGTATAGTGGTTCATTGGACAGAACAATTCGGGTAAGCACTCCTTCTAGCAGCAAGTGCTGTTTTACCATCATTTGAAAAAAATCACCTACATTCAAGTCTAATCTGTATAATACAAAGTAGAAGAGGGATTAAACGATTAAGAAACGCTAAATTCTTAAAATTATGGATTTTAACAATACTATGCTGAGCAAACCTTTTGCATTGATCCCTACGAACACATTATGTCGACGTTGTGATGTCTAAGTTAAAGGCTTCATTATCATTAAACCATCTTGTAGGTTTGGGCTATAAATCAAGAGGAAATCCACTGTCTTCAGGTTCACGATGTGAAAGAGCCTGTTCTTGAGTTGATAGCTAACACTCATTTCGCATGCTTTGCATCTCAAGCAACAGGAGTCAAGGTCAGCAGTCTGGATTTTTATTAACATGAGTTTCTCTTGTCACGCGAGACTTGTCAATTTAAGATAACCCATGAATGTCTATTCAGTAAAGTAAATAACATCATATTTGATGAAACCTTGACCTATTAGTGTAAATGATTCACCAAAACTCAAATTTTACAGGTTTATAATTGGTCTGGAGTTCCCAAGCATGTAAACTTCCAAAAGTATGTCAAGAGCCTTGCCTTTATGGGTGATAAGCTTTATTGTGGATGCACAGGTTATAGTATCCAGGTAATAAATACTTTGAGCATTTCAGGGTAAAAGTTATATAAGAACAAGAAGGGAAATTTTTTGAGAAATTTCATAAATAGCTATAGTTCAGAGCCTAATTATGAAACATAGCTACAAATGTTGTATCAGGGGGGAGAGCTATATTAGCACATATTGTATCACGCCTGTGTACTGTATATTTGCTACAAAACCCATAACATAGGAATATTTCTTTTTTCCTTTTTTAAACTATAACTATGTATCGCAAAAACAGTCTAAATGTTTGCCACATCGTGTAATTTTTTCTACATTCCTCTATTGATGTCACATTCTTGATTGAGACAAATGACATGACACTGAAAAGTGAAAAAACCAAATATTTCCAGTTTTAGATAGTAAGTTTGATAAGCATATTGAATACATGACAGGAAGTTGATTTAAGCTCTCAAACATCAACAACATTTTATGCTGGTACCAAGAAGTTGTTGGGTAAACAGAATATCTATTCCCTCCAAGTTCAAAAGAACGCTGTGTTCGCTGCTGGTTCATTAGTTGATGGAATATCAGGAAAGGTAATACACATTTTCTCATTGATAGCTAGCCATTTTACTGGCATAAAAACATATCATCAGGATGACATGATTTCTCAATTTCAATAAACGTGCTCGTGAAGGTATTTTCTCTGCCTAGCAAGGCAGTCATTGGAACACTTTCAACCGGTTCAGACATCCAACGTCTAGCAATAAGCAACGATTTGATATTTTCCGCCACAAAATCAGGCAACATAGAGGTATGGGTGGTAGAAGGAGTTACAAAGATGACTTGTATTAAGATGAAAAGTGGTGGACAGAGTAGAATAACATCTTTAGCTGTGGATAAAGATGGAGAAATGATATTTGCTGGTTCTAATGATGGAAAAATTCAGGTTAAATGCATATATACATTCTTTTTTAGCTATGTTGATCACAAGGTGATTCTTAATGATTCAATATTTCATGATGACTGCAGGTTTGGCGTTTGGATTGAAAGATGAAAAAGGAAAATTGCTTGGAACTGGAAATGTGAAATTCTTTTTAATACCTTATCTTACATATTTAATATTTTTTGTGATATTTCCTGAACCACCATCTAACTTTTAAATATTCTACTACTAGATCTGTGCTGAACAAAGTTTATACAATTATAATTTGATAAATATACCGACTTTGTACAAAGTTTATACTATTTACATTGGCAAAGCTTGTTAGAGAGACCAAAGTTAAAAATGTAAATTGAAATGTCAATTTTTGTAGTTGGCATTAGCTGAGAAAAACAAAAAGAGAAAGTATTCCAAGTTAGTTATGAATTTCATGCTTTTTGTAGCAAAGTAACTGAAAAATTCTGAAGAGCAAAAAATAAATGTGAAAAAACTTATACCATATAATCATTTTGTTTGAGAAGGAAATCCCTATAAAAATGAAAGCAACCAACTTTAATTTACAACAAATGCAAGTCCCTTACACCATCTAACCTTATAACCAATTGAGTAAAGCAATATCACATGAGCTAAACATCTAATAATGATGTTTATAATTGTTTCTACTACTTTACCGCCACATTCCAAAGCTCCAAAAAAGAACAACACACCTTTTCGTCAACATGTGTGCTGCCCGGCCACATCTTTTATTCATCTAACTTTAAAATATTCATCCGAAATTTTATAAAGACAATAGTGAAAGTTTGTTTGGCGTAAAAAAATTAATCAGATAAATTATCGTGCAACTTAATGCGAAAAAGTAAAACAGGTTATCATTATTATGACAACTGAAAAAAATAATAATAAGGAGAGAGATTTTAGTTAGATTAAACAAAAAACAATGTACTATAAATACGATTTTCAGTTACTACCAAGAATAATTTGTAAATTATTTGTTGGGCAAGATTATAGAAAAGATTGAGTATAAAATCATTCCGGAGTAAAAAGCCTTTGGCCCATGTTGTGATTCAAAGGCCCAAAATTATAAAGAGTACCGCAAATTTTACCAATAATCATTTTAAGAATTAATTTTGATATTTTATCTTTTATAAGAATGTTTTTACGAAAAGAGCCTTCATTCATTCACTTCATTAATAAGTGGCCCTTTTGGTCGTCCGCTCGGTGGCATTGCGGTAAATATTGCCTCGGTCGTGCCTATTTCTGAAGCACACCCACTAATGGCAGGCGCGTAATTTTGGAGAATTCCAGGGGTATTACGTTATTCCTATTGCCAGGTATAAATATTCAGTTCATCTTCTTGCTCTCTCCGTTTTCGCTTGCAACTCGGGTCGCCGGAGAATTCAGCTCACTAGCTTCCGGTCTTCGCCAGAAATTCTTCTCAGGTAACATCTCTGTTTTCCCTTTATGAAAATGCCAGTCTTCAATTTTTGACATTATTGGTTAGCTGTAGAATTTAATTATTTTGACAGAAATTTGTTGATTTCTTCAAGTTTTGGGAGATGAATCTACTCATCTAAGGTCGTTTTCTTCCCGATTCTTCGATTTTGGTCTTCAAATTGTAATTTACATTTTTTCCCAACTTGCATGTGGGTTCTAAATTTATTTCCTCGGCTCAGTAGAGGTTTTCCTTCACTGATTCTAGCGATTCTGTTCTACTGTCGGCTGTATGCCTCTAATTGTCCCCACTTTTGGTGTTGCAAGTTGCTTTGGCTGACTGTATTTTGGGTTTTTGACCACTGGATAATCTATGGATCTGCCCTGCGTAGGAGTGACAGGGAGAGAGTGAATGAGTGCAAATATGCGGTGTCTAGAATTTCGAAATGGTTCTACTGTCGTGGGTGTGCCTCTGATTGTCTCCAATTTCGGTGTTACATGTTGCTTCTTTGGCCACTATGCTTCGGAATGTTTTCACCATGCATGAATGTTACTGTTGATAGGATATATAATTATAACATACGTGCTCCGCTTAGAGTAGTTAGAGTGTGCTGGGGATTGTTGAGAGTCCCATATCCGATATGGGATGGTAAAATGGTATAGTTATACCGTATAAATTACATTTTGAAGTTGAGTTAAAATCTACTACTATGAGGACATCTTGTAGACAACCATTAAGAATGGAGTTTCATACAAGGCTACTGAAATTGGCTTTATGATGAGTTGTCTATATGGAATAACAATAAACAAACTTTCTTCTGTTCAAATTGAAAAACACTGATGCTTGATAGGATCATTAACATAGCAGGAATGAAATTTGTGGCAGCCAAGTAAAAAAGGCCACTATTTCAGATTGTACTGATGCATTGTCAATAAAATGCATTCCCCCTCAGAATTTGTTTGATTGAATGTCTTCTTTGTATAGTGTTACTAGGAGAATGTGGCTTTAGATTTTCTTCGCATCACTTGTTCCAATTCATAACTTTAGAATTTTCGTTGCTGAGAAAGTAAAGTACTCACAATTTTTGGACACTGCCACAACTTGTTGCTTGTTTTAGAGCTGAACATAAGAGATAGTAGCAACTTTCTCTTCTGTTATGTTCTTTTGTAATGCTTTTTCTCATGTCAAGAGATTTGCATTTGTACTGACAAATTACAATTACCCAAATTTTCAGATGATTATGATGGGAAAGAGGAGTTATTAAGGCAATTTGACACGAATATGACTTATGGGCCATGTCTTGGATTGAGCAGACTTAATAGATGGGAGCATGCTCAGAATCTTGGTCTAAACCCTCCTAGAGATATTGAGCCTATCTTGAGATCTAGCCAGGTTCGTAACGAATGCCTGTGGGATGGAAGGGTTTAAATTTTGTTTCATGTTATCATCAGAGTAACTTTTATGTGTGGATCTTGTTCTGGGGAAATAAATTACAGCAACTAGCTGTATTGTAGATGTCTCCATGCCCTGTAGATTAACATGACTGACTACCTGTTTTTCTACCTCATTATGATCTTATGTTCTATTGGTGATATTTTTGGCTAATAGCAATCCTACTTAAATATCTTCTTCTTTGTGCTTTTGTGTTATAAATCACTACATCATCCTTTGGTGAAAGGTTGGGGAGGAAATCTTGTGTTTGATTTTATTTTGATGCTAAGAAGTTTCTTTGAGTATGTTCATTATCACTATCTAGATGTGTTATCACCCTTTGAATTGCATTGTTTTCTACTTTTGCTTCTCAGATACCTGAGTGAAGCCTCTGTTTACTTTTACTTATTCATAAGGGGTAAAAACACACTTAAGATATTTCATATTGAATTCATATTTGAACTATTAAGATTCCTACTAGAACTATCACCCAATGGTTAGCAAAACACACCTAGACATTGACTAGATAAAATCTTTGTCTAGAAATGCTTTTAGGTGCGTTTGTCCACAAAATCTCCATTCACCTAAGAAGGTGAAGAAAAAAATGGTAGATGCCACTGTTGAAATAAATTAATTTATATAATGATGGTTTAAACCTTTAACCATAACTCTTAGTCTAACATTAGTTTATTTAGATTTGTCATGGTGGAATTTTTTTTTCACTTGGTAAAATTTTTAAACGATAGAGAGAGTTTACACACATCATCAAAAATTAGTCGATGTGTGTTCCGCTAACTATTGGACGATAGTTCAAATAGGAAATACGCACTCTCTCATGTATAAAACTCCAAAAATTGAGATAGTTTAAGTGTGTGTTTTATCCTTAATTTTATTCGTAATGAACTTTACACTCCTCATAAAAAGTAATAAATAGAGTGATTATTGTACTATAATATTCCATGACTAGGGTGAACCAGATGAAATGATACTTTGAGTTTTTGGTGACATTATTTCATGGCTCGACGAGCATTCCATCTCCTCCTAGCCATTTTTGTTTCGTGTTTTCTGTTTATTTGTTAATTTATCTTGTAAGGTTTGCAGGGTAGAAAGGCCCTAGAGGCTATTTGGTGAGTTGTACATGAAATGAAGAGCAATTAAGAATTTTTCTTTTTAAGACATTATCAGCTTTCTTTAATTAATTTCTTTCTGTTTCATAAATTTTTTTTCTTTTATTAATGAGAGTCATACAAGCCTATTCCACTCAACATCAGTGATAACTTTTTGGCATTTTCAGCTTCATTTGCTCAATTTAGTCATATTACACATACTTATATTTTGATACAGGTTGAAAGATGGTGGGGAATTTTGCTGCCGAAGATAGTCTCTTATGCTTAAAAAAATGGCGGCCCTATTATAATGGTCCAGGTGAATTAAACTTCATAACACTGATTGACTTCAATATCACCTAGCTACTAATCCAGATAAACGCAACTTCACATCTTGCATAATTGGTTATTACAAAATGTAACATCAAAGCTATACGATATAAGTTCTGACCATATATGATCTGTTATTTGCAATTGCTATGATCTGCCTAGCAAAGTATCTCACTTTGACATTGATCAAGGATCATTGGGGCCTGAGTATGCTAATAGTCAATCATAACTGGACATGTGATGTCTGTTATAGTCTTGGAATCGTGTTAGTCTCCTGTAATAAACATAATTTTGGCAAAGTTGGAATCCACAGAGCTAAAATATGACATGTATTCTGCCAAATATCTGAAACCCCATTCCCTGTTTTAGTAAGTGGTAGATTTGGAAACCTATCTGTCTCATTGGACCTTAATTTTCGAGTAACAACATGAGTAAATGATAGGGAAAAGTTTCATTATTCCAATCCACAGAGGAGATATGTAAGGTATGTGCTTTAATTTTGTCACATGACGAAGTACTTGGCATTCCATTATTTGCTTTCTACCATGTTTCAGCTTTTATATAAGCCAATAAATGTAGATTACACTGAATGGTGAAAATGGAACAGATAGAAAATGAATTTGGTTCATACGGAGATGACAAGGTATACCTGCATCACTTAGTGAGGATAGCCCGCAGACACCTTGGAGATGATGTTATTCTGTAAGTTTATGTTATGCACTTGGTCTTGTTTAACTTACAAGGAGTGAAAAAATTTCAAAAATGTTTATGCATCCTCTACATAATTTTCCTTGTAGAAGAAATAAAAACACAAAAATCAACTCATCTTGGTTATTTCCTCTCTTTTGACTTGAAACTTCTCAGAAATGTAATAATGTTGCTTGGTTGCTTTCAATTTTTCCTTTCCATTTGTGTGTGTCTGCATATACTGTACCCTCCCCACACCCCACTTGTGGGATTAAACTGGGTATTCTGTTGTTGCTTGTGTGTGCATCTGATTTCTCCCTTAATATAATGTCGCTTCTTCCCCGTACATGCTTGATACAGGAAATATCTTTTATGGATCGGTTATACCTTACCTCTGTTTTTGTTCTGGAATTTAGTATATTGACTACCCGATGGTTAATAGATATACTACGGATGGAGGTTCAAGAGAAAATCTTAACAAGCATAGGCTTGGGGTGACTAATTTCATTGATTGATGATATTGTTAAATGCAACTATTAATAGCATAAAGTTGAGATCTTTGGACTTCCAGCAATTGGATAATTGAATGCTATATCTCTCAATGGTTAACTTACATGCATATAGTGCTACCTTGTAGTCTTATAGGGAATATAGGAATATGTAAGTCAAAGCATAGATGAATTTGACAGTTGAATACAAATAATATTCAGAAATACTAAATAGTCCACTAATATCTTTCTATGCCAAAGATCCCATGTAACATTCCCCTAAAGGTGCAGATTCTGTCCCCATCCTTCACTGATTTGTCACTGTTCCCTGTACATATTATATCCCCCCTGCATGTATGTGTATATATTCGTACCTTTGCACTGCAATGAGGTGTTGTAAGAGGCATATTGAGACAATGTTGTGGACAGGTTCGTACTCTAATTTCACCAATGTCCATGGGTGTGTATTACGTAGTTGTGTATATATTTGTACCTTTGCATTGCAATGAGGTGTTGTAAGAGGCATATGTGAGACAATGTTGTGGACAAGTTCGTACTCTAATTTCACCAATGTCATGGGTGTGTATTACGTAGTGTCGATACAATATGATGTTTATGGGATTAACTGTAACTTCACCTGTGCTATACTTTGCTGTGGACACTTGTGATAGTGTTGTTACCACAGGAATCATTAAAAAATTGAAACTAACCATATTTTCGCTCTGACAAGGTCCCAGGTTTTCCCTGCAACTCCTCCAACCTTTTCCCGCGTACGCTATGCAAAGCAGAGGCATCGCTTAACTAACAACATCTTGGGCCTCTCCTTTCGCATTCAGGTTTGTCCACCTACCCCTCTAAGTTAGGATTAGTCATCTCTACTGGATAATGAAATACTTCCCCTAGATTTCTTCTTCCTACTTACAAAAGTCAGTCACTTTGTTAAATAGACAACCCCCCTAAGGTATGTAATTTGCATCTGCTGAACATTGTGGAATACGACATTTGGACCTTTCCGTGCTCGGTTGCCAAGTTCATCTTCCGGGGATACCCATTACATTGTTTCCTCTTCTCCTCCATTATTATCACCGGACTGCCTTACTGATACATATTAATCAGCTTCTTAAATCACATCACCTTTAAAAGAAAGCTCCGCAATAGTGATCACACTACATCATTGTTAGGACTCCCTTGTAGCAGAAGCTTACAATTTCTCAACATCCCTTTGCAGGTACACTGTAGAAAGGCATGGAATCAAGTTCATCATCGAAAGTAGTAGCTCACATTGCCAAATCCATCAACCGTGGTTCGGGGACACCACAGGAAACAGTACGCGCTACAGCACAAAGCCCCACTGTACTTGCGCAATGCAATGCTTTGAGCACACTTCACCGCATACATACATGCGGTGCCACTACTTCCACGAACATGCAGGCTCAAATGAAGAGCACAGCTGCCTGCTCAGAATGCAGAGATCTCTCCCGCAGAAATTACACCTGCTAAACATTTGAATCCACCTACCACAGCTAGATCCGGCTACCAAGTCCTCACATGCAACCCCCAGCTTTCTGATTTCTGTCAAACCAACAAGCCATTAGTACATTAGTACGAAGCTGTACTCTACTGTCGTCTTCCGAACAAGCCTTATCGATATTTACGTACAACTTATTCCCTTGTGTGCTTTATTGCTTCCACTGTTAATTCACACTCCCCAAATTGCTTAGAGAAATACCCCATCATCATCCCCCCGTGCGAAGCACGGACACCCCCATCTAGTTTAATAATAATTCCTTAGACAAATTGCCCTCCAAATCAACAAAATAAATGAAGATTGTATTTTGATAACTAAATAAAATTAAGATTATTATACTTTTTTCTTTTCTTTTTCATTTTCTTTCTTTCTCTTTTTTTTTCTCCTTATGTTTTTTCTTTCTTTTTCTCTTTCTTTTTTTTTTCTTATATTTATTTCTACTTTCTCTTCATTATTTTAATTATGAAACTAAAAAACTATCTATTATATATATATATGGGGTTTAGAATTTCACGATATACTTTATAATTGTAGTTTAGAGGTATTATGTAATGATCCTGAAGGTGCTTTTTGTCTTTTTCGATAAAATTATCATTTTACCTCTCTTGAAAGCAGCTTCAAGTTATGTTTGATTGGCTTTAAAAGTTGATTTTCGAGAATTTTATAAAAGCTGAGATTTTTTTGGCTAAAGATTGAATTTTTGAAGGTTTAAGTTGCCTAATTTTGAAATTTTGAGTCGTTTGGTAATTCGAGTCTCGGAATAGAATTTCATCAATTCCATCAATTTTGAAATGTGAAAATTGGTCTACGAGAGTTGTCGAAATCAGATTTGGAGTTGTTATGTGGTTTTTAGGTCCAAAGTGAAAAATTATGTCAAAGTTTGACTTTGGCCAACATGTTGAATTTTGATGCTTAGATTAGATTTCTGATGGTTCCATTGGTTCCGAAAAGTGATTCTAGTGCTAGAATAAGTTTCATCATTATTTTTTAGGTATTCCAGTAGCATTTTAGTATTTCAAGTGGCCTAAACTCATTTAGTTGTGACTATCATGTTCCAGGTCAAGGAGACCTCGTAATAGAGTTTTGATGATTCCATTGAGTCCGGAACATCAAAATTAGTAGGACTACATATATGATTTATGTGTATCGGGTTCGAACGAATCTCGAGGACCGCTTTCATATCTTTGGAATTGCTTGAAGTTGTTGTGTTTTGATGTTGTTGTTGTGGGCCTCGCTTTAGCGAGTGCCTGGTCACCAAACCGCCTTCCTAAAGGAACCAGGCTTCACTGCTTTTCACGGGTGTCGCTTTAGCAACTTCCTGTCGCTTTAGCAACATCAGAGAGAGGTTTTCAAACCATGGTTATGCAATTTAGGCATTTACTCCATTTTAAACTTTGAGAGCTCAGCTTGGACGATTTTTGCTTATTTTCTTAAAAGTTTTTTCACTAAAAAGGTATTTTTTAACTCCCCTCTCCATTACCCATTACTTATTCCTTGATTTTAGCATCAAATTTGGAGGTTTCTATTGAAAATGGTGATTATAAACTCATTTTAGCTCTATTGTCAAATTGATTATCACTAATGGATTCCTGATAATAAGAGAAATATTTTCATTAAAAAATTTTTGGATTTTGACCTCACTTTTTGGTATTGAATTTTTGGATGATTTTGGTCTTTTCTCTGAATTACTTTATTTTGATGTCATTAGCTTCATAGCGTGATTTTGAACTAATTTTTGAATAGACTATGGTGCTTTGAATTCGATTTGGAAGGGGAAGAAATGTTTGATTGATTGCTTGGCTAATTCGAGGCAAGTGGATTCTAAACCTTGTTGAGTTTAATTAAAATTGATATCTTTCTTTGTTTGTGTATTTGGGGGTCAGTGACATGATTTAGCGGATGTGATAGGGTAGTGGGGATGTTGAGGTGATGATATGTATGAATTAACTCTTGAATTCTTGTGTACTTATTATTGATAATGACTTGAGAGTTGATAATGTGAATTGAGTTTGTATTTTTTAATTGTTGAAAGTAGGGATTGCTCATGTTGAGCTAGTTGTAGAGAACTGTCTCATATTATTGTAGAAATGTCAATTGAGTGTGTGTATATATATATTCATGTTGGGCTAGTTTACTCTAGGATTTGTTGAAAAGAAACTAGTGAAATGTGGATTCAATGAGGAGTAGTCCTAAGCTTTAATGATGAAGAGGTTATTGAATACTTGAGCTATGATATGATGTGATTATTACATGATATTTTGATAATGATGAAGTGTTGAAAGAATAATGATATTGATTTGACGTGGTGATTGAATGTATGAATTGGGTAGCTTCTTTGTATACTCTCATGCTCATATCAAATGTGATTATGTGCTGCATTGAAACATGTCGAAGGAAAATGATGCGGACATAAAGAAAAAGAAAAGAAAACATAAAAGCTAAAGGAAAAGGATTTCAACTAGATATGGAAGATAAACACTGACGAAAAATAATTCTAGCAGATACATGATCCATGTGTGACTCTCATGGGTTCCAGATGGATTATGTCGACTATGTGTGTTATAGGACTAACATATGTCACGAGTATATAGTATTGAATTGTGTTCTTTGTACATCACGACATTCCATCTCATTCCTTGTTTTAAATGTGTTAGTTTGTACTTAGTTTGTACTGAGTGTGATATGTTGATTGCCACTGTTCTTGTAAACTGTTGTGATTAATCGGTCGAGATATAGTGGACTGAGACTGTGATTATATATGTATTATCTGTATTATGTATACTGGCCTATTCTGCATGTAGATTTTATAGTTTTGGGTGTATGTGGTTGGGATGGAAGAAGTACTTGAGTTCTTTTTTCTCTACCTACCTTTACGTCCTCTTGTTGGGTACTTTTGGTATTCACCCTTGTTTTCTACACATGTGTGTAGGTTGTGAGCCTGAACCTTTTCGACGTTCCTATTATCTTATGGACCAAGCTTGTGATAGATTGAGAGGTAGTTGCTTGTTACTTTAGCCTAATCTTAAGACGGTCAAAGTTCTTTATTAGTTTTGTTTTATTTGAGAAACAAAGACTATTGAGACTTGTATTTTTTTCCTGATTATGATGTATTATTGTCTTATACATGTAACACTAGTTCTGAGATGATTTTAGTTTATGGTCATGTTCCTTATGCCTTATCTTTTGTTATTATATTATATTGTTCTTTTAGTTTTCCTTTTATTTTGATATTATCTATCTAGTCTGAAGGGGCTGGGGTCGAGGAGCAACACCAGCCCAAGATTATGAGAAGGGTATCTCTCCCGAGGTTGGAAGAGGTCAGGTTCCTCTTGAGTATGTAGTTGCACCATCACTATAGGATATCTTACTAAGGATGAGGGGTACGTTCGATAGTTTTGCAGGTATTGGAATATGACACCTAATCCACAATCACAATTACAATTATACACCATGATGAATACTCCATAACTTACATAATTCTGGTGATAAGTTCATCGCATGCAATTTGATCATGAGAAATTATTTATTAGGTTCGTGTCCTTATTCCCTATTCTCATATGCAGAAAGTACTACAAAGTAGTTAACAAGCATATATCACATAAATAGAAAAACCAAATCATTACCTATAATGCAACCATCAAATTTGAAGCTATAAGTAATTCAACAAGTTCATTGTATGATATTATTAATATGAAAATATTTCATATTCGTCCCTTTTTATTCTATGAACAGTGCATTATTCAAGCATTCCATATGTACCTCCCCCCCCCCCCCATATATTTATACATATATATATAACCATTTGACTTTCTTGATTTCTACAAGTATTAGGATGTCACAATAATCCTACAATTCATTTATACATAAACCTCACTAGGGCCACCAACTATCTCAAGAAGGAGCGCTAAGACAAATAATCAAGGACTAGACTATTATCGCTAGTCATAGAGTAATCACAATCCTCCTAGTACATTCCTCTTTTAACGGAAATAACTACCACACTTAGGCATCTAAACTCTATGCCTGAAGGCCTAAGCATGATTTCTTCCATCAATTTATATTATATTATGACATGTGAACAGGTTTAAAACTACTCAAGAAGGAAACTTAGCCTACCTGAGCGTGAATGAGATGTGAATAGATGGTGGCACAATTTCTGACTTTTAGGAGGTGAAATAGAGAAAAGCTTAAAATTCATTGGTTGTAGCCTTCCTTGCACTAGGAGCCATTCTCTCCCTTCTTTCCAAGCATAGAGAAGCCTTTTGAGGGTTTCTAGGGTAAATATTGTATATTTTACATTCCTAGATAAAAGGAGAATTAAAGAGTCTGTATCTTTTTAGTTTTGTCCCAATGACCCCGCTATGGTGGGTCTCATCTCGCTATGGCGGTATTGTTGTGTCATGGCCCAAGACTAGGGCCTAGAAGTGACACGGCGAATGGGAACCCGAGAGTCCCCAAACAAGCCTCGAAGTATCCAAATCCACATCATCGGGTTGGAAGCGCATTCAAATAATAAACACATAATTCTAAGGGATGGGAAAGTAGGACTCATGCTATGAGGACATCGAGGGAAAAGGGATTTACATGGATTCACATAGCACATAGCATATAGGAACTAAGGGCAGGTAAGTATGACTCACTCTATGAGGGCGAATGGGGCTTAGGACCTTCCACATTCCCACATCAAACATACATACATATCATGAATTCCACAATCAATCCATAGTAGCCATATCCAATATATAACCAAAATCACAAGCTCCAAATACAACACATAGCATATAAAATCTATGAGAGTCTACAAGATGTCCAACAATGCGTCTACTCATAGGATGGAACGGGGGCCAAGACATGTCCCGGGCTCACCCTCAAGCAAGTAAATTTAGGATAACACAGGTAGAAGGAAGGTGGCTTGTCCTTGAAAGATACGACTCACCACAAGTTCAACTTTCGGATTTGAGCTACTCGTCAAGCGGTGGATAGTCGTAGCGCTCGACTCCCACATGGTAAAATCATGTAGGCATAGAGTATGCGTTAGTATGTTTGAATGTACTAAGTATGCGGGCATGCAATGCATATGACGTGTTAACCTGCATTTAAATGTTAGATGACAAGGGCAAATAATATAGGAAGAATCATATATCCAAGGGAGAAATATATAATATGCCATGAAATTTGTGATGCATGAATGAAATGATATTCATATATATCGGGGATGTGACCTCAACTGAATAGAGTCAGACCAAGTAAGCTAGTACTTGAAATCCCGATGAAATTCCCTCACCGGTACATAAATGGTCTACTTGCCAAAGGTAAACCATACTTCACCTTACGGGAACATCACCCATTTCGTATGAAGAAACCCCCTTACAAGAACATCACCCATTTCGGAAAGAATTTTCATATCATAACATAATACTTCACCTTATGGGAACATTACTCATTTCAAATAGGATTCTCATAACATATGTTAGGCACATAGTTTGAGGAAAGGAGAGGACCCTTGGGGATAGCCCTGACATCCCCTATCCATCGGTGCTAAGTCAACATCCCATGAGAATACATATAGTATATATATATATATACACACACACACACACACATACTTTCAGAAAGGCAATAGTCATTTCAAATCCGATCAATGCACATTTAGGCTCAAATGTCAAATTATAGCTTGTAGTTATAATATTCATGCATAGGACTAGCTCGATTACAAATACAATGATGCAAGCACCCAAAATGCTCAAAGTCCATATTCATAAGACATGTATGTGATCACATTCTTGTCATAACCATAATCTTATCAAAATCATATCATAAAACATAATTGGGCTTAACCCACTTCATAATTTTCATAAAGACCAATGTCCATGAATGCAAATGCAATGAATGATGTGAGAGTAGCATGGGTAATATAGATTCAATCTAAAATCAAATAATAAAAACCCACATCTAAAGTAAGCCAAAATTTGTGAAAATCAATTGAAAGGAGTTCGGGTCTTCTTGGTTGAAAGGGACCAACAATCAATCCCACATACCTTAATTGAGAAGCTGAATTGAGAAGAATTTAGCTTGAAGTTGAATCCCCAATTAAACCCTAGCTTGAGTCTTGAGGGAAGAATTTAGAGAAGGCTTTTAGGAATGATTTTAGAGTGAGAATTTTCTAATGAGAATGAATTAGAATGAAAGGATATCAGCTAGTGACGGGGTGTAGGATAGGTTAAAAGGTCATAAAACACAATTAAAATAAATTATATTTACGTAAAAGTCATTAATGAAACGGATGAAAATTGGGCCGTCATGGCTTCACTGGCACTAACACAGTCCGTGAGACACTTCACGGGCTGTAAACATTGCCCGTGAGGTGACACTTAAACAATTTTTCGCAATGTGCAACACTTGGAATTTTTCGGAGCGAAGGGGTACCATACGGACGACCATACATCCCGTGTGACACTGCATGGGTCATGTCAAGGACCGTGAGGTGACACTTAGAAAAATTTTGCACGAAAAAGTTACAACATGGTGATTTTGTACTCAGAAAAATTTCACACCGCGAGCTAGACGGTGGGCCACACGGCCCGTGACACACCACACGGACCGTATGGGTGGCCGTGTGCCCAAGCTTAGCCTGAAACTCCCTGTCGAGTCCCCGTAATCAAAATTATGGCCAAGTACCCCTCCACTGGAGGCCACACGGTTCGTGTGACTCCACACTGGCCGTGTGGGCCTCCCAATGAGTGACACTTGGTCAAATTTTCTCTCGAGGCGACATTATGAGATCCGATAAAGTCGTTCGAAAAAAAAATCGAGTCCTTACATGTTGTAATGAAAATGTTCTCGCTATGGCGAGATGATACCTATTTGGAGAAAAATTTAACTTGTAAAATATAGGCCATTAATGTAATGATGGTTTAGGTTTTTACATCCATGATCAAGGTCTACGGGTCATAGTTCGTTCTATGAATCATAGATCCTGGCCTTTGGGGTTTTTGACTTTTTTCTACAAACTAAATTTTATGGATCGTAAAGCCATCTATGATCTATCTTGTCAGTCCGTAGAAAAAAAGTAATGCAACTCAATATTTTGGTCCATTTCTGATGAACTCAGTCTACAACGCATTGTCCCTTTTACGAGCCATAGAAACCTTTCGTTAATCCTTTTTTTTTCAAAAATATCTTTTAAATGTAGGTAGATTCTACTATCAAAAACTACGAGTCGTAAATCTTTTTATGGCACCTATAATAGGGTTCATGTTCCTAAGTTTAATCACAACAAATTTCATTTTTATGGGCCATTCTATGGCCAATAATTGATTCCATGACTCGTCTTGTTGGCTCATAAAAATAATATGAAGACGTGTAGTTTTCTTAAACTTCAAGACCCTTTAGTCAACCTCTATCCATGAGCCGTAGTTTCTTGTATGGCCTATAAACTTGGATCATTAACGTTCATCTGAAACTCAAATTTATCCTAGACTTTCATGTCCCATCCACGACCCCTATTTGTGACCCATAATTGTGGCTACGATCTGTAGATATGGCTTGTAAATACTGCACTAGTACCATTTTTTTCTACAATTTATTCCTTATTAATTCTATCTTTCAAACTTCCGAGTATTACACAACACCATTGCGAATCAATGCTATTATTACAGTTACCACAATATCAACCACCTCCACCACGACAACTATCACTACTATTGTTGCTAGCCACTACTAACCATTGTTATTATCACCAATTCACTAGACTATTTTTACCAAAACTTGTAAGCATGAGTATTTTATTTATTTTTTAAAATCAATAATAGTTTTAAACATTTAATTAAATATTTATTATGTACATATATATAAATAAATTATGTAATTCTGATGGTAAAAAATAAATGATCTTAATTATTCACATGTGCATTCCGTTTAGACGTCTAAATCTTAATAAAAATAAATAAGGCATTATAGAACTTGTTTTTCTATTTTTATTAAGGAAGTCATTTTTCAAGTGAAAATGTTTCCAGAAAACTTTCCTATGAACACACCAAAAAGCCTAAATATTTTGGGAAAAAGACTAATTAGGTAATTTAATTGTTTTTTGCGGAAATAAAATGCATACTTAATTATAACACTATTTTTGATAAAATATCTTTCCAAATAGTTATTAAAAGTCGAATTATGCAAATCTTATATATTATTACTAAAAGATGATAAAATTGCCTTGAAAATGATTTTTGAATTATTTTTCATTTTTGAAGACAATAATATTAAATTGTTTGAAATAAAAAAGAGTAAAAAATACTTATCCTTTATGATTACTCTACACAAATACACTTAACTATTTTGGTAAGTATCATAAATTGGCTCATCAAAGAGAATAATTGGTCAACTTCTTTATTAAGAAAAGTGTAAATATGAATTAAAATGTGGATTCTAACCAAAATAAATGATTTCTTTTTGCAGCATAAAAAGTATCTTCAGAAATGATAAGTAAAGGTGAATTGTTTCAAATGGCACTGAGAATTAAAACTATTTGCTTCATAATTTTTGTTTGGAACATTATTCTGATTGAAGGCCTCCCAAAGGCAAATTATATTGCTGAGGTATAATTTTCTCTTGATTTTTAAAGTTATAAGAATTTGTTTGTAATCCTTTTATATTTTAATTACAATTGAAGAGCAATTCTTCTCATACAGACTATTCATGGAGATGTTTATGATTGCGTGGACATCTATAAACAACCAAGTCTTTTGCATCCAACACTGGACAAAGAGAGAGTTAAGGTATAACAAATTTGTATTATTTTTTGAGAAACAAAGTTTGATTGATTTCTTGCTATTTTATGCTTTAATTTTACACCGTTTGTTTTATCATGAAATATTCGTGAAATTTTGTAAAAGAAAACTTGAAAAAAAAATTCATTAAAATTAATTTTTTTGTCACACTCACTCTAAATAGACTAATTATGACTAATTATTTATTGTATCTTATGGAAAATAATATATTTCACTAATATTACATACAGGGGACCATTGCTAAGGCGCTAGAAAAACAAAGAACGAGAACTTTGCAGCCACAAAAGAGAGAATATGTTGGTTTTAAGGCAGAAGAATATTGGTTGAATAAAAAAGGTTGTCCGATTGGAACTGTTCCTATTCGAAGAATAACAAAGAAACACGAACAAAGAGTCAAATATGCCTCCATGAAGTTGGTAAATGCATCTCTTATTGGGGGTATTACCGATGTAAGTATTTAGTTTTTGTATTCTATATTTATCCAAGTAATATTTGTATTTACTAAGGGCAAATAATTAAATAAATACATTACTTCTACTTATTGTATCTTAATTAATTGTGAATTGCCACTACATTCAATTGCATAGTTTTCAGATGAGATGGAACCCAAGAGATGAGCAAGAACCCCCAATTGCTTAGGGGTCGCACTCTGTCTTGCTTGGTGGATGGACAACGAATTGAAATATGGATCTATCTGAAAGTGAGTAAATCTGGGGGAGAGGTTTTTCCATAGCCCTAGGGCTTTGACTCAATCTCCTTTTGAGAGGATCTTTGAATTATTACTGAGCCACTTTTGACTAAAGGTTAAGGGTAAAAATAAATTAGGGGTCCGACCAAAAGGGACATAGGTGGACTTAGACTATATCATCTCTCGGGCAATTAAAGTGTGATGAAAATTTAAAAAATTAGAGTATAGTTTATAAAAAGTTGGATTAAGAGTAGCTAAATTCATATCAAACTAAAAAAAAAGTAGAGCATAGTTTTATCCACAACATAATAATAAATGTCATATACTATTAGTTTGCAGGATTAGGCGTTGTACCACCTCCAAAAATAGGGAATTTTTCAGCTGCCTCAGCTATCATGACTTTGTATAATCCACACTTAAAAGGAGCAGGTCAATACAGTGCTGCTTCCATCTATCTTGAAAGAGGAATCGAACGGATACAAGCTGGGTGGATTGTAAGTTTCAACTTTACTTTTAACATAATGTACCTCTTTGTTTTTCATCTAATTTAGTAATTACTAGTGAATAGTTTACTTTCATAATTCATTTTTATAGGTACATCCAGAACTATACGGTGACGCACAGACTCGATTATATACCTACTGGACAGTAAGTCTTTTAGGCTTTGGTACTTTTCAGAAACTAATTTTCATGTTATGTTATATTACACACGTATTCTTTGTGATTAGGCGGATGACAACCAGACACCGGGATGTTTCAACAGTATATGTCCAGGATATGTTCATACAAACAATGAAATACCAATAGATTATGTTTTTCCAAATGTTTCCCAACCAAATATCGACGACTTCGAAGTAACAGTTAGGATCTATTAGGATTCAGGTATGTAGTACAATAATAATTGCTTCCTTGTACGTACAATAGTTTCTTTTCTGTGCTAATAGAACTACAACAATTGATTATGTAGATTTTTGGGTTCAATTGTGGGATGGTGTGGATGTTGGATATTGGCCATACTACCTTTTCAAGGAAATGAAACGTGGTGCGACGCGTGCGCGGTTTGGAGGGGAGGCGTATACGCCAGTAGGTCAGGCGGAAGGCCCTGAAATGGGAGATGGTTTATATAAGGATGGGAGTCCACAAACTACTTGTCATATGCGCCAAGTTATGTATGAAGGAGATGATCATAAAAAGTTGTCACCTGACCCATCTATAGTCAAAATTTATCAATCTAGGTGTTACTATGCAGGAAATGAGCAAAATTCATCAGATGACTATTGGATGTATAATTTCATATTTGGGGGTGATGGTAAGTTTTCTGCTGTTCCTCCTCCATCATTAGTGCTATAACTCACATAAAAAATGAAAATATGATTGGAAATGTTCATGTATCTTTTGCTATTACATACTCTTTCTTTTTATTTATTACAATCTCGTATTGCTCCACTAGTTCAAATGTGTGCACCAATATACATTCACATATATATGAAAATATATATAATTGTGCCGAATAAGTAGATAGATTTTTTTTTTTAATAATAATAGTAAATCCTACCAAATGAATTTATATGCATGTGTGAATGTATTTTATATATTATGTTAACATATAATAAAACATTAAATTTTTCACATTGCACTTAGGGATGATAATAGAGCGGGGCGGGACAGATTGGCTCAAAGAGTCCGGTCAAATGTTATTTTACCTTAAATTATTAAGGGAAACAAACATTATTATATCATCTATGAAAGATCTTTGCATAATCTTTGCTATTTGTTTTGGTCCCGACATAATCTATCCTAATTAATGAAATTACAAGGAAAACGTAACAATTAGTGACCACTTATCATACATATTTAATTATAGAGAACAAAATTAAGGTATGTTTAAAAAGCGGGTGAACTTGGCCCTGTGGACGAAAGTAATTTTAGGGTACTTATCTAATTTACAAAAAATTATCTATTTGTTAGAGATTTTGTGAATAAAACCTTATTTGTTTGTGATATGCAACTGCAACAATAATTGCATAAAGTGTCATTCAGCCTAAGTGAAAGAATGTATAGGCTTGCTAAGTGATAAAAGCGGGGACAAAAGAATGTATAGGCTTGCTAAAGAGAGAGAAAGGAAAGCTCGTGACTTAGACCAAGAGAAGTGCATCAAGGATGAGGAGGGTGAGGTGTTAGTGGATGAGACTTCCATTAAACTAAGGTGGCAAGCTTACTTTCATAAACTCTTAATCGAAAAAGGAGATAGGGATATGGAGCTGGGTAAGTTGGCACACTCCGAAAGTCATCGAGATTTTGGTTATTGCAGGCGGTTCAGAGTTGAGGAGGTTAGAAGGGCTATTAGTAGGATGAAGAGAGGGAGGGCGATCAGACTTGATGAGATTCCGGTAGATTTTTGGAAGAACATTGTCAGAGATGGCATAGAGTGGCTGACTAGACTGTTCAATGCTATTATGAAGACTGCTAAGATGCTGGATGAATGGAGGAGTACAATGGTTCCACTGTACAAGAACAAGGGAGATATTCAAAATTGTAATAATTACAGGGGTATCAAGTTGTTAAGTCACACTATGAAGGCCTGGGAGAGAGTGGTGGAGATGAGGATGAGAAAAGTAGTGCTTATTTCAGAGAATCACACTATCAATTTGTTCGGGCTCCTAAGTTCTTTTCTTTCTAGTGATTAGTGAATCAATTATGGCCAGCTTGTAAATGGGAGTGTGATTCCTTTGGTGTTCCTTGTTAGTGATGTGGTTGGTTCTCTGTGTTGATGATGGTACCTTTCAAGGTCGAGGATAATGAGTTGGATTCAGAATAGTAGTGTCCCATGGTTGTTTCAAGCTTGTGGTTGTGGGTTGGTTGTGTTTTCTTGTCATGCGCCAGCTTAGTAGATCTTTGATTTAAGTTGTTAGGCGGAGGATCAGTAGCGAGATGTCCTGAATACCTACGGATTAGTGAGATGCCCCTAATAGATTGAGGTGTTGAATTTTGAGTTTGAATGAGGTATCTCCGATGGTAGGGTTGTTGTATGTTCATCTGTGGTTCTATGTTTGATCAGCTTGATGTCTCGATATGGTTGAGGTTTCCCGGGTGATTTTGACGATGTTGGCTACTCATGGCTCAGTTGAGTGAGAATTGGTGTAAGCAAGAAATTGGAGAAGTTCTCGATGTTTTGGGGAAAGTTTGGGGCTTTCTCTTAAGGTGGAGATTCATCCTGGTATTGTTCGCTTCGTAGGGGTTCTTGTGGATCTGGTGGAGAATACGTGCCCAACATACTCATCTTATTGAGCTTAAGACTGGAGTTCCCTTCACTTTCATGGACTTACGTTCTTTTTAGTAGTGAATGTTATAATGACTCTCCAAGTTATTTTCTCTACTCATTCTTTTCGGTGTTTAGAGCTTTCTTATAGAAACCCCTGGCCATTTATGATTTTTTAGCACTGATAGCTCAGTTGCTTGGTCGCTTATTAGGGTTTTATGCCAGATTTTGTGTTTTGGAGCTCCTAGAGTTTGAACAGTTTCAAAACTCTGGGAAGATGGCCTCAGAATGAAATTCTAACAGTCATTTGCTTTGAAATGGTCAAATTAGGTAAGAAGCATGGTCGGCTCGATCAACGAGGCCTTCGATGCGAGTTCAGACCATTTATCATTTTGGTTATTGAAATTTGGCATATAGTTGACTTTGGTTAACATTTTTAGAAATCGCACTCAGATAAGAATTCTAAAAGCGCGGATAGTTCCAACACGTTGAGTTTTGTCTAGATAGCCTTTCATTTGATTCTTGAGGCTTTAAACTTATTCTGAGCCCTTCAGTTAGGGGTGGGTTCGGTTTTTGCGGTTCGGTTTTTTCCTAAAACCAAAGACCGAACGGAAGGTGATTTGGCGGTTCGGTTCGGTTCGGTTTTGCCCCAAAAAAAAGTAAACCATTGGTTTTTCGGTTCGGTTTTTTTCGGTTCGGTTTTCGGTTTTTTTCGGTTTTTCGGTTTTTAAAAATAATTTTTTAAAGTAAAATAATATGTTGGGTAGAGACGTATCATCGTATAGATATGCTAAACAATTGGTAAAGAGTAAAGTTTGGATTAGTACAAGTATCACAATATAAGAACTACAATTATCACCAAGAAAATTGCAAACATATGTTCTAGAAAAACAAGTATCAAATACTCCTTGGAAGGTTCAAGTCAATTGATGTTGAAGTGTATAGTTAAAAGAAAAGACATAATTTATATAATTAACTTATCTACCTAATAAATATTTATGAGCATACACACATAATATATTTTTTAAATATCAGTCAAAATATATAAAAAGATTAAAATAATATTTTATCATTTGTTCGGATGGTCTATTGGAGCAAATTATGATTCAACCATTATCTAAATAAAATTTTCTTGCAAATTTTACAAAATGTTGATATATTCATTTACCTATAAATCACATTCATATATTAATTTTACTAGAATGACGAGGTAAATAAATATCATAAAATTACATTGCTAAATTAAGTTATATCGAGAAATTTAAAGGCGATTTTATGCATTTTCCCTTGGTAGAATTCCATAGACATCAAAGTTTGTCTCTATTTTTCATTTTGATATTGCAACTTATTCTTTGTTTGGATGATTATTATGTGTTATTTTGTATTATTTCAATGAATATAATATTTTGATGGATTATATCATTCGTTGTTGTTATATAATGTGGGCATATTCATAATTTGAATGATAAATATATAAGAAATTGTTGGATATGGGATGGAGCTATTATGAAAAGGTAGGATAAATAATAACACAAAATTATTAAATAGTAATAAGTAAAGACAAAATAAGAAAAAATATTAAAGCAACGATGCAATCACACCAAATAGATTGTTGAACAAAATATATCTTTTCGTCTTACTTAATGATAACTTTAATTGATATGATGTAGTAGAATTTAAGTAAAGCAAAACAAATCGGTTTTTGACGGTTCGGTTCGGTTTTAGAAGACCAAAACCGAAACCGAAACCGCACAAAATCGGTTCGGTTCGGTTTTTTGTGTTCGGTTTCGGTTTTTTACGGTGCGATTTTTTTTTTGGTATTTTTCGATCGGTTTCGATTCGGTATTCGGTTTTTGGTTTTACGGACCCACCCCTACCTTCAGTGGCTTTTGGTCGAATATGGACTTGGGAGTAGGACCCATGCTCATTCATAACGATCTCGTATAGAAAATTTGACTATGACATTGAGTTCAAAACATCGAGTTTGGTGGGATAGCATATTTCATTTGCATGCATAGGGTTTCAAACGAATCTCGAGTACCCTATTGGAAATTTTGAACTTGCTGAATATCAGTTGAAAAGTTGATATCTAGTGCAGGCATTTTCGTGCTCCAACATTGTGGGCCAAAGGTGTAATGATCCTCCAGGTTTTGGCATATTCTGTATCGGTTAAAGCTTACATATAGTGACCCAAAGGCAATTGTGACTTGCTGTCACTGACAATTCGGCTTGGTCGCTCATTTGAAAGATGTGCAGTTTTCTATATTACATGCATGTTCAAAGTTTAAAAAATTGAGTTTAACAATAAAGTATGAGTAAATGGCCTCAGAACGGAGCAGTTCTGATGTGGTTACAAAGGATGGTTCCTTATTTTGGATTCCAAACCAATTCTGGACCCCGTGGGGAAAATTTTAATCGAAATGGATTTGATCTAGCTGAGGTACCTGGTGCGGTTGCTATATCACCCCAGGTCGCTATAGTGAAGTCGCTATAGCGACCCAAGACTAGCTATAGCGAGGTCGATATAACAATAACGACAACAACCTCATTAGAAGCGGGTCACTATAGCAACCTCGGTGTTGCTATAGCGACCTCAGTGTTGCTATAGCGACACCCGTGGGGGTTTAATTGTCATAATAGAAATCGTTGTCTCCGTTGACCTTAATGGCTTTTTACTATTGATTGTAATTAAATAAATAGTAAAATTTATTTTATGAAAAAATCTTTAAAAAAAAATTATACTTTTATTATTGAAAAAATTCATGATTTTATGTATTAAGAAAACTTTACAATATACTTAAAATGAGATATGCTATAGCTTCACGTGAGGAGTTATTAAAAAGAATTATAGTTTAATTTGTCTATTTGTAGGCGAACTACCTTTAAAATTTGTGTGATATGATTTTGG
This sequence comes from Solanum rostratum, assembly GCA_029948455.1. Taxonomy (NCBI): domain Eukaryota; kingdom Viridiplantae; phylum Streptophyta; class Magnoliopsida; order Solanales; family Solanaceae; genus Solanum; species Solanum rostratum. Next base: position 15,471,189 of record CM057049.1, on the reverse strand, counting down.
ATATTGTTTTGAATTTGGGGTTTACTGATGGATGATAGAGTTAATTTAGTTAGTCATAGTACATCTATTCATGGATAAACTGTCCATTTTGACATATATTTTTAGTTTCTTTTGATCGTTAATGTTCAAAAATTATTCGTTTTGAAGCTGGACTCCATGGAAAAGGTCTTTTTTCTTCTGGTCATGTTAGCTTCTGGAGAGCAAGCATGCTTGTTAAATTTCTAGTAAAGTAAACAAGAAGTTGGGGCAGTGAGTTTGTGGTTATGATCCCATACTAGAATGAAGTTAATAATGAACCTGGTCAGTTATTTGTTTACAGATTTCAACATAAGATTGAAGAAACAAAGAGAATTCTCTTTGAGGTATTTGGTTGTTAGGTCTTGTAATGTAATTGTTTAAACTAGAAAGAAAATTTATGTTTTTTCTATTTTGCTATCTGTAATTTTTGGAGTTATTTCTAAATTTCATATTATTAAGAATATAATAGTTTTTTGACCAAATAGCTTGCATGTATATCAGACCCTTTTGTTCTTATTACATTAATGCTATCATATTCTTATATATGCCCCTTGACTTATTGTTTTTTACTATCATATTCTGCACATTTATTTATTAGTTTGATTGTCAGCGAGAATCTAAAGAAATATGCGAGGAAAAAAATATTTTATTATATAAAAAAAGTTTTAAAATTAGAGGGGACTGTAGACAGAAATATGGTAACGTTTATATTTAAAAAATATTTCTATTTCATTTCCACTATTTTTCCTTCATATGCAAAGCAAAAATTATATATTGCTTCTTTTATTCTCTTCTTTCCCCCTTTTTATAGAAGGAATTAAGTTGGTGCAATTCTGATAGCACAGATATAATAGTAGTATATATTTTTAGTAGAGCACTGATAATTTCTATAAAAATATCTTGATTCTTATTTAATTTTCTTGTTTGGCCTGTTTAGAGGAGAAAATTAATGTAATTGATCTACTAATATCATTGATACATTTGATTCTCCCTACTTATAGGATAAAATTAATTATGCATCTAACAAAAATTAGAGAAGGGGAAAAAGAGAAAAACTAAAAAGAAGAAAGAAAAAAGATGAATATGAAAATTCGTATGAGATATCACCCAGGATGTATATATCTACTTCTTTAATTTTGTATGTATTTAAGTATATATTTGTATATATCTAAAGTTGAGGGCATAAATGCCGTCGGACGAGTTAAAAGACATATTTATATGTTAGCTGAAACTTTAAAATTACTTCCAAATATTACATTATTTGAAAGTTCTCAAACAACTTCAAGCTTTATTTTTTTAAAAAAAACCACAAAGCACTAACCAAATTTGATTTCATTTTTTTTTAATTAAAAAGTGTCGTCGTTTAATGATCAAACTGCTCCTAACAATTTTTTATCCTTAATATGCCATGATATTTTAGTAGCTATAGGAGTATATTAGGAAAGATAATAAAATAAATTAAAGTCAATTTTTTTCTGCATTATAAAGTTAAATTGTGCATTACGTTTTCTGAAGCAGATTACAATGTGGGTTAATAGAGCTATAAATTAAATTTCCCACAATTAATGGAGTTATATATGCCCCTCTCTCCCTCCTTGAAGGTTAATTAACGCTTTAATATGCGCAATTTTAATTTCAAATGCGACTTCTTAATTACAAGTTCATTTTACCATCCCATTCTCTACTACATATTTTCTCCCAATTCTATTTTGACTTATCCAAAGTACTAAGACTAAAAAAAATAAAGAGATAAAAAAACAGATGAAATTAATTAATAGCAGCTTGCGCTTATTCATCTTTCTCACGGTTCAGTATATTGCATCCATACAAAATTATGTTTCTCGTTTCGTTGTAAGCTTCTTTCTTCATTTTCTTAGGAGAAAATTAAAATTCTCATCTTTGTTAGTAGTAGAAATTAGGAAGAAATTAAAAGGTAGAAAAAGATGTGAAGTAGAAAGGTAATTTCCTTGGTATTTTAAAATGGTTGTGATAGTTGCATTATCATATTGAAGAAGGGACATAATTTGCTTGCAAGCAAATGAATATAGAAGCTTACAACGAAACGAGAAACATTATTTTGTATGAATGCGATATACTGAACCCTGAAAAAGATGAATAGGTGCAAGTTGTTGTGAACTAGTTTCATTTGTTTTTTGTATCTCATTATTTTTTTCGTCTTACAAGTACTTTGGACAAGTCAAAATGAAATCAGGAGAAAAGATATTGTAAAGAATGGGATGGTAAAATGAACTTATAATTAGAAGTTAGATTTGAAATTAAAATTGCAATAAATTGAAGTGCTAACGAGCAAGGAGGGGCAGGGGAATATATATAGCTCTATCAATGGGTTATTTAATTTATAGTTGTATTAACCCCTTGGGTTTTGTTCATATTTCCTCTCTCTCCTTTCATACGGTAATCTGCTTCAAAAAACGTAATATATTAGTTAACTTTCTAGTTTAAAAAAAAAATTGACTTTAATATAATTTTTTTTATCGATCTTTATTAATATACTCCTACAGCTACAAAAATATCACAGCATATTTATGATAAAATATTCTTAGGAGCAGTTTGATCATTAAAAAAACAACACATTTTTCCTTAAAAAAACAAAATCAAGTTTGGTTAATGCTTTTGTTTTTTTAAAATTGAATTTGAAAATGTTCGAGAGCTTTCAAATAATGTAATACTTGGAAGTAACTATAAAGTTTCGACTAACTGATAAATATGTCTTTTAACTTGGTCTAGCTGAATTTATGTCCTTCCACTTGAAATGTACATAAGTAGACACAAAAATATATACAAAGTTAAAGTAGATATATGCATCTTGCGTGACGTCTCACACAAATTTCCATATTCATCTTTTTTGCTTTTCTCTTTGTCCCCTTTTCTAATTCTTGTTATATGCATAATTAACTCCATTCTATAAGTAGTAAAAATCGGATTTATCAATGCTATTAGTAGATCAATCACATTAACTTTCTCTACTAAGCATGCCAAACAAGAAAACCAAATAAAAATGAAGATATTTTCTTACACAATATTATTAATGCTCTACCAAAAATATATACATATATTAATGCTATAGAATTACACCAACTTAATTCCTCCTATAAATAGGGGAAAGAAGAGAATAAATGTTGCTACTATAAGTGATAATGATAATTGTGTAGTACAAATTTTAATTTTTTCAATGAAATAATATCATACAAATTTCATATAATTAATATAATATTCAATATTAAAAAGGTTTAATCAGATGTATTATATACTTAGTAATATATATTTTAATAATACATATATGGATAGACAGAGAGAGAAAAATATTTTTTTCAAATATATTTTTTTTAAAAAAAATCAATATTTTATTAGGTGCTACTACTGTGATAACATAGAATATTAAAAAGTCAATATTTCCCACTATATTGAGTTTTCTGTATCCTTTTCCCTTTGTAATTAATGTTACCCGAATTAGCACAACAACAAAAGATTATAAAAAATAATATCAAAACAAAAGTGAATAACGTGCGAAATTTTATCCTTTTTTTAGATTTTAATTTTTGTTTGAGTTTTTGATAAATACAATAATTAACAATTTAAATTATTTTAAAATTGTGTAAAAAGAGTATGATTAAAGAGAATTCTTTTTAGATTCTTGAAATTCAAAAATCGACACATAATTTAATTTAATTAACTAATTTTAAGAGACATCAGACATATACCCAACGATATAGACATCTTCAACTTCACGGACTTCAACAAAATAGGTATCGTTATCACATTTCAATATTTTTAAAAGAATATTCAATCGTTAAAAATTCCTTTTTATTTGCTAGAAAATAATAGAGCATAAAAATATGCACGGAGATGAAGTAGATAAAGTGAAATTAATGATAAAATATAGTATAAGAAGTCATCCTATGTAGAAATAATGTTTCTAATAGTCTTGTCACGACCCGAATTTCAAGTCATGATGAAACCTATTAGATCACACCTACTGGCAAGTCAACCCAATACCCACGGCATTTGTCCTACTAGCTAAGCATAACAATATTTAACAACATACAATATAAGTCAACAACAACCTATGCCAAGACCTGAAGTTACCTGTAACGAGCTACAATAGATACAAGTATATATCCATAAATATGTATATATATTAATAACCATAATAATATACAAAACCAGGAGTGCTCTTACCAATACATGACTATATTGTACAAGGCCAATGTTTGGAAATAAAAGACAGCCGTCAAAAAGAAGGAGACTGCGAAGTAGCCAGAGTTATCAGTGCTCACAATAGTCTCCTGGGCGCTCATGAATCCACCAAAAGTCAATGGCCATGACCAGAAGCTGGACCTGCACCATGGGGAAGATGTAAAAAGTAGGGGTGGGTACCAGAATAAGGCACCCACTAGGCGTCATCAGCCGACTGGGTGAAATACAGTAAATCTAGAAGACTTAAATATAAAGAACTGCAGCAAGTCTAGCCAATCAAAACTTAGATCAAGGAAATAATAGGTTTGGAGAACTCTCAACCCTCAGCTGAACCAACCCAAATGATACACAATGATGACTGTACCAACCTGAGTGATGAACTAATAAACTTAACCAACTTGAGTGATAAACAACGATACCGACTGACAAAGACTTAGTAAGCCCATACCACAATTTCCCCCAACTGAGACATAGCGTTGTACGCAGGTGCAAGGCCCTAATATCTATGCCTATACGCCAATTGGTCCCCCATAAGCCCAAAAGGTACACTCGCATACAATTTAATCCACCGAAGCACAATAGAACCCAACTTTTAGTATCACATGGTCAAAGGTTACGTGGGTGTAAAGCCTTAATATCTAAGCCTTAATGCCTCCTAAGCCCCCATAAGCCCAGAGGGCACACCCACGCACAATCAGGGTGTATAGGTGTGTGGATCTAAAGGTAATTAGTTGGTCCCTCGACTTAAAGTACAACATATCAATCGGGTCCTCAACCCATCCAGGAACTAGTACAACACGAGGCCTCAAACCAGTAGTCCTCCCGACCTGGCCTCCGGTCGGGGCAGTCAGCCAGGGAAAAATTGTGCGATAATATACATACAGTGGGACATATCCCCTATGAAAGAAATAATCCCCCTAACATAATCAACAGGGTCTTGGTCTTAAGCGTATTTATACGCCGAACTAGCCAAATATACCTATAAATAGAGTCGAGGTAGAGGGTAAACCTAAAGAGTCTAGGTGTTTTTAGTGTGATTTTGTTTATTCTGCTAATCTAGGGCCAAATGCGCCATTTGGTTGTGTTTTTGCAGATTTTGATCAGATTGTGCTATTCCAGAGTCAGACCCGGATCAGGAGGAAGAACACAAACTAGAATTGGAGGAGAAAAATTAGTTAACTCGGCAAAAGTACTCAAGTGCGTGTCATAGACCCGGGAAAAGTTATGTGACCTAGTTAGTTTTCATCTTTGTTTTCTTGATTGTTAATGATTTTTAGCCTATCATTGATATATGAGCCTACTATGAGTGGCTAGTTCTCCCAATTTCTGACGTTGTAGCCATAGAAAATGTTTTAGTTCTTGATTTTCGATATATATGAATGGGTTTCTCGACTACTCCTATATTACTTAAATCTATACTCCATAGTCTGGCCAACTAGGGATAAATTTGTTATTTATTCTGAATTCGATAGATGTTGAAATAGATAGAACACAGTAGTATAGGGAGCTTGTTCAACTAGGAGACTAGATTGATTTCTGTAAGGGAGACCCGTGACAACTACCCTTACACCTCGCTTGGTTCATAATATAGGAAGATAACATTAAAACACTTTTATTGGTCTGTCTATCCCCGTTCAACGATATAGTTAGGCAGACAATAATGGTAGGCCGGCAGAGTCGTGCAACACTATTTAAGTAATTTTAACCCTATTAATCAATAGTCAGGAGCCTAAACATAGGTGCGAACGTTGAGACTAAAACAGCGTTGATAAGGTTACAATCCCAAAATTGCTCTTAAATTGATAGTTAACAACAAATCAGTCTAGCGTAGAATTTTAATTTGTTGGTTTTTTTCAAAATTATGTTGTGAAGTCTAGTAGACGGAGGATCAGTAGCATCAGAGATGTCCTGAATACCTACGAATTAGTGAGATGCTCCTAATAAATTGAGGTGTTGAATTTTGAGTTTGAAGGAGGTACCTACGATGGTAGGGTTGTTGTATGTTCATCTGCGTATCTATGTTTGATCAGCTTGATGGTTTCAGTGTGGTTGAGGTTTCTCGGGTGATTTTGACGATGTTGGCTACTCATGGCTCAGTTGAGTGAGAATTGGTGTAAGCAAGGAATTGGAGAAGTTCTCGATGTTTTGGGGAAAGTTTGGGGCTTCCTCTTAAGCTGGAGATTCATCCTAGTATTGTTCACTTCGTAGGGGTTCTTGTGGGTCTGGTGGAGAATACATGCCTAGCATACTCATCTTTTTTAGCTTAAGACTGCGAGTGTCCTTCATTTTCATGGACTAACGTTCTTTTTAGTAGTGAATGTTATAATGACTCTCCAAGTCATTTTCTCTGATCCTCGTTCTTTTCGGTGTTTAGAGCTTTCCTATAGAAACCCCTGGCCATTTATGACTTGTTGGCGCTGATAGCTCAGTTGCTTGGTCGCTCATTAGGATTTTATGCCAGTTTTTGTATTTGGAGCTCCTAGAGTTTGAACAGTTAAAACTCAAGGAAAATGGCCTCAGAATGGAATTCTAACATTTCTATTTGCTTTGAAATGGTCAAATTAGGTAAGAAGCATGATCGGCTCGATCACCGAGGCCTTAGATGCGACTTCAGACCATTTAGCATTTTGGTTGTTGAAATTTGGCATACAGTTGGCTTTGGTCAACATTTTTAGAAATCGCACTTAGATAAGAATTCTAAAAGCGCGGATAGCTCCAAAACGTTGAGTTTTGTCTAGATAGCCTTTCATTTGATTCCTGAGGCTTTAAACTTATTCTGAGCCCTTCGGTGGCTTTTGTCGAATACGGACTTAGGAGTAGGACCTACGTTCATTCATAACGATCTCGTATAGAAAATTTGACTATGCCATTGAGTTTAAAATATCGAGCTTGGTGGGATAGCATAGTTCATTTACATGCATGGGGTTTCAAACGAATCCTAAGTGCCCCATTGGAAATTTTGAACTTGCTGAATATCAGTTGAAAAGTTGATATCTGGTGCAAGCATTTTTGTGCTCCGACATCGTGGGCCAAAGGTGTAATGACCCTAGTCCAGGTCATTTCTATTTTTTGGCATATTTTGTATCGGTTAAAGCTTACATATAGTGACCCAAAAGCAATTGTAACTTGCTGGCACTGACAGTTCGGTTGCCTGGTCGCTCATTTAAAAAATGTGCAGTTTTCTATATTACAGGCATGTTTAAAGTTAAAAAATTGAGTTTAACAATAAAGTATGAGTAAATGGCCTTAGAACGGACCAGTTCTGGTGTGGTTACATAGGATGGTTCCTTGTTTTGGATTCCAAACCAATTCTAGACCCCGTGGGGAAAATTTTAATTGAAATGGATTTGATCTAGCTGAGGTACCTGGTGCGGTTGTTATATCACCCCCAGACCGCTACAGTGAAGTCGCTATAGCGAGGTCGCTATAGCAATCTTGGTATTGCTATAACGACAACGACCTCTTTAGGAGTGGGTCACTATAGCGACCTCGGTGTTGCTAAAGCGACACCTGTTGGGATTTAATTGTCACAATAGAAATCGTTGTCTCTGTTGACCTTAATGGCTTTTTATTACTGTAATTAAATAAATAGTAAAATTTATTTTATGAAAAAATCTTAATTTTTTTAATACTTTTATTATTGAAAAAAATTCATGATTTTATGTATTAAGAAAACTTTACAATATACTTAAATTGAGATATGCTATAGCTTCACGTGAGGAGTTATTAAAAGGAAATGTAGTTTAATTTATCTATTTGTAGGCGAACTACTTTTAAAATTTGTGTGATATGATTTTGGATATTGTTTTGAATTTGGGGTTTACTGATGGATAACAAAGTTAATTTTGTTACTCATAGTACATCTATTCATGGATAAACGGTCCATTTTGACATATATTTTTAGTTTCTTTTGATCGTTAACGTTCAAAAAGTGTCCGTTTTAAAGCTAGACTCCATGGAAAATGTCTTTTTTCTTCTGGTCATGTTAGCTTCTGGAGAGCAAGCATGCTTGTTAAATTTCTAGTAGAGTAAACAAGAAGTTGGGGCAGTGAGTTTGTGGTTATGATCCCATACTAGAATGAAGTTAACAATGAACCTGGTCAGTTATTTGTTTAAAGATTTCAACATAAGATTGAAGAAACAAAGAGAATTCTCTTTGAGGTATTTAGTTGTTAGGTCTTGTAACGTAATTGTTTAAACTAGAAAGAAAATTTATGTTTTTGCTCTTTTGATATCTGTAATTATTGGAGTTATTTCTAAATTTCATATTATTAAGAATATAATAGTTTTTTGACCAAATAGCTTGCATGTATATCAGACCCTTTTTTATATTACATTAATGCTATCATATTCTTATATATGTCCCTTGACTTATTTTTTTTTTTACTATCATATTCTGCATATTTATTTATTTATTAGTTTGATTGTCAACGAAAATCTAAAGAAATATGGGAGGAAAAAAGTATTTTATTATATAAAAAAAGTTTTAAAATTAGAGGGGACTGCAGACAGAAATATGGTAACGTTTATATTTAAAAAGTATTTCTATTTTATTTTCACTATTTTTCCTTCATATGCAAAGCAAAAATTATATATTGCTTCTTTTATTCTCTTCTTTCCCCCTTTTTATAGGGGGAATTAAGTTGGTGCAATTCTGATAGCACAGATATAATAGTAGTATATATTTTTAGTAGAGCACTGATAATTTCTATAAAAATATCTTGATTCTTATTTAATTTTCTTGTTTAGCCTGTTTAGAGGGGAAAATTAATGTAATTGATCTACTGATATCATTGATACATTTGATTCTCCCTACTTATAGGATGAAATTAATTATGCATCTAACAAAACTTAGAGAAGGGGAAAAAGAGAAAAACTAAAAAGAAGAAAGAAAAAAGATGAATATGAAAATTCTTATGAGATATCACCTAGGATGTATATATCTACTTCTTTAATTTTGTATGTATTTAAGTATATATTTGTATGTATCTAAAGTTGAGGGCATAAATGCTGCCGGACAAGTTAAAAGACATATTTATGTGTTAGCTGAAACTTTAAAATTACTTCCAAATATTACATTATTTGAAAGCTCTCAAACAACTTCAAGCTTTATTTTAAAAAAAAACAACAAAGCACTAACCAAATTTGATTTCATTTTTTTTAATTAAAAAGTGTCGTTGTTTAATGATCAAACTGCTCCTAACAATTTTTTATCCTTAATATGCCATGATATTTTAGTAGCTATAGGAGTATATTAGGAAAGATAATAAAATAAATTAAAGTCAACTTTTTTTTTACATTATAAAGTTAATTGGTACATTATGTTTTCTGAAGCAGATTACAATATGGGTTAATAGAGCTATAAATTAAATTCCCCACAATTAATGGAGTTATATATGCCCCTCTCCCCCTCCTTGAAGGTTAATTAACGCTTTAATATGCGCAATTTTAATTTCAAATGCAACTTCTTAATTACAAGTTCATTTTATCATTCCATTCTCTACTACATATTTTCTCCCAATTCTATTTTGACTTATCCAAAGTACTCCTAAGACTAAAAAAAATAAAGAGATAAAAAAATAGATGAAATTAGTTAATAGCAGCTTGCGCTTATTCATCTTTCTCACGGTTCAGTATATTGCATCCACACAAAATTATGTTTCTCATTTCGTTGTAAGCTTCTTTCTTCATTTTCTTAGGAGAAAATTAAAATTCTCATCTTTGTTAGTAGTAGAAATTAGGAAGAAATTAAAAGATAGAAAAGGACGTGAAGAAGGGAGGTAATTTCCTTGGTATTTTAAAACGGCTGTGGTAGTAGTATCATATTGAAGAAGGGACGTAATTTGCTTGCAAGCAAATGAATATAGAAGCTTACAACAAAACAAGAAACATTATTTTGTATGGATGTGATATACTGAACCATGAAAAAGATGAATAGACGCAAATTGTTGTTAACTAGTTTCATCTGTTTTTCGTATCTCATTATTTTTTTGTCTTACAAGTACTTGGACAAGTCAAAATGAAATCGGGAGAAAAGATATTGTAGAGAATGGGATGGTAAAATAAACTTATAATTAGAAGTTGGATTTGAAATTAAAATTGCAACAAATTGAAGTGTTAACGAGCAAGGAGGGGCAGGGGAATATATATAGCTCTATCAATTGAGGGTGATTTAATTTATAGCTGTATTGACCCCTTGGGTTTTGTTCATACTTCCTCTCTCTCCTTTCATACGGTAATATGTTCAGAAAACATAATATACTAGTTAACTTTTTAATTTAGAAAAAAAAATTGACTTTAATGTTATTTATTTTCTTATGGATCTTTAATAATATACTCCTACAGCTACAAAAATATCACAACATATTTATGATAAAATATTCTTAGGAGTAGTTTGATCATTAAAAAATGACACATTTTTCCTTTTAAAAGATGAAATCAAGTTTGGTTAATGCTTTGTTTTTTTTAAATTAAATTTGAAGTTGTTCGAGAGCTTTCAAATAATGTAATACTTGGAAGTAATTATAAAGTTTGGACCAATTGATAAACATGTCTTTTAATTTGGTCTAACTAAATTTATGTGTTTCCACTTTAAATGTACATAAGTAGACATAAAAATTATATACAAAATCAAAAAAGTAGATATATGCATCCTGCGTGATGTCTCACACGAATTTCCATATTCATCATTTTTGCTTTCTTTCTTTTTGGTCTCTTTGTCCCCTTTTCTAATTCTTGTTATATGCATAATTAACTCCACTCTATAAGTAGAGAGAATTGAATTTATCAATGCTATTAGTAGATCAATCACATTAATTTTTCTACTAAGCATGCCAAACAAGAAAACCAATAAAAATAAAGATATTTTCATACAGAATATTATTGATGCTCTACTAAAAATATATACATATATTAATGCTATAGAATTACACCAACTTAATTCCTCCTATAAATAGGAAAAGAAGAGAATAACTGTTGTTATTGTAAGTGTTAATGATAATTGTGTAGTACAAATAACATCATACAAATTTTATATAATTAATGTAATACTCAATATGAAGTTAATTCAATTTTAAGAACATTCGACTAGATGAAAGGAGAGAGGAGTCAAGTCCTCTAAGTTCATAGAGTTTCCTTAAGGAAATTATTCCCCTCAAGTACTCGAGGTTATGGAATATATATATCCTTCCACGATAAAATGACTCACAACAAACAAATAGCGGTACCTCAAATTTGTTGTCCAGCGAACCACTCAAATGACTAGTAATCACACTTGAGTTTTTCGAAACAACACTTTTTTCCTTTTGAAACTTGTCTTAAACCTTTCTACCAAAAGTCCTTTGTTTTTCTCTCAAGTTCTTCCAACACCTGAGAAGGATTCAGATATTTATAGTCAATAGGATGGTAGAATGATTCATGTATAGTAGACAAAAGGTTGCACCGAAATACGAAAGGTTGCATGAATGTTCATGGATAAAATGAATTCATTCATAATTGTAACTTTCACATTTTTTTAATACACCAATCTTTATACAATGCGTCATTATTCATTCACCCATTATAAATAGAACCTAACAGTAAAAAGAAGCAATATATAATTCTCGCATATGAAGGAAAAATAGTGAAAATAAAATAGAAATACTTTTTTTAGATATAAACGTTACCATATTTTTGTTTGCGATTGCCCTTAACTTTAAAACTTTTCTTATACAATAAAATTAGTATATTTGCCCGTACAATAGTATAAAATATTATCCAGCCATATATTAAAAAGGTCTAATCAGATGTATTATATACTTAGTAATATATATTTTAATAATACATAGATAGATAGACAGAGAGAGAAATATTTTTTTCAAATATATTTTTTAAAAAAAATAAATATTTTATTAAGTGCTACTACGGTTATAACAGTGGGACTTTCCTTCATAATTTCTTCTGCATAAGCACCATTACTTCATAGAATATTAAAAACTCAATAATTTCCACTGTATTGAGTTTTCTGTATCCTTTTTCCTTTGTATTTTATGTAACCTCAATTAGCATGACAACAAAAGATTATAACAAATAATATCAAAACAAAAGTAAATAACGTGCGAAATTTTATCCTTTTTTAGATTTTAATTTTTGTTTGAGTTTTTAATAAATACAATAATTAACAATTTAAATTATCTTAAAATTGTGTAAAAAGAGTATGATTAAAGAGAATTTCTTTTAAATTCTTGAAATTCAAAAATCAACACATAAGTTAATTTAATTAATTAATTTTAAGAATCATCAGACATATACCCAACAATATTAACATCTTCAACTTCACGGACTTCAACAAAATAGGTATCTTTATCACATCTCAATATTTTTAAAAGAATATTCAATCATTAAAATTTCCTTTTTAATTGCTAGAAAATAACGGAGCATAAAAAATATGTACGGAGATGAAGTAGATAAAGTGAAATTAATGATAAAATATAGTATAAATAGTCATCCTATGTAGAAATAATGTTTCTAATAGTCTTTTCAGCATCACGAAAAATCCTACTCACTAATTGGGAAATACAACTGTTTTAGATTCTCATTAAAAAAGTTCTATTTTGTATATATAGCAAAAGAGGGGAAAAATTCACAAAATAAATTCATGTAATTAAAGACAAAAAGTAAATATTTAAATAGTGTTGTATATAGAATTAAACTTACAAAGTTTTAAATTTTCAAATAACTAAACATCTACATATAACTAACAAAACAAAACAAAAATAAAATAAAATAAAAATTAAGGAACATCTGAATATATTGTATTCGATTTTTTCTAACACTAACCAATAATTCCTTTGTTCAAATAAAAAACAATGAACATAAATAATTCAATAGTGAAGTGATGACTTTCACCATGCAAAATCCTTCTGCTATATTGTTGTCATGACCCGAACTTTCAAGTCATGATGGCACCTATTAGATCTCACCTACAGGCAAGTCAAACCAATATCCACGGCACTTGTCCTACTAACTAAGCATAACAATATTTAACAACATACAAAAAAAGTCAACAACAAGCTATCCCAAGACTTGGAAGTCACCTGTACCGAGCTACAATAGATACAAGTACATATCCATAAATATGTATATATATTAATAACCATAATAATATATAAAACTAGAGTGCTCCTATCAATACATGACCAGAAGCTGGACCTGCACCACGGGAAGATGCAAAAAGCAAGGGTGGATACTAGAATAAGGCACCCAGTAGGCGTCATCAGCCGACTGAGTGAAATACAGTAAATCTAGCAGACTTAAATATTAAGAACTACAGCAAGTCTAGCCAATCAAAACTCAGTTCAAGGAAATAATAGGTTTGGAGAACTCTCAACCCTCAGCTGAACCAACCTAAATGATGCACAATGATGACTGTACCAACTTGAGTGATGAACATTGATAAACTTAACCAACTTGAGTGATGAACAATGATACCGACTGACAAAGTCTTAGTAGGCCCATACGACAATTGTCCCCAACTGAGACATAGCGTTGTACACAGGTGCAAGTCCCTAATATCTATGCATGTACGCCAATTGGTCCCCTATAAGCCCAGAAGGTACACTCGCGGACAATTTGATCCACCGAAGCACAACAGAACACAACTTTTATCACATGGTCAAAGGTCAGTTGTAGTGGGTATAAAGCCCTAATATCTAAGCCTGAACGTAACCTGAGCCCCCATAAGCCCAGAGGTCACACCCACGCACAATCAGGGTATATATAGGTGTGTGGATAGAGAGGTAATTAGTCAATCCCTCGACCTAAAGTACCACATATCAACCGGGTCCTCAACCCATCCAGGAACTAGTATCACACGGGGCCTTAAACCCCTAGTCCTCCCGACCTGACCTCCAGTTGGAGCAGTCAGCCAGGGCCAAATAGTATGACAAAATACATACAGTTGGACATATCTCCCTAACATAATCAACATGGTCTTGATCTTAGGTGCATTTATAAGCCGAACTAGTCAAATATACCCATAAATAAAGCCGAGGTAGAGGGTAAACCTATAAAGTCGATTTTGTTTATTCTGCTAATCTAGGGCCAAGTGCGTTGTTTGATTGTGTTTTTGCAGATTTTGATTAGATTGTGCTATTCTAGAGTCAGACCCGGATCAGGAGGAGGAACACAGCCCAGAATTGGAGGAAAATTAGTTAACTCAGAAAAAGTACTCAAGTGCGCATCGTAGACCTGGGGAAAAGTGTGTGAGCTGACAAGGAGAAGAAAAAGGTATGAAACAGGAAATATTACACAGTCCGTGTTGCTGACTTGAGCAAAACAAACAGTGCAAATTGGTCTAGTCAGCAAATAAGTAAAGTCCTACTTAAATCATGCTAGTCCGTATTGCGGACTTTGAGGATGCATGGGAAAAAATGGAATTACGGGGTTTTAAGTTATATTTGATTGTAAGCTTTAGGGATAGAGAGATCTGGTGAGAGGGAGAACGTAGAGGAGACGACAAAAATTCTTTCTAGGGCGAGTCTGGTTAGTTTTCATCTTTGTTTTCTTGATTGTTAATGATTTTTAGCCTATCCTTGATGTATGAACCTACTATGAATGGCTAACTCCCCAATTTCCAGGGTTGTAGTCATAGACAATATTATAGTTTTTTATTTTCGATATATATGAATGGGTTCTATTGACTACTCCTATATTACTTAAATCTATACTTCATAGTCTGGCCAACTAGGGGGTAAACTTTTTGTTTATTCTGAATTTGACAGATGCTGGAATATATAGAACACAGTAGTATAGGGAGCTTGTTCAACTAGGAGACTAGATTGATTCATGTAAGGGAGACCCGTGACAACTACCTTGACACATCATTTGGTTCATAATATAGGAAGATAACGTTAAAACACTTTTATTGGTCTGTCTATCACCGCTTAACAATGTAGTTAGGCAGCCAATAACGGTAGGCCGGTAGAGGCGTGCAACTGTTTAGGTAATTTTAACCCTGTGAATCAGTAGTCAGGAGCCCAAACATAGGTGTGAACGTCGAGACTAAAACAGCGTCGATAAGGTTACAATCCCGAAATTGCTCTTAAATTGATAGCTAACAACAAACCAGTCTAGTGTAATATTTTAATTAGTGGTTTAATTTCTTTTCACAAATCTCTTCACTATTTTTATGCAAAACACTCTAAACAAAATAACTTGGATTGTTTACCAATTTTCTGTAAATCCTTTAGGTTCGATATCCCGGCCCCTTAATTAGGGCCACTATATTACTTGTTTAGACCACGTACACTTGCGTGCGCTCGGAAGCAAAAAGTTTTTGGCGCCACTGCCAGAGATAAAGCTTTAAGTGTAGGGTGGTGATTTTAGGCATATTTATACACAAAACTAGCCAAATAGAGCCGAGTTAGAGGATAAACCTATAGAATCTAAGTGTTTTTAGTGTATTTTTTGTTTATTCTGTTAATCTAGGGCCAAGTGTGCCGTTTGGTTGTGTTTTTGCAGATTTTGATCAGATTGTGCTATTCCGAAGTCAAACCTGGATTAGGAGGAAGAACACACCCAGAATTGAAGGAGAAAATCAGTTAACTCAGCAAAAGTGCTCAAGTGCACGTCGTAGACTTGGGGAAAAGCTGTGTAAGCTGAAAAGAAGAAGAGAAAGGCGCAAAACAAGAAATATTGCACAGTCCGCGTCGCGAACTTGTGCAAAAAACTAGTGCACATTGGTCCAGTCAGCAAATAAAGCGAAGTCCTGCTTAAATCATATCAGTCTGCATCGTGGACTTTGAGGATACGTGGGGAAAAATCAAATTACGAGATTTTAAGTTATATTTGGGTGTAAGATTTAGGGCTAGACAGACTTGGTGAGAGGGAGAACATAGAGGAGATGACAAAAACTCTTTCTAGGGCGAGTTTGGTTAGTTTTCATCTTTGTTTTCTTGATTGTTAATGATTTTTAACATATCCCTGATGTATGAACCTACTATGAGTGGCTAGTTCTCCCAATTTCTGAGGTTGTAGCCATAGACAATGTTTTAGTTCTTGATTTTCGATATATATGAATGGGTTCTATCGACTACTCCTATATTACTTAAATCTATACCCCATAGTCTGGCCAACTAGGGGGTAAGCTTGTTGTTTATTCTAAATTTAGAGATGTTGGAATAGATAGAACCTAGTAGTATAGGGAGCTTGTTCAACTAGGAGACTAGGTTGATTCGTGTAACGGAGACCCGTGACAACTACCCTTACACCTCGCTTAATTCATAATACAGAATGATAACGTTAAAGCACTTTTATTGGTCTATTTATCCCCGCTCAACGATGTAATTAGGCAGCCAATAATGGTAGGCCAGCAGAGGCGTGCAACCCTGTTTGGGTAATTTTAACCCTATGAATCAGTAGTTAGGAACCCAAACATAGGTGCGAACGTTGAGACTAAAACGGCATCGATAAGATTACAATCCCGGAATTGCTCTTAAATTGATAGTTAACAACAAACCAGTCTAGTGTAGTATGTTAATTAGTGGTTTAATTCTTTTCACAAATCTCTTCACTATTTTTACGCAAAACACTCTACACATAATACTTTGGATTGCTTACCAATTTTCTATAAATCCTTTAGGTTCGATATCTCGGCCCCTTAATCAGCGTCACTATATTATTTGTTTAGACCACGTATGCTTGCGTGCACTGGGGAGCAACAAGTCTCAAACCTGAAATGTTACCGATGGGGTCCCCGACCTAGAATATCAACATTCTCGGGCCTTAGAATCAATATCCATCACTCGGTATCCCAGTCGTGACCATTGGAACTCGAACCAAGTGGAGCATAACCTAGGATTAGGACACTTGGATGTGGCCATCGAACCTCAGGGCACGAGAAGCATCATCTAGGACTCAAGATATCGAAGTAGTCACTCACTCACCAGATCTTCAAATTCATATTGTGCCTTAAGACAGAAGTCATCCAACTCACTAAACCGTAAGTATCAGGTTACACACTCATGCATATAAGAGTTAAATCAGAATACATACCTATCCATGGCATTAGCCTGCATTCGGTCCTTACCAGACCCTTCTCGATGTAAAACAACTCATAGGGCAGCGTCAGTATAACCTAAGCTAAGGCCCAAAAGGCTAGACGATCAAAAGGATGTCACCTACCCAAAATCATATCATAGCCCAGTTGCTATAGAGGATTCTGCCTAAGGCAACCATGTGTCGGCCCACTGAAAATGTGCCCCTCTTCCAAATAGGGTGTCAATCCCCAAGCTTATCCCACATAGATAGGGCCTCATCATGGATAGCCCCCGGAAGCCCGTAGGATATAGTCTACATCTCGCTAACAGGGTCACGTTCCCGTCTCCAACTAGCAAGTGGCTCAATAGCAACATATCTCGTATCACTAGTCTCAAGGCTCCCTTAGGAGTAAGTTGTAACCGTTCCTAAAACATGGTATGTTTCTCTAGTCACTAGCAAGTAGCACAAGTACGTAATGGATGACAGCGTATGCATGATCATATAATTCACAGGGAAACACAGAATCGTATTTAATCAGGCGATTCTACCACAATCTAGGCAGCCATAATTACTCAGAACAGATATAGATATCCACCCCCACATACAATCAAGCGTCAAGCTCAGAGTACATACCTGTCATATGTTCTCATCCCAAGCTATCCCTTTCAGGCTCTCTCGTAGTCAAATAGTGTCAGAATTCAACCAATATAGCAATCACAGCTAACATAACCCTCAATACAACAATTGTCGACCCATATCATGATATATAACACATACAGATCACAACTAGCTATATACAACACATACAGATCACAACCAGCTATATACAACACATACATATCACAACCAGCTATATACAACACATATTCCACAACTTCACCCATAAAAAGTATGTTTCTGCACATTCTAGCTCAAATACGCATGCATTGCAATTCAATCTTAGATTTAGAGAAGCCTAGTCTACCTGGAAGGCGGTTCCTCGCACTCCTAGTCAGTTTGGTCAAGATTTTCCCCTTCTTGGTATCCTTCAGACATTGCTCAACTGTCAACATGAATCACAGGATTAGTTCAATCAATTCGGCTGTAACATCTTGAAAAACGGGTGAAATTATGTTAATCGCGCCCAAAATGGAGAAAAATAGGCCTCATGCTCAAAATATAAAATCAACCCCCATAAAATGATTCTTACATCACCCCGAATCTATATCCAAAAATTGAGCTCAAAATGAGACTCGGAACAACAAGAAATAACCCAAAAATTGAATGGCATTTCTTATCAGAAAGTAACATATATATAAAGCAACTTCCTAGAAAAATTTCTTAAAAATACAGTCAAATTAATAGAATCTTAATATACCACGACTTAGGTCTCAAAAAGTAATATAGTTTAAATCCAAATCTCACTCAGTTCTAATAGAAAATGACTGAGATATCGCATTCTGAATTTTTTCGAAAAAACACAACATAATCAGCATCAATATTTATATTTTCGGACCAAATGGAGCTCTATAAATTAGTTCCGACATTACTACGGCATGTGCCACGCAAAGACTCACAGAATAGACTCAGATTTTATCAAAATTTGACTTAAAATGGATAAAAAAATAGCATATCAAAGTTTCCAAAAATATATCCAATATAACAGCAGAAAATTATCAAATTTTACCTCAAACGACGTGCCAAAATCAATTTTCAGAGCTCTCACGGTATTCGTCTCGAAAAAATATACAGGTTAGCATTTTGAATAATCGAAATCGGACCCAAAATAAGTGAGAAATTGTTGTTCGAATTTGCCCTGCTCAATTTTTCCATTTCTGAAAACTTTCCAGATATATACACTGTTTTTCCTTTTTCTTAACCGCCTGCCACATGGCAGCCCTGGTTGGGCCACATCAGTGTTGCCTTTTAATTTTCAGCAACTGCTTAAATTTAATTTTAATGCTCAGGCCTCATTCGGAGTCAAAAAAATACAATTCATACACAAAATTTGATAGAAAATGGCATTTCAGACTTAACGATGTAGCCAAAATTTGCATCGGCCATGTGGGTCCCATATACGAATGTCAAAATTTATTGAAGGGACCAAAAACACACCAGGAAGCTTCGAGAACCGAACGAAAGGGCCTCCTAGACCTTGATGTTCTTGATCTAACGGTGCGGTCAAAATTTTTATTTGAGTATGTTTACCAAGGATGTTGGATAAAGTTAACTATAGACCCATTCCGGTGGCTAAGTTTGCAAAACTCGATATAATTGCATCAAACATGTCCCATGCCTAATTTGGTCGTTCCATTGCTGATGAGATCGTTAGAATTCCGCTCCAAGGTCGTTTACTAAGACTTAACCTGAAAATTCATTTTATAGATATAACTTTCCGATTAACTCAAAAATTCACATAAGTCCCAAATAACCCAACCAACAACTGTCCCAACAAATCACAATAGCCCGAGGTTACTGTACAGAAGCTCCAGTTGATAGATAGTCGCAAAATACCGAAATGATACAATTGTGCTTGAGAATTAACTTATCACAAAATATGATTAAACTTTTAGAAAAAATCATTATTAAATCTCTCTTCAAATTGTCTTTGAACGTGAATCAGATCAAAGTTTTTCCTATTTTATTTATTTTTGAAAAAGATAACTCTTGATTCGTTACCCCATTATTGCTCTTACGAACTCAAAATTCAAAACATAATTGCATTCACATAAAATTTAAAATTATCCCACCGATGAAAATAAGTAACTGCAATAATACTAACAATATATTTCAATTTAAAGATGAATAAATTAACTTAACCATTACAGAAGATAAAATTGACTTTGTAATTGTTATAAAAAAAAAAAAAGTAGTTGCTAACTTTCCATAAAATAGAATAAAAATTATAATTGAATTTTTTTAATGGTATTCTTATTTGTGAGTATGTAATAGTTTATTTTTTATTTGTTAAATAAAGATTTACAAATTAAAATTTTCTTAATTATTAATTTTTTAAAAGATCTAAGCAACTATAATTTGTAGTTAATATATGAATTTGTTTAATTCTCATACCAAAACTAAATAAATAATTAAATATGTGATTATTTTGAGAGTACCTTGTTTAGTTGAATATATGAACAAGTAAATGTAACTAAATAAATATTTTTTTGCTATCAGATTTAATTATTGTAACACCCGCTAATTCATTCCACCTAGTCTGAGTTGAATGTCCAAGAGAAGATGAGAAAATGACTTAGAAAAATCACTGGAAAAAACCATGAAAGCTATCTACGGCCCGTAGATGGGACCCCGTAGTTGTCCATGTGACTTAGAAAATCTTCCAAGTCTGAGGCCCTTGTATGAGGCAAACCATGGACCGTATATTCCTTCCATGAGCCACAAAATAGGTTTCGTGGTTTGAGGTTTCGAAAAATTAAGATCTTGAATTACAATTAAAAGGATGTCTCGTGGTTCTTTTACGGCCCGTAGAAAGGGGTTCGTAGAATCCTAAGTCCAATTTCTAGTAACCCAATTTTTGGGCACCTTCTATTGACGAGAGGCCTTTGACGGCTCGTGAATGGGGTTTCGTGGTTCCCTTCGGCAGTTTTAGAGAGGGGTACTCTCATCTTTTTCTACCCTTTTTAATTACTCACATCTTTTTTTACCCTTTTTAGTTAAAACCTTGGAGGTTTTGCGGTAATTTAGACCCTTTATCAATACCCTAAGTGTATTATTCCTCATTCTATGCTAAGAAATGTTAAGAGCATCGAGGATGGAAGAAAGCTAGAGTTCCGAGTACGTGATCAAAGATTGCCCGGGTAGTGTTCGCTCTTCGTAATTCCAGGTATGAAAGGCTACCCAAAGTATAAGATTAAGTTCATCCATGTGCCCCTTCATATACTCGATCAAATTGAGACGTAAAGAGTGAGTAATAAAATTCAATAATCTTAATCTTCGAGTTACTTTCATATATTGTCGAGTTTCAAGCATATTTATGTATGAATTGATGAGTTGCATTCTGATTACATAAAATTGGAGTATTAAACTATGTTTAACATTATGAACCCTAACTTGCATAATTCTACATGACCTTGTCTGTGCGTGATTGTGAATGTTTGAGTTGAGTAACTTGAGCATGACTGAGCATGAGGAGCTTAATTACTTGTCTATATGTATATGTAATGAGTATCTTACGTGTTTTATTTGATGAACATGATTGATTGGATTCTACATGACCGTTTAAGTTTGAGTTAAAGAACTAACTGCATGCATGAACGATGGTCCTGATCGGCTGAGTTGTTGAGTGATTGAGTTGAGTTTGATTGGAGAAAATATACAGAGATGAGATTAATTTGAGAAAATATAAAGCCTTACCCGCCTCAACACTCGAGAGGATGATACACAAGATTGGAATGTGAAGGCTCCACCGCTTGGATCGTGATCTTTATCAGGGGGAGTAGAATAGCGTTGTACTCTTTTTTTCTTAACCAAAGTTTTATTACGCTTGATTTTCCTGGTAAGGTTTTTTATGAGGCAACAAATGATGCATATTAAGAATAATATAGACTTCTAAAGGGGGAGTGTTGTAAATAATAATAATAATAATATATGTATTAGAAATTCATGTAGCTTATAGAGGAAGTTCTTCCCTTAGCTTATAGAGGAAGCTCTTCCCTTAACTTACAGATGAAGTAGCTTACGGAGGAAGATCTTTCCTTAGCTTATATATATGGTCTTAGTCCTTTGTAAAATATATATTCAATGAAAGAAAGAAAATTAAGTTTCTCTCTCTTACCATTTCCTCTTTTCCTTTACTTTTTATATTGGTTGTTAGTTTTTTAGTTTCACAACACTATTAACAATCTACCTAATATTTACGATTGAAACAAACGAACACATGAAATATAAGGTTCTACGATCCAATACTAATTCCAATTAGACAATAACACAAAAATACATTATCCACATAAGGGACAAATTTATATTCACGTCAAAGCAACACGCTTATACACCAATGGGTTTAGAGGTAATAATACTTTTTTCTCTTTCATAATATTATATTATCCCTTAATTTATGTGCATGAAGGTTGATAATTTATCTGCATTTTTATTTGGGTTCAATTTTTATTTGTATGTATGTTTAGAAGGAATATATGTGTTTATTTAAAAATTGAAAGAGTTTTCAGAATACGACTCTAAAGCCTCCACCAAAGGACTATAAATTAGTATTCAATATAAAGCGTTCAAGTATACCACCCAAGTTATTGAAACTATTATGTTCATTCTCTTGGTAAAAGTTTCAAATAAAAGAAACAAATGGTAAGTAAATATTTTATTATTTGAATTATATCGTAATAAAAAAATGAACATATAAATTATAATTTATATCGAGGTAGATGGGAGGTGGACATGACTTTAAAGCTCAATGATAAACTAAGACATTATTCCCCTTGAATCATGGAAGAGTCAGCATTTTCATCAAGGGTTATCATACTTTTTAGAACATGGATGGGCGATTTATGTCTCAAGGAAGTTCAACAATTGATATATATCAAAATATATATATTTAACCTATATATTCGGAAAAAAAATTCGATGAAGGGTGTACATCTTAGTACCTTAGTACCCTTAGATGAACGTAGCTTCGCACTTGCCTTGAATACTATAAGAACATAGAATTATCCATCTAGGTTGTAATGCAGTGGTGAAACTGCTCTATTCTTAAAATCTAGGTTGTAGTGTAGTGGTGCAACTGCTCGATTCTTAAAATCTAGGTTGTAGTGTAGTGGTGGAATTACTCTCTTCTTAAGACATCAAACACCAAAGGAGGTAAAAAAGACATATATAGAATAAGAAGTTTCAATTATTTTGTCTATTGTTATTGTCAAATGGAATGAAGTTGATTTTCTTCGTATGATAGGATTAAGAAAATAGCGTATTTGTAAAATTAATGATATGAGATAGTAATATGTACATAATTATGTATAGTTGTGTTTTTAATGATATAAGTTATACACGTAATAATTTTTTATTATTAATTGACGCGGTACACGCGTTAATCTATCTATATCTGTATCTATACTATACTAAAGTGAAAACCCATAGAAATGTTGTTTGAACTTTTTGTCTTTCATTAAAATACTTTCTTTAGACAAAATTGTTTTTCACTATTTTTCTTAATTTATTATTTAAACTTTTATTTATTTAGTTTCAAGATTCACTTTTGAATTAAAACTTCTTTATATTAGAATTCGCTTTTGATTTAAAGCTATTCTATGTAATAATTAACAAAAATTTTGACTATCAAATATTTTGTTAATAAAAGTATGTAATATAACAAATTTAAAAAGAAAAAATTCAGTAAAATTATGTTGGAAACATTAAACTACTCTTTTTATATTTAGGAATCTTTTGCTGCACTAAATTTTAGTCAATTAATTATTTAAATTCTAACTATTTAACTCTAAATTAATACTTTATGTTTAAAAAGCCTATTAATATATTTATATTATAAGCAATTGAATTGATTTTCTCATCTTGGCTACATCACAATAGACTAAACTATCACATCACACTAATAATATTTGTTTAATTCTATTTACAATGAATATTATATTTATTTAAGGCTTAATTCATAAAGAGACACCTAAACTTGTCCTCATTTTTCACTTAGACACCTAAACTAAGACAAGTTCCTAATAGACACCTCAATTGCTCAGATTTGATCCCATTAAACACTTTTATCCTATTTGGCACTCTCCGGTACTTTTTTTTAATTTTTCAGCCAAAAATAAATAGTTGCGGTCTTTTTTTTTCATAAAAGTAGGTTCTCAAAATTCTCAATTATCCAAAAAAAAATCCATTAAAGTAGGTTCTCAAAATTCTCCGTTAACCATATGCGAAAAAAAATTATTACAATTTTAAATAAAATTTATTTGCACATGGTTAACTGAGAATTTTGAGAATCTACTTTTATGAAGAAAAAAAAAATTGGACCGCATCTATTTATTTTTGGCTGAAAAATTAAAAAAACAGTACCGGAGAGTGTCAAGTAGGATAAAAGTGTTTAATGGGATCAAATCTGAGCAGTTGAGGTGTCTATTAGGAACCTGTCTTAGTTTAGGTGTCTAAGTGGAAAATGAGGACAAGTTTAGGTGTATGTTTATGTATTTGGCCTTTATTTAATATAAAATACTATTTATATATAGTTTTTAAAATGATGTGAATCATACATATAAAGCACGTACAGTAAACCAGTTAACAAAAAAAGTGGACCATCTTATTTTACGTGAATACTAGAATAATTGAAAATAATACATTTACTAAAATGAGTAATGCTCATGAAAACTATCTTCCTCCTTCTTTTTGGACATTTACAAATAAAAACATACGTGACTTAGTTGATTTGAGTTGTATACATTACGTTATCAACCGTCTCGCAAGATGATTATTTTTGGATAATATGAAAAGGCAAAAAGGTTTTTATGTGATAATTGCCATTTAAAATTATTATTTTCTTTTATCTTAATTTATACAATATTTTTTGCCTTCAGACAATCCTTTTAGATTATTTTTTAGGCTAAATTGAACTTGATCAACTTAATATTTTCAAATTGAAGTAAAATATTCAAAAAAATAAACAAAAAGTAGTAATAAATTAAATTCTTCCTAGATCATACGAAGCAAAAGGTCATAATGAAAGAACTAACATATAAGTAGACTGTTACATATTTATTTCGAATTTAAATTTCGTGTACTATTAGTGTATAAAATATTTTATACCATCAGATAAATTAAATAATTACCACCAAATTTATATAATTAAAATTTAGGGAAAAAATATTAAAACTAGAATTCTAATTGTACTCTAACTAAATTAGTTATATTTTCCTTTTATAACACAAAAATCAAATCTAACTTTTCTATATTTCTCTTTCAACAAAATCATCATAATTAAAAAAAATAATTCTTCACCTCAAATACTATTAAAATTGCAAAAACTAATTCTTCTATACTTCAACTTATTAATCTTGGAGAGAAAAAAAATATACGTATCAAAATTCATAATCAGTTGAAACTTTGCAAATAATATTAAAATTTTTTCCTTTTTTTTAGAAAATAACTTAAGGAAACATTAAATTAGAAACATCACATAAAAATCTACAACAAAATCTTAAAATTCAATTATCACACTAAAGAGAGTCGAATATAGTCTTAAAAGACAAGCACAAAAAACATGAAGAAGAGATTTTGACTGAAAATCCGATTTAGATAAGTTTGTGAAAGTTATTTTAAATTTTAAAAAATAAAATTAAAAATAGGAAAATTAACTTAAAAAAAAAAAAAAACTGCAATAATAGAACAATTTTATCTGATAGTCTAGAATATTTAGTACACCGACGGTGCACACAACTTAAACTCATGCAAATTAATTGTGTATGACAAAGTACCATGACAAAAGAAATGGATCGAAACTTTAAATTCACTTTTTTATCATCTTTGCGGACGCACGAAACTATCTGATCAAAAAGCTATTATTATATTTTTTAATAATCTGAAAAGGATGAAACTCTTTGAGGTCATTTGGTCGGCAACATGTTATCCCAAAATAATAAATCTCAAAACAAGTTAGCCTAAGACAAGTTATCCCATCACGTATATGGAATAACTAACCCCATCAGGCAAAAATAGTGAAATAAATAATTCAAGAATTACCTCATACCTCCAACTATAAAATAAAATAATCCTACATCTTATCCTGAAATTATTATAACTTAAACCTCATACCAAACGACCCTTACTAGTTTAAGTGGAGTTATAAGACCTTAAAACTTATACCTCCAAGAAAATTATCCTTGGTTACTTTATGTTTAGCCGGTATACTTGTTCAGTATGGGATTATAACCACAAATTCACTGTCCAATCTACTTGGTTCCTTTACTAGAAATTTAACATGTATGCTAGCTCTCTAGAAGCTAACGTTACTAGAAGAAATGAGACTTCCCCTCCCCTTTCATACTCATAAAAGCACAAATATGAACATCTACCACAAACTTCAGATGTCAATAGGCACACAGCAACAAAGCTGACTGGCAATAAGCACCAGAGCATTTTTTCAACAAAATCTGATGATTGTCTCAAAATTTTCAATAAAACCCCTACTAAATTTGATGGGAACGAAAAAAACAAAAAGGTGGATATAAAGAGCCAACAAACAGCAAAACCAAAGTTTTCATCCTTGTCAACATGACTTAATAAAAGAAACCAAGAACTTTTCCACCAACATTCTTTCTCCGAGCTTCCTCGTGGTCCATGATACCAGCTGAGGTAGTCAGCACAATGTACCCAAACTGCACGTTCAAACATACATGTAAAGATAAAAACATAATAACAGATAATATACTGAGTAGCACTGACTGACAACTAAAACTTTTACTCCATCTATGATGGCAAGAGAAACTACAATTTCATTTGCTTAGTATAAGTATCAACTACATATGATGCTTTAATCCACAATATGACTGTTCAGATACAATTTCAAAGAAACACACTTTCTCGTGGACTAGTACCAGAGACTCTGCTAGCCAAGCCATAGGATACAAAATTTCTCCGTTGGATAGACTGGAGTTCTTCCTTTATTGGAGAGCCTCAACTGCTAGCATCTACAAAGAGATGCTTGCTATGCGAAATTTACAAATGGATGGGTCATACAAGTATTACAGATGCTTGCCCCGATTACACAAGATTTGTTACTGCTTAACGAGAACCATAATTTAGCAAGGCAAGTGATGATTCATCAAAGAAATAAGGACTCTAAACATTAAAAATGTATATTTCACAAGCTAATATGACCATGACTAAACATTCACCTCGACAATCATTTCAGAAGCTAGAAGCCAGGCCCAAATTTGGAGGTAAACAGAAATGGAGCTCCATATATTGATCAAGAGAACAAGTGAATATATTAATTACTATACCTGTCGGGAAGGGAGCAATCTAGCAGTCCATCCTTCAATCTCCTTAACTCCAACATCGAAGCGAGGACTAATAACACCACACTTGTTTAGCCTTCCATTCAGTTCAACAACAATCTTTCCTGACCTATGATCATCGACGTACTCAAACTCCCCAATGTAACCTACACATGGAAGCCAACATTAAGAAAATGATAGGGTGATGCTGGCACTGCGTACAGCTAAGAAACTAACATACCATGCTTCTGCATAACAATGAGGAACTTGATGATGACTTTTGATGAAGGTCTAATCATGACCTGACGCTTTCCCCTCTTTTCTGCATTGTACATGCTCTTGAGAGCATCATTCAACACACTAACTCTGACCATCTTTTCTTATCAAACTGTATCCAGTATATGCAATAATCAGCTACACCATCGAAAAATTGACCACAAGAATAGCTCCAAAAAACAAACAAAGGAATCAAATGGTAGCAAGATAGAGCCTATATTCTCGAAAAGACAACAGTTATCCGCATAAATTCACATGCATTAGTAAATATAGAGTAGAAGCAGACCAGCAAACAGCAGAAATCATGACAGCGAATATAACCACAGTGAGGAGTCAACAGAAGGTAACACAATAATTACCAATTTACTGACCTCCATCAATAACGCTTCATTTATCAAAGGGTAAGAAATAAATTCTCACTATCACTAATTATCAGAAAGAATATTAACGCCCCCAAGAGAGGGTGTGTTGAGAATACAACAAAATAATAAAACTGCGTTATTGAAGAATACAAAAGTCACACTAATTAATGAGATGGGTGAACTCCTTAGACAGTCCTCCTCCCTTTGAGCTAGCTTTTGGAGTGTGAGTTAGGGTTAAGACCTAATTTTAGGTGCTATCAGAGCATGACTCATCTCACTCAATGTTGGGCCCCAAAAATTAAAAATTGTCCACGCACCAAATGCTGAGCTCCGAACGTGAGGTGGGGTTTTGAAGAATACAAGAGTCTACGCTGTTGACTAATGGAATGGGTGAACTACTTATAAGGCTTAGGCAATCCTTCTCCATGAGTTAAGGCTTATGACCAGCTTAAGCTCAAACACATCAACCCACTTGAAAATAACATCATAATCAATTTGTTTCAAGCACCATAACCTATTTTGAAAAATCATTATTATTAATCACATGGGTAAATTTTGAATTATAAAAAGGGGAATCTTGAAATCGAAGTGAGCTAAACAATGAAAAAGAAAGCACCTGTGAGATCGGAATGTGACAATACTATAAAGGAGATTTTTGTGAGCAGAGAGAGCGGGAGAGAGAGAAAGGGGTATTTATTTTAGTTTTTAGGGAGAAAGATGAAGAAAAAAGTAGCATAAATTATGAAATGATGCGAATGTACGAATCATTTTGAGGAACTTTGCGCACGTTCCAACTTACATTCACAACCCTGCTAAAACTAATCATCACTTGCATAGATTTTACCATAATACAACTACCAAGAACTCCAAAACGTTAAAGGGTAAGAACCCTCGGTTAGTACAAAGACCTACTTTCTCCATCACATCTCAGCCAAAACCTCAAAGATCACACTTTTACATGAGGAATTTAAACAAAAACTACAATAAACAATGGAAGCTAAGTAAGAGAAATGCAGAGTTACGAGGCACTTACACTTTGATTCGATAGAGAAAGAGATCACAAGCGTTGCTGCGCAGGAGGAGCAAAGAGGCGGAAACTTGAATGCAGCACTGATTTTTACTTGTCCATAAACCTAGGGCTTTAATTTTTGGGCCCAAAATTAATCTTTTATGATGGCCCAGAATGTGGAACTTCATCCTTTCAAATTGGACAAATGGGCATAATAGTCATCTTACAATCCCTAGCCACAATTTTAAAAAAAAAAAAAAAAAGTTAGGTTGGGATGCTGTCAAATTGAAGGAATGGGTTGAAACTGAAAAAATAAAATGGACTGAATAAAAATTGGATTGAGCCATAATGCTCAATCCATTTAAATTTACTTTAAACTAAAATGAGGTAGAAATCAAATTGAATCATGATCATTAACCTCCTTAATCTAAATAATAATATCACACTTTTATAACTCATCTCTAAAGATATTCAACCCATAAAATTAACTCAAATTTGTACAAACTTTAAATTTCAAAAGCAATTATTGAAAGACTAAATTGATGCAGACTTTGTACAAATGGGACAATTTCATAATTTTGTGATCCAGTTAATAATAATGAGAGAGTTAGCATATGAAATGCATGGAAGAGATGTGTTAGTTTGTTATCTCCCTCTAAGTGTCATATTATGTTCAAATTGGATTGGAAGAGACCTGTTGCACTGTCACATTTCCTCGAGTAACATTTCAAGTTCAAGTTGGGTAATCCTAAAAGTTATTTTTTAAAAAAAATAGAACAGTTCTTGTTTTTATCTTTTCCGATAGTTGGTCTGAGTCATGTTTGATCATTTCACGGATAAGTTAAGAAGTTTTGAAATTTTTAAGTTTTAAAGATTTGAGTTGTTTAAAAGTAATTTTTGGTATCAACCGAAGCTACGAGTCTTGAAATTTTGTCAGTTCCATCAGCTATGAAATATAGAATTTTGTCTAGGAGCACTGTCATTTTCTATTTTGGGATCGTTTTGTGGATTTGAGGTCTTAATTTAGAAGTTTAAATTGATTTAGATCAACACTTGGCTTTGGTCAACATTCAGAGTTCAGATGCTCCGAATGGATTTTCATACTTCTATTAGTTTTGAGAGGTGATATAAGGCGCATAAAGAATTTTGATGTACTTTTTAAGAGTTTCGAGGGTATTTTGAGTTTTTGGGAGTTTTAAGTTAGCTTAATTGTAACTAATCAAATTTTGAACTGAAGAGACCTCAAATTTGAATATTGACGATTCTATTGAACCCGTAACAATGAACTTAGTAGGATAACATGTATGATTTGTATGCATGAGGTTCTGACTGAATCACGAGGGTCCATCTGATAAAAGTTTGAGTCTTGGTCTTGTTGGTTTGTTGTTGTCTAATACCTTTAACTTATTCTTCGTGAGCGTGAGACCATCTTATGTGATCACATCAATGGTTTTTCTCTCAACAAGGACATTGCTTCGGTTAAAGTCCTTCCAGGAGGAACCAACCTGTTGAGAGTGCTACCTGGGAAGCGGAATCAGATATGATGAAACAATATCTCTATCTATTCCAATCTACTCAAGCCTAAGATATTAGGTTCTTCTTATACAAATGGTTCAAATTTCTTCATTTCTATGTTTTCATGTCATGACATGCTTACATGTTCACGAGACTGATTTAAATGATGTTTTCAACATGGATTTGATGATTTCATTGTTCTAAATGTGGATTTTACAATCTGTATTCATGTTATGTTGTTTCATGTTCAAATCAAGCTTTTCAAGTCGTGTTCGAGCTCATTCGAGGACGAATGTTCTCAAGGGGGAGATGATGTAAGAACCCAGACCTCAGGAGGTCTTAATGTTGTGTAAAAATTTGTTTCGGAAGGATTTTGGACTAAGGTGCACACCAAGGAGCCCTCCGCGGACCGTGAAGTGCCATATGGAGGAAGCCTCGGCCCTTTGGGGCTTGCTTTCTTGACTGCCTAAGGGTTTGCAAGTGAATGTTCCACCACAAAATCATCCACAGATCGTGGTGCCCACCACGATCCATGGAGAGACTCGTGGAGGGCATCCTCCACTTGAACCCTCACTAGTTTCCCAAGGTTGCACACCACCAAGCCCTGTACAGTCCGTAATGCACACCACGCCCTACAGCAACCTCTGTGCAAGGCACCTTTGTCCATTGCATACCTATTTTAAGTGGGTCTTTTTGGTAAATTGGCCCCACTCTTTGGTATTTTAGGACTTTTAACACCCTTAAATCAGCCCTTAGTCATTCCACACACTTCATTTCAAATTACAACACCTAATTCCTTAATCTAAGTCTCCAAACTCAATTCAGGCCTAGACTTTGAAGATTCAAGCAAGGAGCTCAAATGTGGTTTAAAAATCAAGTCTATCTCATCTCATATTTCTTCATTCCATCAAGGTATGTGTGTTCTCATTCATGATAACCTTCCAATCATGAAGCCCCAAAATCTATTTCTTCAATTTCATGATTTCTAAGTATGATTTATAAGTGGGTTTTATGATTCAGCTTCAAGTTGATGAAATTATGATATGGGTCATTATCAATTGTTGATTTTAAGATGAATTAAGTCTTATTATGTTGATTTACATAGATTTTATGAGATTTGAATTTGCATGTCCTATTAAATTATGAATTTATGCATGGGTAATTTTAAGTGTAACACCCCAACTTTTTTTTTTACTAAGGTTGAGGCATCCTTCATATTATAGGATCAATTCATAAGTATTTAAAGTATATTAGATGTGATTTAGAGTTATAATTGATCTTTTACATCAAGCCAAGTCCAAAGAATTTCTAGTGACTAAGTTTTCATATGAGTTGATGGAAGGGTCAACTTCAAATGACCATATCTCCTAAAGTATAATGAGTTAGGTGACCCATAATATATCAAATTAAAAATCTTTGAATTATCTTTCCAACGCATCTTATTTCGCGTTAAACGGAGTTCGGAGTAGAGAGTTATGACCATTTTACTGGAGAACTGCAGAGCTGTCTAAAGGTCCGCGACGGCTCCGCGACGCGGACCTATCGCGAACCCTTTCTGGATAAGCTAACCGACATTCCTTTATTTTATTTTGAGGGTACTTTTACCCTAAAGCCTTTGGGGGTCTATTTAAGGTCCCAAAACGCATAATACGTCAGTTTCATAAGTCAAAACCCTCTCTTTCATTCCTAAACATAAAACGCTCAAGAATCATCAAGAAAGTCATCAAGTTAGGATTAACTTTCAAGATTCTTCATCAAGGTGAGTTATTCTTCATGAGATTTAAGCTAATTTCTCTATCTATTCATGAAATCCCTAATAGAATCTTAAATCCTAACCTAGGGTTTCAAGAAAGCAAATTCAAGAATCCCAAGAAAGGATTCCTTGATTCTTCTTTCCATGGATTAGGGTTCTTTACCAAGAAACTCTAAAGATTTTGAGTCAAGAAGTCAAGAATCAAAAAGAAGTTCTTCAACAATGTCTTTCCAAGTTCTTCCATTCTAAAAGAACTATTGAGGTTGAGGATTTTCTCCAAGAAAACGATTATTCATCAAATTTTGATTGTGATATCAAATTTCCAGGTATGTAAGGCTATACTTAAAGCATGGGAATGTCCTCCCATGTGCCCCATGAGTAATGTATTAAAGTTTAATGGTGAATGATGTTAGGGTAATGAAGTGAAACAGGTTAATTCATGTAATGTAATGAATAAATGCCATTATTTTATGCGTAAACCTACATATTTTCCTGCATTGATGATGACCCTCATAAAAACCCTCATGCATCCTTTTTAAACTATTTTCTTGAAAAGCATTTAGTTAAAAACCCTATATCTATTGTATATGTATCCTAGAAAAGCATGCATGATGAACATGGGTGTGTGTGTAGAGTCTAGAGTAATGATAAAATAATGAATGATGAACGTTGAGCATGTGAATGTGGGATTGTCTCTAAGTTGAGAGTCAAAGTTCCTAAACTAGTGTTCCTAAGGTCCATGATGTTAATGTTAATCGAATGGAATGACAATGATGTTAATGTTAATGTAAAGGAGATGTCAATGATAAAGTGTTATGCCCCTATGGGGACTAATGATAATGTAATGTGTCCCTATGGGACAAATGAATGTTAATGTTTTATGAGCAATGTCGAGTCCTGGGAGGAGTATTGAGCACCGAAATGGATAAAAGTGAGTCCCACTTGAGTCCATTAACTACGTGGCCCGCGTAGGAAGAGAGGATTGAACCGCAATGCGGATGGCTCCTATCTTGTCCCAAATGAGGACTAATGTTATGTTTTATGGATCCACTAATGTAATGTCCTTTACCCTGGGCAGGGTAATGGATGGATGTGGCAACGGTATCGCTTCGTTGTATCATCACTGGCTCATAAGTGATGGTTGTCGGTTAAAGAAACTCCCAGTTAGGCCTCTCAGAAAAGGTTTCCCTAATAGTACTCTAATGTAAAGGCCAATGCTAATGCAAAGGTCAATGTTAAATGTAAAGGCCAATGTTAATGCAAAGGTCAATATTAATGTAAAGGCCAATGTTAATGCAAAGGTCAATGTTAATGTAAAAGGCCAATGTTAATGCAAAGGTCAATGTTAATGTAAAGGTCAATGTTAATGTAAAGGTCAATGTTAATGTTTCCCTGATATAAATGTTAAAGTCTCATGATGATGTTCTGAGAGTATATTTGTAATTTCATTGTGGTTCTTTTGTTTTTTAATTTATTTATCTTATTCTTAGTATTTTATACATTTAAAAATCGTGTAAAAATACTACTAATCATGATAATTGACAACATAAATAATTTAAAAAACATGCCGCATAAAAGTATTAAAAAATACCATAAATCGTGATAGTTGACAACTTAAAATTTTTAAAAACAAATAAAAAATTTGATTGACTATAGACATTAATCTGTCGACGTCACATAAAATAAGACCAAAGAAGTAACATGTATTATTTAATTAGGAAACTACGTAAAAAGTGTTGTAAATCTAGATAATAAATAATAGTATATATCTACATATGAAAATTAAATTTAAAAATTATAAATCACAAGAATTAACAACTAAAATATTTAAAGGATATATAAAAAGTTCAATTAACACTCGAATCAGTGTCGCATAAATACAGATAGATGGATAACGTATATTATTTAAAAATAACACAAACGCGGCATAGATCACAATAATTGAAAAATCAAAAATTAAAAGACATAAGAAATTTTGACTTTTAAATTTTTTATTAGTGCCACATAAACTGAGACAAAAAGAGTAACATATATTATTCAAAAATTATGTTAAAAAAGTACGATAATTCATAATATTAATAATTTAAAAATTACATTAAAATTTAATTAACTTTCTAAATTCTATCTACATCAAATAAATTAAGCCATAAAAATAACAGATATTGGGCTCGTGCTAGCACGAGCGCTGATGTCTATTTTATATTATAAGAGGCAGTTTAAGCTGCTCAAGCAGGCAGCAGGTCGACATGCCTGCTTATGTAGCTTGAGGGTACATCCGTAATTTTTATGGTTCTTCCGTTGTAATTTGTTTGTCTTATTTTTAGTGTTAAAAAATATTGCTAATCATGATAATTAAAGTTGCTCAAGTAGGCAACGGACTCACATGATTGCTTGAGCAGCTTCAAGGTATATCCGTAATTTTTTATGGTTCTTTCGTTGTAATTTGTTTGTCTTATTTTTGTAGTATAAGTTGCTCAAGCAAGTAGTAGGTCGACATGTCTGCTTGAGCAGTTTGAGGGTGCATCCGTAATTTTTTATGGTTCTTCCATTGCAATTTATTTGTCTTATTTTTAGTGTTAAAAAATGATGCTGATCATGATAATTAAAGCTGATCAAGCAACCAGCAGGTCAACATGACTGCTTGAGCAGCTTGAGGGTATATCTGCAACTTTTTATGGTTCTTCCGTCGTAATTTGTTTGTCTTACTTTTGCAGTTTAAGCTGCTCAAGCAGGCAATAGGTCACATGTCTGTTTTAGCATGTCATGACCCGAACTTTGGGCGTGATGGCACTCACCTAAACCACCAACGCGAGTCAACCCACTACCTACTAATCCAAACATAATAATAGCGGAAGATAAATAGTCTAATACGACGGATAATCATAGGAAGACCAAACTACAACCACCCCAAAACTGGTGTCATATGTACAAGCCTCTAAATACTTAATACTCGAATAAAATACATGTCTCAAATGTCTAGTTCTAAAATAGAACATAATATAATAATGGATTCCTCGAAGGTCTGCCCAAGACATAAGCAACTACTTTAAGGATAATTCGGAAGCTCGATTCTGCAATGAGAAAAGTCTAATCAAAGGGACCAGGCTCACAACTTATAAAAATGTAGCAAGGGGTGAGCACCAAGCAGCAGGGTACTTAAAAATGAAACTAAACTAGAGTAAAATAATGAAGAACCAAGTAACTCCTTCACACCCAACCACACACCACCGAACTATAAACTTGCACTCAGAAAAGTTCCAGCATATTGTATACAACATAGAGAAATTACAAGAAATGGATATACTCATCACTTAGCATCAAGACTCAAAGGATCACAATCTCACACTATTTTACAAAATAAGAATTCATAACATTCACAATTACTCAATCCGAAAATTCTATGATCTAAGCCTATAATACTATAATTCTCCTTATTCCACTTTCAAGTCACAGAGGAAATTCTATAATTTAATAAGTTCTCACCAATTCATCAAATGTCACTCAATTAACACCAAGAAACCAATATTGCTAAGCCATAAACAAGTCAAATGATACACTGAATAACCAATCTCAAAAGCACTTCATATAATCATAGTAAGCCAGAGCATTATGGGATGAAGTGAATGCCATGAGATGTAGATAATGCAATACAATATCAAATAATAGTGATGCACGTCTATCCTACGATACACACCCGCTGATCATAATCATGCCTCAGTTAGAACCCATAGGGACCGCACATGGACCACGTATCTGTCGGAACTATTTTTCTTCGGCAATTTTCATTTCATATCTAGCCAAAACCATTTTCCTTCAGCTTTTTGTTTATTTTTTTCACTACCCGGAACCTTTACCTTCGGCTTTTCATTTCTTTTCTTTTTCACCAGCTGGAACCAATACCATTTCCTTTTGGCTTTTCATTTCTTTTCTTTGGATAATCAAGCAAACACATAATAAATGCATTATGATCATGTTCATGAAATAAAATACGCAAGATATCCATACAAATCACATATCTCAACAATCAAGAACGAGTAACTCAATACTAGATATGTTGCAATATCATCAATATCTCAATACCATCATAACCTCAATAACATTCACATCTCAAATAAGTACCAATTCGATATCAATATCAAATAATTCACTATTTCACGTATAATACACCTCCACAATTAATTCACAAGTCAAATATCACCATAGGAATAGTTACTCAATTCAAAATATTTCAATCAAAGCCTACATTGATCCATCTCTACCCCAAAATACTCAATTCTATACACATTGGAGCATACGAGGTTTAACATACTTAACAAAAGGTTAGAAATCCACTTACCTTATATAAAGTCTCAAATCACGTCAATTCCAAAGCTTTCCCTTTTCTACGATACTCCAAATCATCAAAATCTATTCAAATATAGCATCACAATCACATAACGAATTTAATGACACTAAAATCAATTACTTCGGGTGGAAAAGGCAAAATGGTCCAAAAATTTCATCGCCGAAAAAAGTCACCAGAATCTGAAAATTTATACATGAAAATGTTCTCTAAGTGATAAGAAATTCAACGGCGAAAACCATTTTGGAAACGGAGCTAATACGAGGTAGAAATCACATGTTTAGAGTTTCCGAAAATACATTCAAACGCAGCATAAAAACAGTGAATTTTACCTCAAACGGCGCGCCATAATCAATTTTTGAAGCTCCCACAGTGTTTCTCGAAAAAATATACAAGTTAGCATTTTGAATTACCCAAATCGGATCAAAATTGAAGGAGAAATCACTGATTGAAGTTGGGGGCAAAATCTGAGAAATCTGAATTTTTTTCATATATAAACGACCCCCTTTCACTGCGTCTGCTACATGGCAATGCCTAACTGGGCCACATCACCCGCCACTTCAGCATTTTCAGCAACCTCTCAAACTTAAATTCAATGCTCCGGCCTCTTTTGGAGTCAGACTAATACAATCTATATATAAAATCTAATCGGAAACAATATTTCGGACTCAACAATGTAATCGAAATTCTCACTGAAGGTAATTTTAGTCCAATATGGATCCTATTTTCCAATATCGAAAACCACCAAAGAGATCAAAACACACCCAGAAGCCTCCAAAACTGAATGAAGGGTCCCCCAAGACCAAAGTCGACATTTCGGATCCAATGGAATCATCAGAATTCGAATTTGAGGCCTCCTTGACCCGACACGCGAGAAAGCTCATTTAAACTAGTTTTAGACTCAAAAAACACAAAATATTCTCAGAAGCTCTAAAAATTGCAATGAAGTCATTTATAGCGTTAGTTTCACCT
Source organism: Solanum rostratum (assembly GCA_029948455.1). Classification (NCBI taxonomy): domain Eukaryota; kingdom Viridiplantae; phylum Streptophyta; class Magnoliopsida; order Solanales; family Solanaceae; genus Solanum; species Solanum rostratum. Next base: position 15,433,757 of record CM057049.1, on the reverse strand, counting down.
TCTAGAACTGACAAAATTTCTATCCAAGCCTCCGAACTCTGAATGTTGACCAAAGTCAAACTCACGATTTTAAATGAACTAAAAATTAAACTTTAGACCTAAAATCTCCATTTTAACTCCAAATTTAGTTTTCCAAGTTTACCTAGACCAAATTAGGCATTCCAAAGCTGATGGAATCAATAGAATCGCAATCCGACACTCGAAACTCAAAACGACCAGAAAACTCAAATTTTCCAACTTTAAATAACTAAAAATGCAACTTTGGGCCTAAAATCTTGATTTTAACTCCGATTCAATTCTGAAAGTTCTCCTAGATCAGATTCGGCATTCCAGAGCTAATGAAATTGACATAATTGCGATCCGACAATCAAAACTCAAAATGGCAAGAAAACTCAAATTTTCCAATTTAAACCTTTGAAAACTCTTTCTTTTGTAAACCCAAGACAATATTTTCGAAATCAAACTTTTAGACATAACCAATAACGACTCAAGGCAACTTTCGAAAAGGAAAAAATAATAATTTGGCCGAAAATACCAAAAATTACCTTCAAGGTCATTATAAAGTAGCTTGAGGGTATTATCCATAATTTTTTATGGTTCTTCCGTTGTAATTTGTTTGTCTTATTTTTGCAGTTTAAGCTGCTCAAGCAGGCAGCAGGTTGACTTGCCTTCTTGAGCAGCTTGAGGGTACATCTAGAATTTTTTATGGTTCATTCGTTGTAATTTATTGTCTTATTTTAGCATTAAAAAATGTTGTTAATCATGAAAATTAAAGCTGCTCAAGCTGGCATTAGGTCGACATGGCTGCTTGAGCAGCTTGAGGATATATTCGTAATTTGTTATGGTTCTTCCGTTGTAATTTATTTGTCTTATTTTTAGTGTTAAAAGATGCTACTAAACGCGATAATTAAAGTTGCTCAAGCAGGCAGCGGGTCAACATGACTGCTTGAGCAGCTTGAGGGTGTATCCGTAATTTTTTATGGTTCTCCCATTGTAATTTATTTATCTTATTTTTAGTATTAAAAATACTACTAATCATGATAATTAAAGTTGATCAAGCAAGCAGCAGGTCGACATGCCTGCTTGAGCATCTTGAGGGTATATTCATAATTTTTTTTATGATTCTTCTTTGTAATTTATTTGTCTTATTTTTAGTATTAAAAAAAATCATGATAATTAATGACTTAAAACATTTCTAAAAAATATGTTACGTCACAATATTAGTAATTTAAAACATTTAAAAATCATATTAAGATTTTAATTAACTCTCTAAATTCTATATATATCACTTAAATCAAAATTTAAAAAAAAAATAGATATTGGGCCCGTACTAATGCGAGCACCGATGTCTAGTTAAAAGATAAAACAGAAAGAATAAGGATGAGCATAACAAATTGGTTTTCTTTTATTGAATTATTTTTAACTATAAAAAGATTATATGTCATATATTTAAAAAAATTAGGATAAGGAAGATCAACAAACTATTCTTCTTTTAACATATTGAAATGATACCTAAATTTGAATTTAAGTGAAATTCTAACTTCTTAATCTCTTCTATATATATTTCTACAAATTAGAATGATATATAATGTTGAACTTCCTTCTCTTTTCTTATCATTGATTATTGATATGCATATTGCATATTTTTCATTAATTAGATTCTTTTTTTTTATATTTAAATTTTTTTATATGCAGATGGATGTGTAACACTCGGTAAACTTACCAAAATACTTCTAGACAAGAGACGTGCGCATAACGCGTCTTCCCAAATGCTGATGGCAAATTCAAAGCCGAATATGTGATCAGCATGAAATATTGAGTAGGAAAATGGTCTTGGTTGATTTTTAGAGCAGCCGAATCAAAAGATAAATTTTTTGATGCGAAAACGATTTATAGTGAGAGTGCGCGACAAGTGTGCGACGCGTAACTGTTGCAGAGTTACACTTAGATTTGGTCCAAATATTTTCTACGGGATTAGAAAACTCGATCGGAGAATTTTTGACGAAAAACCCTAAAAAGTGGCCAAGTCCGCGTCGCGGACTTGGTATGCCAATGGTGAATTTTTTTAAATTTTCATGAGGGACATTCCAGACATTTTCTAATCCCTCCTAAGCTTAAAAACAATCAAAATAGGTCATTTTTCTTCTAAGAAGGGTTTCTAAACCCATTCTAAGTCCTTTTATGCTAAACGTGAGTTAAAGTTCTTGAGAGAAGAAAAGAAGAAGCTAGGGTTCCAGAGATTGGGGTCAAAATCCTGGAGAAGATTAGTGTCGTTCTTCATTCCAGGTATGTAAGACTAAACTAAAGCATGGAATTGTCCTTCCATGTGCCCCCATTGTTGGTATATCTTGAATGTTTTCTTATAAATTATATATGTTCGATGTACTTTTATATGTTGATGATCATTATAAACTTGATTTTACTATTTAAATACTTTTTATGAGTTATTTTAGAAAATCCTACATGTTATTTTCATAAAAAGGCTACAAGAATGAACTTAGGAGACGAGTCTTGAGCCTTGACGATATGAATGTGCATGTGACTGTGATTGTGATCCTGATATGAGAGTGTTGATAATGATTCTGATGAAATTGATATTCATGGAGTCTTAAAGATCATGAAATTAGTCCTAAGATAATGATTCTAACCCCAAAAGCTGATAGTTGATGTATTGAATTGAGTTAACAATGTCCATGAGACTAGTGAGATGAGTAGTCTAGGTAATTGATGTCTTATGAGCATGTTGAGTCCTACGAGAAATATTGAGCACCGAATTCGGTAAGAGTAGATAACAACTCATGCTCAATAACTATGTGGCCAACGTAGGAGAGGATTGAACCATAAAATTGGATGTTTCCTTAGTCCCAAAAGAGGACTTGATGTTCTTTATTGTGGATCCACCGATGTGATGTCCTTTACTCCGACAAGGTACTAGATAGATGTGGCAACGACATCACCGGCTTATAGGTGATTGTTTTCGGTTAGAGAAACTCCCAAATAGGTCCTACACTGATAGTATTCTGAGTTGAGTTGATTGGATGAGTTTTGATTGGTGTTGATGAGTCATTTGTCTACTCTTTAATCTTGCTTTAGATAAACACATGACATTTTGATCGAGTATCTTAAGAGTTGATGTTATTCTATGTCATTCTGCCTGTCTCTATTTCATTCAAGCCATTTTACATGCTCATACATTCCACGTAATGATGTCCATTTGGGCCAGCATTATTTCATGATGCAGGGACAAGTGCTCGAGATCCTCAACAAGTGCTTCGTTGAAGGTTCTTTCTCCCTACAACCGATTGGTGAGTCCTCCCTTGCATTTGGAGGATACCATTTTATATTTTCTTATGCTTTAAGTCAGCTTCATTTCAGTTGTAGTGGTCATGGCCTGTCATGGTACCTTTCTAGATTGTAGAGGTAGAGGCTTCATAGACTAGAAGATGATGACTTGATATTGAGATCATTCTTTCCTTGAATTGAGTTACTTGAATCTACTATTATATCATAGATGTTGAGATTGATCTTGTTGGCCTATAGCCCTTAATTATTAAGTGAGAAGTAAGTTGAGTTGCCCATCATTATGCTTTCATTACTTCAATTGTCTTCCACTGAGTTGAATGATTGAATGACTGTCATGAGACCAAGTGGTTCACTTGGGGACACGCAATAGTCTCTGAGTGCCGGCCACGTCTAGGGTACCCTCCCGGGGCATGACAAACTTGGTATTAGAGCACATAGTTCAAGTGTCCTAGGGAATCTATGAAGCTGTGTCTAGTAGAGTCTTGTTTATGGGTGTGTTGTGCACCACACCTTATAAGCAGGAGGCTATAGCACATTAGGAATAGTTACACTTCTCTTGTATTATGAGTTCATGCGATAGAGTTTAACTCTATTAAAATATCCATCTGATTCGTGCATTACGCGTTTGCAGATCATACCTCCTAAGCGTACTGTTGTCTAACGAGATGCCTCAGCCTCTTACACTGAGAATCCCTTACCAGAGGTCCCTACTTAGACAGGGACACTTGCTAGAACTATTGGGGTCCCAAAGGCGCCTACTGCTCAGCCAACTCCCACATCAGAGATAGACTTTAGGGGAGCCATTACTATGCTCACCTAGGTAGTGGCCTCCTAGAATAGTAGCCAAGGTCCACAGGCTCCTAGTTCTAGCTCCCAAGATCCTACTACTGCAACCAGGCTCAAGAACTCGCCAGTCTACATAGGGTCAAAGGTTGAGGAAGACCCACAAAACTTCATTGATGAGACGTGTGAGGTCCTACAGGCTATGCATGTGACTGAGGTTGAAGGAGTTGAACTTGCCTTCTATGAGCTTAAGGATGTGGTGAACATCTGGTATAACCAATGGGAAGATGGTCGAGGTGCGGATGCTGAGCCTGCTGAGTGGGGAGAGTTTAAGAGTGGTTTCCTCGATCACTTTTTTCCCCAAGAGTTAAGGGAGGCAAATGTTGAAGAGTTCGTGAACCTAAAGCAAAAGGGTTGACTATCAAAGAGTATAGGCTCAAGTTCATTCAGCTCTCCAGGTTTGCCCCAGAGATGGTCCAGGATTGGAGAACGAGGATGCGGAAGTTTGTGTTTGGGTTGGGTAGACATGTGAAGAAGGAGTGTAAGGCTGCGTTGCTGATCCCAAGTATGGATATCTCCAGAATCATGGTTTATGCCTAGCAAATTAAGGAGGATAAGAGGAAAGATAGAAAAGATCATTTGAGTAAGAAAGCCAAATCAGCAAGGCATGCGCCTAGCCAGCATAAGCAGAATAAGGGAGATAAGTCTTACTTCTAGAAGAGGTATTCTAGTTATGCACCCTCCACAAGGAGTGTGCCCGTCCAACATAACAAGTATGATCATAAATCATATAGTCATTAGAATTTCAGGGCTCAAGGTTCTCAATCCCAAGCTAGTGTGACACAAAGCTCGAAGAGGAAGCCACCCTGTGGAAAGTGACAAACTCCACCCAGGTGAGTGAGGGCACAAATGCTTGTTATAAATGTGGACAGACTGGCCATTTCCAGAACGTGTGTCCTATGAGAAGATGGGATGATGGAAGTAACAAAGCACAATCCTCTGCAGCACCCCCAACCGGCAGTTATCAGAGGGATACCACTTTGGGTACAGGCGGCGGAACAAACCGTCCATATGTGATGGGTAATCGACAGGAATCAGGAAGTTACACCAGATATTGTCATCGATATGCTTGAAGTCTTTACTTTTGATTGCTATGCATTACTTGATCCGGGTGCCACTCTATCTTTTGTGACTCCCTATGTGGCGAATAGATTTAGGATTCTTCCAAAGTGTTTGCTTGAACCCTTTACTATTTCCACTCCTACTGGTGAGTCTATCCAAGCTGAGAGGGTCTATAGGGATTGTGTAGTATTCGTCTATCAGAGGATTACCTTGGCTGACTTAATAGAGCTGGAGATTTGACGTGATTCATGGCATCGATTGGCTTCATGCCTGTTATGCTTCCATTGATTGTAGGACCCGAATTGTTAAGTTCCAATTTCCAAATGAACTGGTCCTAGAATGGAAGGGAAATTCTATTGCACCCAAGGGCAAGTTTATTTCCTACCTTAGAGCCAGAAATCTAATCTCTAAAGGTTGTATCTACCACCTCGTGTGAGTTAAGTCTGATGATGTTGAGTCTCCTACTTTAGAGCCAGTCTCGATTGTAAATGAGTTACTTGAAGTGTTTCTTGAGGATTTGGGAGTCCCTCCTGATTAGGGCTGCGCATTCGGTCGGTTCAGTTCGGTTCGTGAAATTCAGTTTGATTTTTCGATTTTCGGTTTAAAAAAAATATAAACCAAAATTGAACTGAAATAAATTCGGTTTAGTTTGATTTTTGTAATTTTGGTTTGGTTTATTTCGATTTAATTTTTTGGCTTAAATATTATTTATGATTCTTTTAGTCCGATGAAAAGTAATTGATTATATACAAGAAAACATTACTACAACTCTATAAAGATAAGCTACTCTATATTAGTAACCAATTAATGAGGTCATTATTTAAAAATGTGAACAGTTACATATATTGAATTACTATTTAAAGTGCCATAACCTATAAATCAAAAGTCTACCATTTAATTCTTTCGTTCCTTGACATATATTCTATAGGTTAGCAATTAGGATTTAGGGATTTTATTTTTCACTAAAGTAAAATAATATTATTTGGAGTTGAAATTGGGCCTTCAATAAGTCATGTATGTTGCCTGATTGGGCTTGGGAAATTGCCAATTCATGTTGGGCCTATACTATACATATTATAATTTATAAGTTATAACATATGTAGAAATTCGATTTTCGGTTAACCGAAATAAAAAAAATTAAAATCGTTACCCGAACCGAATTATCAATATTTTAAAATTTAAAACCGAACCAACTGAATAAACCGATTAACTGAAGCCGAAATTTAAAAAAGAATTGGTTCGGTCAGTTTTTTCAGTTCAAACCAAATAATGCCCATCCCTACTCCTGATAAGGAGATTGACTTTGGGATTGATGTTTTTCTCAATACCCAGCCTATCTCAATTTCACCATATAGGATGACCCCCGTTGAGTTAAAAGAGTTGAAAGAGCAATTGAGGGATTTGTTAGAGAAAGGCTTTATCAGGACAAGACTTTCTCCTTAAGGTGCTCCTGTCTTATTAGTGCGAAAGAAAAGCAGGTCTCTCAAAATGTGCATTGATTATAGCCAACTGAACAAGGTCATAATAAAGAATAAATACCCTCTCCCCAAGATAGATTCTGTTTGACCAACTTCAGGGTGCCTCTTGTTTCTGGAAGATATACCAGATCTGACTATCATCAGTTGAAAGTGAGGGAACGTGATATTCCAAAGACAACCTTCAGGACTAGATATGGCCAATGTTAAGTTCTTGGTCATGTCCTTTGGATTGACTAGTGTACCTGCAGCCTTCATGGACTTGACTAATAGGGTGTTTAGACAATATCTCGATATGTTTGTGATCATGTTCATCGATGACATCTTGGTATATTCAAGAGATGAGGAAGAGCATGCAAATCACCTCAGAGTTGTCCTCCAAACTCTTAAGGACAATGAGTAGTATGCAAAGGTTTTGAAGTGTGAGTTTTGGCTCAAGTCAGTGGCTTTCCTAGGCCATATTATTTCCGGTGATGGTATTCGAGTAGATGCCCAAAAGATTGAAGCAGTTAAGAACTGGCTCAAACCAACCTCTCCGACTAACATAAAAAGTTTCTTGGGTTTGGCAGGCTATACCGCGGATTTGTTGATGAATTTTCTTCCCCATCCGCACCATTGATTAAATTGACTCAAAAAAAGGTCAACTTTTAGTGGTCCGATAAATGTGAGAAGAGCTTCTAAGAGTTGAAAACAAGACTAACTATTGCACCAGTTCTAACTTTGCCTGATGGGACGGAAGACTTTGTGATATATTGTGATGCATCTAGAGTTGTATTAGGTTGTGTGCTAATGCAGAGAAGGAAAGTGATAGTCTATGCCTCCAGACAACTTAAGGTTCATGAGAGGAACTATCCAACCCATGAGAGTTAGCAGCAATGGTGTTCGCACTTAAGATTTGGTGCCACTACTTGTATGGAGTGCATGTGAATGTGTTCACTGACCACAAGAGTCTGTAGTATGTCTTCAGTCAGAAAGAGCTCAACCTGCGGTAAAGGAGATGGTTGGAGTTGCTCAAGGATTATGACATGAGCATTCTCTACCACCCAAGTATCGCTAACATTGTTACTGATGCTCTTAGCAGTTTTCTATGGGTAGTACTGCCCATGTGGAGAAAGGAAAGAAAGAGTTGGCTAAGGAAGTGCATAGATTGGCCCAATTGGGAGTACAACTTGAAAAGAATGATGAAAGGGGAATTAATGTTCAGAATGGGTCTATATCATCTCTAGTGGCAGAGGTAAAAGAAAAGCAAAATCAAGAATATGTCTTACTTCAGTTGAAAGAAGTTGTCCACAAGCAGAAGGTAATGGTCTTCTCCAAAAGGGGAGATGGAGTGTTAAGATACTAGAGAGGATTGTGCGCCCCAGATGTTGATAAAGTATGAGATAAAATTATGGTTGAAGCCCACAACTCTAGATATTCCATTCAACCTGGCTCTACCAAGATGTACCACGACTTGAGAGAAGTTTATTGGTGAATGGGATGAAGAGAGATATTGTTGAGTTTGTTTCTAAGTGTCCAAATTGTCAACAGGTTAAAGTTGAGCATTAAAGGTCATGTGGATTGGCTCAAAACTTTGAGAATCCTGAATGGAAGTGGGAAATGATCAACATGGACTTCATTACCGGTCTACCGAGGTCCCGAAAGCAACATGATTCGATATAGGTCATTGTGGATAAAATGACCAAATCATCTCACGTCTTAGAAGTCAAGACAACTAACACTATAGAGGAATATGCCAAGTTGTACTTCCGTGAGATTGTGAGGTTGCATAGAGTTCCCTTGTCCATCATCTCGGATAGAGGAGCTCAATTCACCTCCCAATTTCAGAGATCTTTCTAGAAGGGATTGGGTACCAAAGTGAATCTGAGTACAACTTTTCATCCTCAGACAAACGGCCAAGCAGAACACATAATTCAGACATTCGAGGACACGTTGAGAGCTTATGTCTTGTACTGCAAAGAAAATTGAGATGACCACTTACCATTGATTGAATTTGCAAATAACAATAGTTATCATGCGAGCATTCAAATGGCTCCCTATGAAGCTTTATATGGGAGGAGATGTAGATCACCAATTGGATGGTCTGAGGTTGGAGAAGCCGAGTTAATTGGACCTGATCTTTTCCATCAGTCAATGGAGAAGGTAAAGGTCATTAGAGAAAGGTTGAAGACTGCACAGAGTCACCAGAAACCTTACACCGACGTGAGGAGGAGATACTTAGAATTCAAGGTGAATGATTGGTTGTATTTGAAAGTGTCACCCATGAAAGGTGTCATGAAGTTTGGGAAGAAGGGGAAGTTGAGTCCTTGATATATTGGTCCCTATCGAATTGCTAAGAGGATCAAGAAGGTTTCTTATGAGTTAGAGTTATCCTTTTGGCTCGACGCGATTCATTCGGTATTTCATGTCTCGATGTTAAAGAAATGCTGGGAGATCCAACATTGGTGATTTTCATTGAGAGCATCGGAGTGAAGGATATCTTGTCATATGAAGAGGTTCCTGTTCTGATTTTAGATCGTCAGGTTCGCAAGTTGAGGACCAAAGATATAGCCTCCGTCAAAGTCCTATGAAGGAATTAATTTGTTGAGGAAGCCATGTGGGAAGCTGAGGAATATATGAGAGCCAAATACCCGCATCTATTCGTGCCTGATGATGCGAATATTAAAGGTAATTTCCTTACTCTTGATTTAAATTGATTTGTCTATCCTTGAGTTGATGTGCCTTGAGTTCAATAAGCTGAGTGAGTATTGAGGAGAGCCTTAATTGTTATTCGTGCCTTGATGTCCATCTTCACTCTTCATTCGATTATTAATGATTCCAAGGGGGAGATAATGTAACACTCGATAAAATTACCAAAATACCCCTAAACGAGAGATATGCGCATAACAGATCTTCCCAAACTCTGATGGAAAATCCGAGGCCGGAAATGCGATCAACATGAAAAATTGAGTGAGAAAATGGTCTCTCTTGATTTTTAGATCAACTGGATCAAAAGATAATTTTTTGACGCGAAAATGATTTCTAGTGAGAGTGCACGACAGGTGTGCAACGTGAACCTGTTGTGGAGTTACACTCACATTTGGTCCAAATATTTTCTATGAGATTAGAAAACTCGATTGGAGAATTTTTGACGAAAAACCCCAAAAAATGGCCAAGTCCACGTTGCGGACTTGGTATGTTGAAGGTGAAATTTTTTAGTTTTTTGTGAGGGGCATTCAGACATTTCTCAACCCCTCTTAAACTTAAACCATGATCAAAATAGGCCATTTTTCTAAGTCCTTTTACGCTAAACGTGAGTTAAAGTTCTTGAGAGAAGAAGAGAAGAAGTTAGGGTTCCAGAGATTGGGGTCAAAATCCTTGAGAAGATTAGTGTCGTTCTTCATTCCAGGTATGTAAGACTAAACTAAAGCATGGAATTGTCCTTCCACGTGCCCTATTGATGATAATGGTAAAATTATGAGTATATTGAGTCTCCATGCATGCATCTTGAATGTTTTCTTATAAATTATGTATGTTTTATATACATTTATATGTTGATGATCATCATAAACTTGATTTTTACTGTTTAAATACTTTTTATGAGTCATTTTAGAAAACCCTACATGTTATTTTCATAAAAAAGTTGCAAGAATGAACTTAGGAGATGAGTCTAGAGCCTTGACAATATGAATGTGCATATGACTGTGATTGTGATCCTGATATGAGAGTGTTGATGATGATGTTTCTAAAATTGATGTTCCTGGAGTCTTAAAGATTATGAAGTTAGTCCTAAGATAATGATTTTAACCTAAGAGCTGATGGTTGATGTACTAAATTGAGTTAACAATTTTCAATAAGACTAGTGAGATGAGTAATCCAGATGATTGATATCTTATGAGCATGTTGAGTCCTGGAGGAGTATTGAGCACCAAATTGGTAAGAGTAGATAACAACTCAAACTCAATAATTATGTGGCTAGCGTAAGAGAGGATTGAACCATAAAATCGGATGTTTCCTTAGTCCCAAAAGAGGACTTGATGTTCTTTATTGTAGATCCACCGATGTGATGTCCTTTACCCTGATAAGGTACTGGATGTATGTGGAAACGACATCGCTTCGTTGTATCATCACCGGCTCATAGGCGATGGTTTTCGGTTAGAGAAACTCCCAGATAGGTCCTTCACTGATAGTATTCTGAGTTGAGTTGATTGGATGAGTTTGGATTGGTGTTGATGAGTCACTTGTCTACCCTTTAATCTTGCTTTAGACAGACACTTGACATTCTGATCAAGTATCTTAGGAATTGATGTTATTCCATATTATTCTGCATGAATCTGTTTCATTTAGCCATTTTACATGCTCGTATATTCTACGTACCGACGTCCATTTGGGCCTGCATCTTTTCATGATGCAGAGACAAGTAATCGAGATCCTCAACAGGCGCTTCGTTGATTCGTTGAAGGTCCATTCTTCCTGCAGCTGATTGGTGAGTCCTCCCCTACATTCGGAGGATAGTATTTTATATCTTCTTATGCTTTGAGTCAGTTTCATTTGAGTTGTGGTAGTCATGGCCTGTCATGGTACCTTTCTAGACTATACAGGTAGAGGCAGAGTCTTCATAGACTAGAAGATGATGACTTGATGTTGAGACCTTTCTTTCCTTGAATTGAGTTACCTTGAATCTACTATTACATCATAGATGTTGAGACTGATCTTGTTGGCCTGTCATCCTTAATTATTGAGTTACAAGTAAGTTGAGTTGCCCATCCTTATGCGTTATTTACTTTGATTGTCTTCCGCTGAATTGAATGATTGAAGGACTGTCATGAGACCGAGTGGTTCGCTTGGAGACTAGCAACAGTCTCTGAGTGCCGGTTACGTCTAGGGTATCCTCTCGGGGGGTGACAGGATGATGATTGTATTAAAAATTATTAATATTTATTATATTCAAGCCTGAATTTAAGTAAGTAATATTTTTCATTCTAATTTTATTAGTTTTTTTTTTTATCACAATAAATATATTGAATTGCGTAAATGGAAAAAATACATTTTCAAGAATCATAAAAAAATGATAATTGTTTTTGCAAAAGAGCTTTGTTGCCTTGCTTCTTTCAATTATATATATTTTTTAATGCAAAGAACACTAAATTTTTATATTAATCATTTAAATTTTGTAATCTGAACACTTTTTTTTAGAAAAACATGAATTACTATCCGATTTGTTATCTTTGCATTATATTTTTAATTTCTTTTTTAAAAATAAAAATAAATTTAATTTAACCAGTCTCATGTGTCTTATCGTCATTTCTTTACTAACTCAGATGTTAGTGTTTTATGTCAATCATTTACGCTTTTTATAAAAGTTGTTTTAAATTATTTAAAAAAGTATTTTTGCAAAGAGTCAAATTCAATTGGTCTTCGTATTCATGATATAGTTGTGCAAAGTTTATGATGCTTAATAGTTAACACTACAAGAAAAATTGCCTCTAAGGAAGGAAAATTTGGTCCCAAAAAGTCCAAATCTAGTCCCAAATAGTCTATTGCGAAGGGAAAAAAATCTGGTCGCCACCTGTCCTAAGAGGCCTCTTCGCTAAAGGTCTATTGCGACTGGCTCGGTTAGCTCGTCTCTAAATGTCTTTAGAGACTAATAGCGAAATTATTCTTTGAGAAGGGAAAAGTGATCCCTAAAAGTCTTAATTTGGTCCTTAGAGACTAATAGCGACTAGGAAAATATGGTCGCCACCCGTCCCGATAGGCTCCGACACTAAATGTCAATAGTGACGGGATAAAATCACCGGTCCTTAAAATATTATTATGACTAGAAAAATTCGGTCCCTAAATAATCTTTAGAGACCACTTTGCTAGTCCCTAAGCTTAGATACCGAATAGTTATTTGCTAGTCCTAAAAAGTTATTTAGGACCAGAAAATTGATCCTTGAAATTATCAATAAATACATAAAATTACAACAAAAACAAAGTCATCAATAATATTATGCTTGCATATATTATAAATGTACAACATTCCACTTGTACTTGTATGTCATCAACTATTTACACAATAACTTGGCAATTTCTTTAATGTTTTTCCCTACATGTAAAACACAACTGATTTGTCATCTTGAATCCATTCCCTTGCTGCTCAGCTGCAACAAGCAGATGCTGAGCCATTAAAGCAATTGCCCATTTTGCATCGAGAGCCACAAACTCTTGTAAATTAAGGAGGGCATCACAATAAATGAAGCAGAGTATCGCCTGAAAAGAGAACATAAAACAAAAAGATAAGTTTTACTAGATATAAATAATTTTACAACCAGTGTCAAAATAATAAAATGCAATAGCAAGAATGTAGCCAGGTTCCATTTAATAATCTTTAGAATAAAAATAGTGGGGATCATTGTCTGCTTGTCGTTCAATTTAATAAAAGACTGATAATAGCAAGTTAGAAGAACAAGATAATAACTACAACATTAGAAGCAAGACTTTTTCGGTAAGAGGTTAGGAACCTAAAAGATATATTACTAAAAGGTACTTGCAGAACATAATGCATGACCTTATAAATCATTACTGTTGCTACTAGAGCTATCTAATTTTTCCGAGTAGATACTAGTTTAATGAAGCTACTCTACATTTTGGTTGTACTCACAAGCTTAAGCTTATAATATCCTAGCAAATATTAGCAATTGAATACCTACAAGAACTTTTCACGTGTCTACAAATTCCTGAAATCAATAGCAAATGAAATTACAATTCACCTACAAGATCTATTTAATAGAAGTAGTCAAACTAGATGACACGCTGGGGATCAACAAGGTGAAAACGCCACTAGTAAATAAACATAAAAAAAATAATATGATCAAAGGACGTTAAACAACATTGTTTGAGGGATTCTTACTAGCCATATATCCCTAAAAAAGTTGTTAATGTCGCTCTATCAACACAGGTCTAGAGAAGGACCTTCCATCATAAAATTGCTTTTACTACGACTACTGCTTTTATATCCACAATAAAATTTACATGTGTATCTCATCATTCCAATCTGCTGAAGCAAGTTCAGACCTTCCGTCTGCTGCCAATATACTCTCTTGATGCATTCCAATCTGCTGAAGCAAGCTCATCATTCCTTATGCATCTTCTTAATACCATTTTGATGATAACATATTATTTCATCCAAAAGAATAAGTAAAAAAGGTCTAATCTACACACAGACAGCACAGAAAGTAATTGCTTACTCAATTGATTGAAAAAACTGAGGTAAGTTACAGTAGCATCAACACTTTTTACATAAGGCCTATTCACTCTCCTTTTTACTTGTCACATCCCTGTTCACATGTTTAGAGCCTATTTATCATTGTCATACTGGATATGTTGTAATTTATCATTTTTATTTCTTGATTTATATGGTACCACAAAAGATTCCTAAAACCTCAGATCTGCATATCTCAAATAAGAGATACACAGGATATAAGTGAAGAGCCATAGGTCCTTAAAAGAGGCAAAATCTAACTATTGAATTCAGTGTTCTTTTAGGAAGATACTCCAAAAGGAAGGTTAGAATACTCGGATTTGCTGCAAGGGTACAAAACAATTTCCACATTTAATAAGCATCCAAGTTCCACGCCTAAAACAGTACAAGGGCGCCTTGTTGCAATTACTTATATTCAACAAATTCATCTAAAATACCCTTTGTTTGATATCCTAGAATAATCTTCATCCATCACAAACGAATTACCAAAATGCTATAAACAAAAATAAACCCATTGTCTCCCCTCCCCCTCCCCCTCCCCCCCCTTCCCCCCAAAAAAGGAAACATAGAGATCATTTAGGTTCATCACACAAGTCCCAACTGGAAAAAAATAGAAGGAAAAGGAAATGGGATGCATAGAGACCACGGAAACTCAAAAGTCAGCAATGAAAATCACTTTCGACCAAAAACTGCTTATCTAAACAAGTAGATTTTGAAAGCTTGTCCAAGCAAGCAATAATTGAACCAAAACGAAGAAACTTAACAAATTAGACTTGCTTCGATTTGATAATATTCTTAAAATAATCAGAAAAAAAATTGAACTAAAAGACCAAATTGATCAAAACCATTAACGAACTCTTTTTACTTGAAACTTCAAGCTCAAATGTCCTCAAGCAAACATTTATAAACTAGCAATTCTCCACAAAAATGTACTTCTGTCATACGTCAATTAGAAACATTGTCCTTAGCCAACAAATTTTTTTAAAAAGGGATAAGCAACTGAAGGTTAAGAGGGCATTGATAACATAACAAGCTAACATGAGGTAGAAATTGAGACTTGAATATCTTGGGTTGAATGTTACAACCACCACGTCCATACCATCTTCTTAGTTATCTTTGGTTATTCCAATAGCACCTCCAACCTGCTAATCATCTACATTCTGTTTACCACCTTCCTGCTCTATGGCAGTTTCTTTGTTAGTACCCTCGTAATTAACAATAGCATCTTCTGCTTTCTTATCATCAGTATATGTTTCATATCCTCTAACCACTTTATTTTCTTTATAATCTCTATCTACATTCATAACAGGTCTCCCTCTAAAGTTTCAGGTTCTAATCCATTAATTTCTTCCTCTAAAGCTTCAGCTTCAGATCCATCATTTTCTTTCTCCAATGTTTCAGTTTTTGCTCTATCATTTTCACTTCCTGCTACAACAGTGATCTTGTCTATGGGTAATTGTTGCCCTACATTAATAAAAAATTACTACTTGGTTGAGAAGAACCTAGAAAGAACCTCACATTCACATATTCATTGCTATCTAGTTTTACGAGCCCTCATATTGTCTTGTTCAAACTATTAAATGGACAGTGACTTCCTTGAAGCTCAAACACTTATCAAACTTAAAAAACAACAAAGGAAAAGTACATATAAAGATTGATTAGAGAAAAGGGTTACTCAACTACGCACAAAGTCAGTTGATTTAACTGTGTTCTTCAATCACAAAAATAATTGACAAACTGGTACACCTAATCCATATGAAACTAGCCACAACATTATCATTAATACCATCATAGCAATCTAGAAAGGAGCCATGTTGGTTTGCAACTATGAATAATTAATCTTTGGTGGCCTTATGGAAAAGTAATCAAAATAAGAAGGAACCAACAATTCAATTGTTAGATGAGAGAAGCAAAAAACTTGAGCTGCAAATAAACATGATAAAGAAGAAGCTGAAACATTGAAGGAAGAAAATGATGGATCCAAAGCTGAAGCTTTGGAGGAAGAAAACAATGGATCAAAACCTTAAACTTCAGAGGGAGAAATTGTATGAATGTAGATAAAGATTATAAAGAAAATGAAGTGGTTGGAGGAGATGAAACATATACTGCTGATAAGAAAGTAGAAAATGCTATTGTTAATGTTGATGGTACTAACGAAAAAACTACCATAGAACAGAAGGGTGGTAAATATAATGTAGATGATAAGCTAGTTGGAGGTGTTATTGGAATAACCAAAGATAACTAAGAAGATGTTATGGATGTGGTGGTTGTAATGATCTACCCAATGTGTTCAAGTCTCAATTTCTATCTGAGGTTAGCTTGTTATGCTATCAATGCCCTCTTAACCTTCAATTGCTTGTCCCTTTTAAAAAAAATTGTTTGCTAAGGACAATGTTTCTAGTGGATGTATGAGAGAAGTACCTTTTTGTGGAGAATTGCTAGTTTATAAATGTTTGCTTGAGCACATTGAGGACATCTGAGCTTGAAGTTTCAAGTAAAGGGTGTTCATCAATGGTTTGGATCAATTTGGTCTTTTAGTTTAATTATTTTTAATTTTTGTTACAAAGCCATTTCCCCATTTAATAAGCATCCAAGTTCCAAGCCTAAAACAGTACAAGGGCCCCTTGTTGCAATTACTTATATTCTTCAAATTCATCTAAAATACCCTTTGTTAGATATCCTAGAATAATCTTCGTCCATCACAAATGAATTACCAAAAAGCAATAAGCAAAAATAAACCCATTGTCTCCCCTCCCCCTCCCCCCTCCCCCCGAAAAAAAAGGAAACGTAGAGACCATTTAGGTTCATCACACAAGTCCCAGCTGAAAAGAAAATAGAAGGAAAAGGAAATGGGATGCATAGAGACCACAGAATCTTAAAAGTCAACATTGAAAATCACTTTCGACCAAAAACTGCTTACCTAGACAAATAGATTTTGAAACCTTGTCCAAGCAGGCAATAATTGAACCAAAACAAAGAAACTTAACAAACTAGACTTGCTTCGATTTGATAATATTCTTTAAATAATCAGAAATTAAAAAATTAACTAAAAGACCAAATTGATCAAAACCATTGACGAACTCTTTTTACTTGAAACTTCAAGCTCAAATGTCCTCAAGCAAACATTTATAAACTAGCAATTCTCCACAAAAATGTACTTCTCTCATATGTCAATTAGAAACACTATCCTTAGGCAACAATTTTTTTTAAAAAGGGATAAGCAACTGAAGGTTAAGAGGGCATTGATAGCATAACAAGCTAACATGAGGTAGAAATTGAGACTTGAATATCTTGGGTTGAATGTTACAACCACCACGTCCATACCATCTTCTTAGTTATCTTTGGTTATCCCAATAGCACTTCCAACCTGCTAATCATCTACATTCTGTTTACCACCTTCCTGTTCTATGGCAGTTTCTTTGTTAGTACCCTCGTCATTAACAATAGCATCTTCTGCTTTCTTATTATCAGTATATGTTTCATATCCTCCAACCACTTTATTTTCTTTATATCTCTATCTACATTCGTAACAGGTCTCCCTCTAAAGTTTCAGGTTTGAATCCATTATTTTCTTCCTCTAAAGCTTCAACTTCAGATCCATCATTTTTTTTCTCCAATGTTTCAGTTTTTGCTCTACCATTTTCAACTTCTACTACAACAGTGATCTTATCTATGGGTAGTTGTTGCCCTACATTAATAAAAATTTATTACTTGGTTGAGAAGAACCTAGAAAGAATCTCACATTCACATATGGATGCAATCACAGAAGAAGAGACAACTCCCTTCACTGCTATCTGGTTTTACGAGCCTTGATATTGTCTTGTTCAACCTATCAAATAGACAGTGACTTCCTTGAAGCTCAAACACTTGTCAAACTTAAAAGACAACAAAGGAAAAGTACATATAAAGATTGATTAGAGAAATGGGTTACTCAACTACGCATAAAGTCAGTTGATTTAACTGTGTTCTTCAATCACAAAAATAATTGACAAACTGGTACACCTAATCCATATGAAACCAGCCACAACATTATCATTAATACCATCATAGCAATCTAGAAAGGAGCCATGTTGGTTTGCAACTATGAATAATTAATCTTTGGTGGCCTTATGGAAAAGTAATCAAAATAAGAAGGAACCAACAATTCAATTGTTAGATGAGAGAAGCAAAAAACTTGAGCTGCAAATCAACATGATAAAGAAGAAGCTGAAACATTGAAGGAAGAAAATGATGGATCAGAGGAAGAAAACAATGGATCAAAACCTTAAACTTTAGAGGGAGAAGCTGTTATAAATGTAGATAAAGATTATACAGAAAAAGAAGTGGTTGGAGGAGATGAAACATATACTGTTGATAAGAAAGCAGAAGATGCTATTGTTAATGGTGATGGTACCAACGAAGAAACTGCCATAGAACAGAAGGGTGGTAAACATAATGTAGATGATAAGCAAGTAGGAGGTGCTATAGGAATAACCAAAGATAACTAAGAAGATGGTATGGACGTAGTGGTTGTAATGTTCTACCCAATGTGTTCAAGTATCAATTTCCATCTCAGGTTAGCTTGTTATGCTATCAATGCCCTCTTAACCTTCAGTTGCTTGTCCCTTTTTAAAAAAATTGTTGGCTAAGGACAATGTTTCTGGTGGATATATGAGAGAAGTACCTTTTTGTGGAGAATTGCTAGTTTACAAATGTTTGCTTGAGCACATTGAGGACATTTGAGCTTGAAGTTTCAAGTAAAGGGTGTTCGTCAATGGTTTGGATCAATTTGGTCTTTTAGTTTAATTATTTTTAATTTTTGGTTACAAAGCCATTTCCCCATTTATTAAGCATCCAAGTTCTAAGCCTAGAACAGTTCAAGGGCGCCTTGTTGCAATTACTTATATTCAACAAATTCATCTAAAATACCCTTTGTTTGATATCCTAGAATAATCTTCATCCATCACAAATGAATTATCAAAATGCTATAACAAAAATAAACCCATTGTCTCCCCTCCCCACCCCCACCCCCCAAAAAAAAGGAAACATAGAGACCATTTAGGTTCATCATACAAGTCCCAGCTGAAAAAAATAGAAGGAAAAGGAAATGGGATGCATAGAGACCACGGAAACTCAAATGTCAATAATGAAAATCACTTTCGACCAAAAATTGCTTACCTAAACAAGTAGATTTCTAAAGCTTGTCCAAGCAAGCAATAATTGAACCAAAACGAAGAAACTTAACAAATTAGACTTGCTTCGATTTGATAATATTCTTTAAATAATCAGAAATATAAAAAATTGAACTAAAAGACCAAATTGATCAAAACCATTAATGAACTCTTTTTACTTGAAACTTCAAGCTCAAATGTCCTCAAGAAAACATTTATAAACTAGCAATTCTCCACAAAAATGTACTTCTCTCATACGTCAATTAGAAACATTGTCCTTAGCCAACAATTTTTTTTAAAAAGGGATAAGCAACTGAAGGTTAAGAGGGCATTGATAATATAACAAGCTAACAGGAGGTAGAAATTGAGACTTGAATATCTTGGGTTGAATGTTACAACCACCACGTCCATACCATCTTCTTAGTTATCTTTGGTTATTCCAATAGCACCTCCAACCTGCTAATCATCTACATTCTGTTTACCACCTTCCTGTTCTATGGCAGTTTCTTTGTTAGTATCCTCGTCATTAACAATAGCATCTTCTGCTTTCTTTTCATCAGTATATGTTTCATATCCTCCAACTACTTTATTTTCTTTATAATCTCTATCTACATTCATAATAGGTTTCCCTCTAAAGTTTCAGGTTCTAATCCATTATTTTCTTCCTCTAAAGCTTCAGCTTCAGATCCATCATCTTCTTTCTCCAATGTTTTAGTTTTTGCTCTATCATTTTCACCTTCTACTACAACAGTGATCTTGACTATGGGAAATTGTTGCCCTATATTAATAAAAATTTATTACTTGGTTGAGAAGAGCCTAGAAAGAACCTCACATTCACATATGGATGCAATGACAGAAGAAGAGATGACTCCTTTCATTGTTATCTAGTTTTACGAGCCCTGATATTGTCTTGTTCAACCTATTAAATGAACAGTGACTTCCTTGAAGATCAAACACTTGTCAAACTTAAAAGACAACAAAGGAAAAGTACATATAAAGATTGATTAGAGAAAAGGGTTACTCAACTATGCACAAAGTTAGTTGATTTAACTGTGTTCTTCAATCACAAAAATAATTGACAAACTGGTACACCTAATCCATATGAAACAAGCCACAACATTATCATTAATACCATCATAGCAATCTAGAAAGGAGCCATGTTTGTTTGCAACTATCAATAATTAATCTTTGGTGGCCTTATGGAAAAGTAATCAAAATAAGAAGGAAGCAACAATTCAATTGTTAGATGAGAGAAGCAAAAAACTTGAGTTGCAAATCAACGTGATAAAGCAAAAGCTGAAACATTGAAGGAAGAAAATGATGGATCCGAAGCTAAAGCTTTAGAGGAAGAAAATAATGGATCCAAACGTTAAACATAAGAGGGAGAAGTTGTTATGAATGTAGATAAAGATTATAAAGAAAATGAAGTGGTTGGAGGAGATGAAACATATACTGCTGATAAGAAAGCAGAAGATGCTATTGTTAATGATGATGGTACTAACGAAGAAACTGCCATAGAACAGAAGGGTGGTAAACATAATGTAGATGATAAGCAAGTTGGAGGTGCTATTGGAATAACCAAAGATAACTATGAAGATGGTATGGATGTGGTGGTTGTAATGTTCTACCCAATGTGTTCAAGTCTCAATTTCCATCTCAGGTTAGCTTGTTATGTTATCAATGCCCTCTTAACCTTCAGTTGCTTGTCCCTTTTTAAAAAAATTATTGGCTAAGGACAATGTTTCTAGTGGATGTATGAGAGAAGTACCTTTTTGTGGAGAATTGCTAGTTTACAAATGTTTGCTTGAGCACATTAAGGACATTTGAGCTTGAAGTTTCAAGTAAAGGGTGTTCGTCAATGGTTTGGATCAAGTTGGTCTTATAGTTTTATTATTTTTAATTTTTGGTTACAAAGCCATTTCCCCATTTAATAAGCATCCAAGTTACAAGCTTAGAAAAGTACAAGGGCGCCTTGTTGCAATTACTTATATTCAACAAATTCATCTAAAATACCCTTTGTTTGATATCCTAGAATAATCTTCATCCATCACAAATGAATTATCAAAATGCTATAAGCAAAAATAAACCCATTGTCTCCCCTCCCCAACCCCCACCCCCAAAAAAAAAGGAAACATAGAGACCATTTAGGTTCATCATACAAGTCCCAGCTAAAAAAAATAGAAGGAAAAGGAAATGGGATGCATAGAGACCACGGAAACTCAAATGTCAACAATGAAAATTACTTTCGACCAAAAACTGCTTACCTAAACAAGTAGATTTCCAAAGCTTGTCCAAGCAAGCAATAATTGAACCAAAACGAAGAAACTTAACAAATTAGACTTGCTTCGATTTGATAATATTCTTTAAATAATCAGAAATAAAAAAATTGAACTAAAAGACCAAATTGATTAAAACCATTAACGAACTCTTTTTACTTGAAACTTCAAGCTCAAATGTCCTCAAGAAAACATTTATAGACTAGCAATTCTCCACAAAAATGTACTTCTCTCATACGTCAATTAGAAACATTGTCCTTAGCCAACAAAGTTTTTTAAAAAGGGATAAGCAAGAAGGTTAAGAGGGCATTGATAGCATAACAAGCTAACATGAGGTAGAAATTGAGAGTTGAATATCTTGGGTTGCATGTTACAACCACCACGTCCGTACCATCTTCTTAGTTATCTTTGGTTATTCCAATAGCACCTCCAACCTGCTAATCATCTACATTCTGTTTACCACCTTCCTGTTCTATGGCAATTTCTTTGTTAGTACCCTCATCATTAACAATAGCATCTTCTGCTTTCTTATCATCAGTATATGTTTCATATCCTCCAACCACTTAATTTTCTTTATAATCTCTATCTACATTCGTAACAGGTCTCCCTCTAAAGTTTCAGGTTCTAATCCATGATTTTCTTCCTCTAAAGCTTCAGCTCCAGATCCATCATTTTCTTTCTCAAATGTTTCAGTTTTTGCTCTATCATTTTCACCTTCTTCTACAACAGTGATCTTGTCTATGGGTAATTGTTGCCCTACATTAATAAAAATGTATTACTTGGTTGAGAAGAATCTAGAAATAACCTCACATTCACATATGGATGCAATGACAGAAGAAGAGACGACTCCCTTCATTGCTATCTAGTTTTACAAGCCCTGATATTATCTTGTTCAACCTATTAAATGGACAGTGACTTCCTTGAAGCTCAAACACTTGTCAAACTTAAAAGACAACAAAGGAAAAGTACATATAAAGATTGATTAGAGAAAAGGGTTACTCAACTACACATAAAGTCAGTTGATTTAACTGTGTTCTTCAATCACAAAAATAATTGACAAACTGGTACACCTAATCCATATGAAACCAGCCACAACATTATCATTAATACCATCATAGCAATCTAGAAAGGAGCGATGTTGGTTTGCAACTATGAATAATTAATCTTTGGTGGCCTTATGGAAAAGTAATCAAAATAAGAAGGAACCAACAATTCAATTGTTAGATGAGAGAAGCAAAAAACTTGAGCTGCAAATCAACATGATAAAGAAGAAGTTGAAACATTGAAGGAAGAAAATGATGGATCTGAAGCTGAAGCTTTAGAGGAAGAAAACAATGGATCAAAACCTTAAACTTTAGAGGGAGAAGTTGTTATGAATGTAGATAAAGATTATAAAGAAAATGAAGTGGTTGGAGGAGATGAAACATATACTGTTGATAAGAAAGCAGAAGATGCTATTGTTAATGGTAATGGTACTAACGAAGAAACTGCCATAAAACAGAAGGGTGGTAAACATAATGTAGATGATAAGCAAGTTGGAGGTGATATTGGAATAACCAAAGATAACTAAGACGATGGTATCAACGTGGTGGTTGTAATGTTCTACCCAATGTGTTCAAGTCTCAATTTCCATCTCAGGTTAGCTTGTTATGCTATCAATGCCCTCTTAACCTTCAGTTGCTTGTCCCTTTTTAAAAAAATTGTTGGCTAAGGACAATGTTTCTGGTGGATATATGAGAGAAGTACCTTTTTGTGGAGAATTGCTAGTTTACAAATGTTTGCTTGAGCACATTGAGGACATTTGAGCTTGAATTTCAAGTAAAGGGTGTTCGTCAATGGTTTGGATCAATTTGGTCTTTTAGTTTAATTATTTTTAATTTTTGGTTACAAAGCCATTTCCCCATTTAATAAGCATCCAAGTTCCAAGCCTAGAACAGTACAAGGGCGCCTTGTTGCAATTACTTATATTCAACAAATTCATCTAAAATACCCTTTGTTTGATATCCTCGAATAATCTTCATCCATCACAAATAAATTACCAAAATGTTATAACAAAAATAAACCCATTGTCTCCCCTCCCCACCCCCCCACCCAAAAAAAAGGAAACATAGAGACCATTTAGGTTCATCATACAAGTCCCAGCTGAAAGAAAATAGAAGGAAAAGGAAATGGGATGCATAGAGACCACGGAAACTCAAATGTCAATAATGAAAATCACTTTCGACCAAAATCTGCTTACCTAAACAAGTAGATTTCTAAAGCTTGTCCAAGCAAGCAATAATTGAACCAAAACGAAGAAACTTAAAAAATTAGACTTGCTTCGATTTGATAATATTCTTTAAATAATCAGAAATAAAAAAATTGAACTAAAAGACCAAATTGATCAAAACCATTAACGAACTCTTTTTACTTGAAACTTCAAGCTCAAATGTCCTCAAGAAAACATTTATAAACTAGCAATTCTCCACAAAAATGTACTTCTCTCATACGTCAATTAGAAACATTGTCCTTAGCCAACAAATTTTTTTAAAAAGGGATAAGCAACTGAAGGTTAAGAGGGCATTGATAACATAACAAGCTAACATGAGGTAGAAATTGAGACTTGAATATCTTGGGTTGAATGTTACAACCACCACGTCCATACAATCTTCTTAGTTATCTTTGGTTATTCCAATAGCACCTCCAACCTGCTAATCATCTACATTCTGCTTACCACCTTCCTGTTCTATGGCAGTTTCTTTGTTAGTACCCTCGTCATTAACAATAGCATCTTCTGCTTTCTTTTCATCAATATGTATTTCATATCCTCCAGCCACTTTATTTTCTTTATAATCTCTATCTACATTTAACAGGTTTCCCTCTAAAGTTTCAGGTTCTAATCCATTATTTTCTTCCTCTAAAGCTTCAGCTTCATATCCATCATTTTCTTTCTCCAATGTTTCAGTTTTTGCTCTATCATTTTCACCTTCTGCTACAATAGTGATCTTGACTATGGGTAATTGTTGCCCTACATTAATAAAAATTTATTACTTGGTTGAGAAGAACCTCACATTCACATATGGATGCAATGACAGAAGAAGAGATGACTCCTTTCATTGTTATCTAGTTTTACGAGCCCTGATATTGTCTTGTTCAACCTATTAAATGAACAGTGCCTTCTTTGAAGCTCAAACACTTGTCAAACTTAAAAGACAACAAAGGAAAAGTACATATAAAGATTGATTAGAGAAAAGGGTTACTCAACTACGCACAAAGTTAGTTGATTTAACTGTGTTCTTCAATCACAAAAATAATTGACAAACTGGTACACCTAATCCATATGAAACCAGCCACAACATTCTCATTAATACCATCATAGAAATCTAGAAAGGAGCCATGTTGGTTTGCTACTATGAATAATTAATCTTTGGTGGCCTTATGGAAAAGTAATCAAAATAAGAAGGAATCAACAATTCACTTGTTAGATGAGAGAAGCAAAAAACTTGAGCTGCAAATCAACGTGATAAAGCAAAAGCTGAAACATTGAAGGAAGAAAATGATGGATCCAAAGCTGAAGCTTTAGAGGAAGAAAACAATAGATCAAAACCTTAAACTTTAGAGGGAGAAGTTGTTATGAATGTAGATAAAGATTATAAAGAAAATGAAGTGGTTGGAAGAGATGAAACATATACTGCTAATAAGAAAGCAGAAGATGCTATTGTTAATGATGATGGTACTAACGAAGAAACTGCCATAGAACAGAAGGGTGGTAAACATAATGTAGATGATAAGCAAGTTGGAGGTGCTATTGGAATAACCAAAGATAACTAAGAAGATGCTATGGACGTGGTGGTTGTAACGTTCTACCCAATGTGTTCAAGTCTCAATTTCCATCTCAGGTTAGCTTGTTATGCTATCAATGCCCTCTTAACCTTCAGTTGCTTGTCCCTTTTTAAAACAATTGTTGGCTAAGGACAATGATTCTAGTGGATGTATGAGAGAAGTACCTTTTTGTGGAGAATTGCTAGTTTATAAATGTTTGCTTGAGCACATTGAGGACATCTGAGCTTGAAGTTTCAAGTAAAGGGTGTTCATCAATGGTTTGGATCAATTTGGTCTTTTAGTTTAATTATTTTTAATTTTTGTTACAAAGCCATTTCCCCATTTAATAAGAAACCAAGTTCCAAGCCTAAAACAGTACAAGGGCGCCTTGTTGCAATTACTTATATTCAACAAATTCATCTAAAATACCCTTTGTTTGATATAATAGAATAATTTTCATCTATCACAAATGAATTACCAAAAAGCTATAAGCAAAAATAAACCCATTGTCTCCCCTCCCCCTCCCCCCTCCCCCCGAAAAAAAGGAAACATAGAGACCATTTAGGATCATCACACAAGTCCCAAGTGAAAAAAATAGAAGGAAAAGGAAATGGGATACATAGAGACCACGGAAACTCAAAAGTCAACATTGAAAATCACTTTCGACCAAAAACTGCTTACCTAGACAAGTAGATTTTGAAAGCTTGTCAGTGCAGGCAATAATTGAACCAAAACGAAGAAACTTAACAAATTAGACTTGCTTCGATTTGATAATATTCTTTAAATAATCAGAAATAAAAGAATTGAACCAAAAGACCAAATTGATCAAAACCATTAACGAACTCTTTTTACTTGAGACTTCAAGCTCAAATGTCCTCAAGCAAACATTTATAAAATAGCAATTCTCCACAAAAATGTACTTCTCTCATATGTCAATTAGAAACACTGTCCTTAGCCAACAAAGTTTTTTAAAAAGGGATAAGCAACTGAAGGTTAAGAGGGCATTGATAGAATAACAAGCTAACATGAGGTAGAAATTGAGACTTGAATATCTTGGGTTAAATGTTACAACCACCACATCCATACCATCTTCTTAGTTATCTTTGGTCATCCCAATAGCACTTCCAACCTGCTAATCATCTACATTTTGTTTACCACCTTCCTGTTCTATGGCAGTTTCTTTGTTAGTACCCTCGTCATTAACAATTGTATCTTCTGCTTTCTTATCATCAGTATATGTTTCATATCCTCCAACCACTTTATTTTCTTTATAATCTCTATCTACATTCGTAACAGGTCTCCCTCTGAAGTTTCAGGTTCGAATCCGTTATTTTCTTCCTCTAAAGCTTCAGCTTCTGATCCATCATTTTCTTTCTCCAATGTTTTAGTTTTTGCTCTATCATTTTCACCTTCTGCTACAACAGTGATCTTTTCTATGGGTAGTTGTTGCCCTACATTAATAAAACTTTATTACTTGGTTGAGAAGAACCTAGAAAGAACCTCACATTCATATATGGATGCAATGACAGAAGAAGAGACAACTCCCTTCACTGTTATCATGTTTTACGAGCCTTGATATTGTCTTGTTCAACCTAGTAAATAGACAGTGACTTCCTTGAAGCTCAAACACTTGTCAAACTTAAAAGACAACAATGGAAAAGTACATATAAAGATTGATTAGAGAAACGGGTTACTCAACTACGCACAAAGTCAGTTGATTTAACTGTGTTCTTCAATCACAAAAATAATTGACAAACTGGTACACCTAATCCATATGAAACCAGCCACAACATTATCATTATTACCATCATAGCAATCTAGAAAGGAGCCATGTTAGTTAGCAACTATGAATAATTAATCTTTGGTGGCCTTATGGAAAAGTAATCAAAATAAGAAGGAACCAACAATTAATTTCTTGAGCTGCAAATCAACATGATAAAGCAGAAGCTGAAACATTGAAGGAAGAAAATGATGGATCCAAAGCTGAAGCTTTAGAGGAAGAAAATAATGGATCAAAACCTTAAACTTTAGAGGGAGAAGCTGTTATGAATGTATATAAAGATTATAAAGAAAATGAAGTGGTTGGAGGAGATGAAACATATACTGCTGATAAGAAAGCAGAAGATGCTATTGTTAATGATCATGGTACTAACGAAGAAACTGCCATAGAACAGAAGGGTGGTAAACATAATGTAGATGATAAGCAAGTTGGAGGTGCTATTGGAATAACCAAAGATAACTACGAAGATGGTATGGATGTGGTGGTTGTAATGTTCTACCCAATGTGTTCAACTCTCAATTTCCATCTCAGGTTAGCTTGTTATGTTATCAATGCCCTCTTAACCTTCAGTTGCTTGTCCCTTTTTAAAAAAATTGTTGGCTAAGGACAATGTTTCTAGTGGATGTATGAGAGAAGTACCTTTTTGTGGAGAATTGCTAGTTTACAAATGTTTGCTTGAGCACATTGAGGACATTTGAGCTTGAAGTTTCAAGTAAAGGGTGTTCATCAATGGTTTGGATCAATTTGGTCTTTTAGTTTAATTATTTTTAATTTTTGGTTACAAAGCCATTTCCCCATTTAATAAGCATCCAAGTTACAAGCCTAGAAAAGTACAAGGGCGCCTTGTTGCAATTACTTATATTCAACAAATTCATTTAAAATACCCTTTGTTTGATATCCTAGAATAATCTTCATCCATCACAAATGAATTACCAAAATGCTATAAGCAAAAATAAACGCATTGTCTTCCCTCCCCACTCCCACCCCCAAAAAAAAGGAAACATAGAGACCATTTAGGTTCATCATACAAGTCCCAGCTAAAAAAAATAGAAGGAAAAGGAAATGGGATGCATAGAGACCACGAAAACTCAAATGTCAACAATGAAAAGTACTTTCGACCAAAAACTGCTTACCTAAACAAGTAGATTTCTAAAGCTTGTCCAAGCAAGCAATAATTGAACCAAAACGAAGAAACTTAACAAATTAGACTTGCTTCGATTTGATAATATTCTTTAATTAATCAGAAATAAAAAAATTGAACTAAAAGACCAAATTGATTAAAACCATTAACGAACTCTTTTTACTTGAAACTTCAAGCTCAAATGTCCTCAAGAAAACATTTATAGACTAGCAATTCTCCACAAAGGTGTACTTCTCTCATACGTCAATTAGAAACATTGTCCTTAGCCAACAAATTTTTTAAAAAAGGGATAAGCAACTGAAGGTTAAGAGGGCATTGATAGCATAACAAGCTAACATGAGGTAGAAATTGAGAGTTGAATATCTTGGGTTGAATGTTACAACCACCACGTCCATACCATCTTCTTGGTTATCTTTGATTATTCCAATAGCACCTCCAACCTGCTAATCATCTAAATTTTGTTTACCACCTTCCTGTTCTATGGTAGTTTCTTTGCTAGTACCCTCGTCATTAACAATAGCATCTTCTGCTTTCTTATCATCAGTATATGTTTCATATCCTCCAACCACTTTATTTTCTTTATAATCTCTATCTACATTCATAACAGGTCTCCCTCTAAAGTTTCAGGTTCTAATCCATGATTTTCTTCCTCTAAAGCTTCAGCTTCAGAGCCATCATTTTCTTTCTCCAATGTTTCAGTTTTTGCTCCATCATTTTCACCTTCTTCTACAACAGTGATCTTGTCTATGGGTAATTGTTGCCCTACATTAATAAAAATTTAATACTTGGTTGAGAAGAATCTAGAAAGAACCTCACATTCACATATGGATGCAATCACAGAAGAAGAGATGACTCCTTTCATTGTTATCTAGTTTTATGAGCCCTGATATTGTCTTGTTCAACCTATTAAATGAACAGTGACTTCCTTGAAGCTCAAATACTTGTCAAACTTAAAAGACAACAAAGGAAAAGTACATATAAAGATTGATTAGAGAAAAGGGTTACTCAACTACGCACAAAGTCAGTTGATTTAACTGTGTTCTTCAATCACAAAAATAATTGACAAACTGGTACACCTAATCCATATGAAACCAGCCACAACATTATCATTAATACCATCATAGCAATCTAGAAAGGAGCCATGCTGGTTTGCAACTATGAATAATTAATCTTTGGTGGCCTTATGGAAAAGTAATCAAAATAAGAAAGAACCAACAATTCAATTGTTAGATGAGAGAAGCAAAAAACTTGAGCTGCAAATCAACATGATAAAGCAAAAGCTGAAACATTGAAGGAAGAAAATGATGGATCCAAAGCTGAAGCTTTAGAGGAAGAAAATAATGGATCAAAACCTTAAACTTTAGAGGGAGAAGCTGTTATGAATGTAGATAAAGATTATAAAGAAAATGAAGTAGTTGGAGGAGATGAAACATATACTGCTGATAAGAAAGCAGAAGATGATATTGTTAATGATGATGGTACTAACGAAGAAACTGCCATAGAACAGAAGGGTGGTAAACATCATGTAGATGATAAGCAAGTTAGAGGTGCTATTGGAATAACCAAAGATAACTAAGAAGATGGTATGGACGTGGTGGTTGTAATATTCTACCCAATGTGTTCAAGTCTCAATTTCCATCTCAGGTTAGCTTGTTATGCTATCAATGCCCTTTTAACCTTCAGTTGCTTGTCCCTTTTTAAAAAAATTGTTGGCTAAGGATAATGTTTCTAGTAGATGTATGAGAGAAGTACCTTTTTGTGGAGAATTGCTAGTTTATAAATGTTTGCTTGAGCACATTTAGGACATCTAAGCTTGAAGTTTCAAGTAAAGGGTGTTCATCAATGGTTTGGATCAATTTGGTCTTTTAGTTTAATTATTTTTAATTTTTGTTACAAAGCCATTTCCCCATTTAATAAGCATCCAAGTTCCAAGCCTAAAACAGTACAAGGGCGCCTTGTTGCAATTACTTATATTCAACAAATTCATCTAATATACCCTTTGTTTGATATCCTAGAATAATCTTCATCCATCACAAATGAATTACCAAAATGCTATAAGCAAAAATAAACCCATTGTCTCCCCTCCCCCTCCCCTCCCCCGCCCAAAAAAAAGGAAATATAGAGACAATTTAGGTTCATCACACAAGTCCCAGCTGAAAAAAATAGAGGGAAAAGGAAATGGGATGCATAGAGACCACGGACACTCAAAAGTCAACATTGAAAATCACTTTCGACCAAAATCTGCTTACCTAGACAAGTAGATTTTGAAAGCTTGTCCAAGCAGGCAATAATTGAACCAAAACGAAGAAACTTAACAAATTAGACTTGCTTCGATTTGATAATATTCTTTAAATAATCAGAAATAAAAAAATTGAACTAAAAGACCAAATTGATCAAATCCATTAACGAACTCTTTTTACTTGAAACTTCAAGCTCAAATGTCCTCAAGCAAACATTTATAAACTAGCAATTCTCCACAAAAATGTACTTCTCTCATATGTCAATTTGAAACACTGTCCTTAGCCAACAATTTTTTTTTAAAAAGGGATAAGCAACTTAAGGTTAAGAGGGCATTGATAGTATACAACCTAACATGAGGTAGAAATTGAGACTTGAATATCTTGGGTTGAATGTTACAACCACCACGTCCATACCATCTTCTTAG
Source organism: Solanum rostratum (assembly GCA_029948455.1). NCBI lineage: Eukaryota > Viridiplantae > Streptophyta > Magnoliopsida > Solanales > Solanaceae > Solanum > Solanum rostratum. The sequence goes on along the minus strand of CM057049.1, from coordinate 15,403,039 downwards.
TTATCTTTGGTTATCCCAATAGCACTTCCAACCTGCTAATCATCTACATTCTGTTTACCACCTTCCTATTCTATGGCAGTTTCTTTGTTAGTACCCTCGTCATTAACAATAGCATCTTCTGCTTTTTTATCATCAGTATATGTTTCATATCCTCCAACCACTTTATTTTCTTTATCATCTCTATCTACATTCGTAACAGGTCTCCCTCTAAAGTTTGAGGTTCTAATCCATTATTTTCTTCCTCTAAAGCTTCAGCTTCAGATCCATCATTTTCTTTCTCTAATGTTTCAGTTTTTGCTCTATCATTTTCACCTTCTGCTACAACAGTGATCTTGTCTATGGGTAGTTGTGCCATACATTAATAGAAAACTATTACTTGGTTGAGAAGAACCTAGAAAGAATCTCATATTCACATATGGATGCAATGACAGAAGAAGAGACAACTCCTTTACTGCTATCTGGTTTTACGAGCCTTGATATTGTCTTGTTCAACCTATTAAATAGACAGTGACTTCCTTGAAGCTCAAACACTTGTCAAACTTAAAAGACAACAAAGGAAAAGTACATATAAAGATTGATTAGAGAAACGGGTTACTCAACTACGCACAAAGTCAGTTGATTTAACTGTGTTCTTCAATCACAAAAATAATTGACAAACTGGTACACCTAATCCATATGAAACCAGCCACAACATTATCATTAATACCATCATAGCAATCTAGAAAGGAGCCATGTTGGTTTGCAACTATGAATAATTAATCTTTGGTGGCCGTATGGAAAAGTAATCAAAATAAGATGGAACCAACAAATCAATTGTTAGATGAGAGAAGTAAAAAACTTGAGCTGCAAATCAACATGATAAAGCAGAAGTTGAAACATTGAAGGAAAAAAATGATGGATCCGAAGCTGAAGCTTTAGAGGAAGAAAACAATGGATCAAAACCTTAAACTTTAGAGAGAAAAGCTGTTATGAATGTAGATCAAGATTATAAAGCAAATGAAGTGGTTGGAGGAGATGAAACATATACTTCTGATAAGAAAGCAGAAGATGCTATTGTTAATGATGATGGTACTAACGAAGAAACTGCCATAGAACAGAAGGGTGGTAAACATAATGTAGATGATAAGTAAGTTGGTGGTGCTATTGGAATAACCAAAGATAACTAAGAAGATGGTATGGACGTGGTGGTTGTAATGTTCTACCCAAGGTGTTCAAGTCTCAATTTCCATCTCAGGTTAGCTTGTTATGCTATCAATGCCCTCGTAACCTTCAGTTGCTTGTCCCTTTTCAAAAATATTGTTGGCTAAGGACAATATTTTTAGTGGATATATGGGAGAAGTACCTTTTTGTGGAGAATTCCTAGTTTATAAATGTTTGCTTGAGCATATTGAGGACATTTGAGCTTGAAGTTTCAAGTAAAGGGTGTTCGTCAATGGTTTGGATCAATTTGGTCTTTTAGTTTAATTATTTTTAATTTTTTGTTATCTAAATAATATTATCAAATCCAACCAAGTCTAATTTATTTAGTTTCTTCTTTTCGGTTCCATTATTGCTTGCTTGGACAAGCTTTCAAAATCTACTTGTTTAGGTAAGCATTTTTTGGTCAAAAGTGATTTTCAATGTTGACTTTTGAGTTTTCGTGGTCCCTATGCATCTCATTTCCTTTTCCTTCTATTTTTTTCAGTTAGGACTTGTGTGATGAACCTAAATGGTCTTTATGTTTCCTTTTTTTTGGGGGGGGGGGGGGGGGGAGGAGGTGGTGAGACAATGGGTTTGTTTTTGTTTATAGCATTTTGGTAATTCATTTATGATGGATGAAGATTATTCTAGGATATCTAACAAAGGGTAATTTAGATGAATTTGTTTAATTTAAGTAATTGCAATAAGGCGCTCTTGTACTACTTCATGCTTGGAAGTTGGATGCTTATTAAATGGGGAAATGGCTCTGTACCCTTGAAGCAAATCAGAGTAACCTTCCTTTTGGAGCCTCTTTCTAAAGGAACACTAAATTCAATAGTTAGATCTTGCCTCTTTTGAGGACCTATGGCTCTGGTCACCTATATCCCGTGTATCTCTTGTTTGAGATATGCAGATATGAGGTTTTAGGAATCTATTGTGGTATTATATGAATCAAGAGATGAAAATGATAAATAACAATATACCTAGTATGACAATGATGAATGGGCTCTAAACATGTGAACAGGGATGTGACAAGTAAAAAGGAGTGTGAATAGTCTTTATGTAAAGAGTGTTGATGCTACTTTAACTTACCTCAGTTTTTTCTATTAATTGAGTAAGCAATTACTTTCCGTGTTGTCTGTGAGTAGCTTTGACCTTTTTGACTATTTTTTTTTATGAAGTAATATGTTATCATTAAAATGGCATTAAGAAGATGCATAAGGAATGATGAGCTTGCTTCAGCAGATTGGAATGCATCAAGAGAGTATATTGGCAGCAGACCGAAGGTTTGAACTTGCTTCAGTAGATTGGAATGATGAGATACACATGTAAATTTTACTGTGGATATAAAAGCAGTAGTCATAGTGAAAACAATTTTACGATGGAGGGTCCTTCTCTAGACTTGCGTTGATGAAGAGACATTAACAACTTCTTTAGGGATATATGGCTAGTAAGAATCCCTACAAAAATATTGTTTAATGTCCTCTAATCATATTTTTTTTAATGTTTATTTACTAGTGGTATCCTCACCTCGTTGATCCCCAGCGTGTCATCTAGTTTGACTACTTTTATTAAATAGATCTTGTCGATGAATTCTAATTTCATTTACTATTGATTTGAGGAATTTGAAGACACACAAAAAGTTCTTGCAGGTATTCAATTGCTAATATTTGCTAGGATATTATAAGCTTAAGCTTGTGAGTACAACCAAAATGCAGAGTAGCTCCTTTAAACTAGTGTCTACTCTGAAAAATCAGATAGCTCTAGTAGCAGCAGTTACGATTTATAAGGTCATGCATTATGTTCTGTAGGTACCTTTTAGTAATAGATCCTTCTGGTTCCTAACCTCTTACTGAAAAAGTCTTGCTTCTAATGTTGTAGTTATTATCTTGTTCTTCTAACTTGCTATTGTCAGTCTTTTATTGAATTGAAGGACAACCAGACAATGATCCCCACTATTTTTATTCTAAAGATTATTAAATGGAGCTTGGCTACATTTTTGCTATTGCATTTTATTATTTTGACACTGATTGTAAAATTGTTTATATCCAATAGAACTTATCTTTTTGTTTTATGTTCTCTTTTCAGGCGGTGCTCCACTTCATTTATTATGATGCCCTCCTTGATTTACAAGAGTTTCTGGGTCTCCATACAAAATGGGCAGTTGCTTTAATGGCTCAGCATCTGCTTGCTGCAGCTGAGCAGCAAGGGAATGGATTCAAGATGACAAATCGGTTGTGTTTTACTAGAACATGCAGGGAAAAACATAAAAAAATTTGCCAAGTTATTGTGTAAATAATTAATGACATACAAGTACAAGTGGAATGTTGTACATGTATAATATATGTAAGTATAATATTATTGATGATTTTGTTTTTGTTGTGATTTTATATATTTATTTATAATTTCAAGGATCAATTTTCTGGTCCTAAATAACTTTTTAGGACTAGCAAATAACTATTTGGTATCTAAGCTTAGGGACTAGCAAAGTGGTCTCTATAGGTTATTTAGGGACCAAATTTTTTCTAGTTATATAATATTTTTAGGACCAATGATTTTATCCCATCACTATTGACATTTAGCGACGGAGCCTATAGGGATGGGCGGTGACCATATTTTTCTGGTCGTTATTAATCTTTAGGGACCAGATTTAAGACTTTTAGGGACCACTTTTCCCTTCTCTAAAAATAATTTCGCGACCAGCTGTGCTGCCGTCTCTAAAGACATTTAGAGATGAGCTAAACGAGCCCGTCGCAATTGACCTTTAGCGGAGAGGCTTTTTAGGACGGGTGGCAACCAGATTTTCCCCTTTGCAATAGACTATTTGGGACCAGATTTGGACTTTTGGGGATAAGATTTTCCATCCTTAGAGGCAATTTTTCTTGTAATGGTATAAGTACATGGATATAGACACATGTTGAAAAAGTTTACCTGATATATAATTTTATTTAAATATTTAAAATCCTAGGAAGTCCATTTTTCTAAAAAATATACATAACACTGGAAATATCATATGATAAATAAATAAAGATGATAACTTGAGCATCTACAAATTCCACTTACTAGGCATATATATCATTCTCTACATACACCATTAGTTGAAGAATCGTATTCCTATTTCGTTTGCATGCAATGATTTTCGACAAATAATACAAATTCTTCTTGCTTTCAATAAATAACACGAATTTCCATCAACATCAAAAGGAAATCTGTTGTTTTTCTTGGGTCTCAGTAATGTTAAAAAGGTTCACCAAAATTACTGTTCTTCTTAGCTAGTGGATTTTGATTGAGGCAGACAAGCTCGAGTCAGTTTTTACCTCCCATCCCTTCTTACTCTATAAGTTTTCCAGAAGCAATTTTATGTATCCCGTAAGAAACCTCAAAATTAAAATTTCTCATAAGTTGAAAAGATCAAAATTGTATTGCATCTTTATATCTTTGGTACCAAATTTTTGACATACCAAGGTAATCTACATGAGAGAGACTGTACACCTCTTAAATTCATGTCTCCCCTCTCTTCCAATACAACTAAAACCAAGCAGCTTTGATGACATTATTCTAGAAAGCAAAATGCAGTACCTGATCAAATTCTACAATTGCTATGCAATATCGTGATGAAAAAAGGTTATTAAGGATATCAAAATTTCTACAATGACAATGCCAAGGGCTTTTAGAAGCTCCTAGAAATTAACAATAAATGAAATGATCGAAATTGTATTACATCTTTATATCTTTAGTAGAAGGTTCCTTACATACCAAGGTTAGCTACTCGAGAGAGGAAATACACCTGTTGATTGGAGTATGAGTAACTTCAATCAATTCATGTCTCCCCTCTCTCCCACGACAACTAAAAGTTTACTCATTGGATATCATTCCACTGCGAGTCTCCATAGGGCAAATAACACTTGTTATGAGCCCAAACCTAGGTGATCTATATCCATGATTATAAAAGAATGATCCTTTTTCCCTGTCCTCTCTACGCCTTCATCAATTAGATTTCACAAAGACAATTCTTTCTCTATTACTTCCTAAAGAATGATTAACAAGAGAAGATTGTCTGGGCTTCAAAAGTTGGTTATGTGGGCAACAACCTTTCTTTTTGGTCATTTCAACAGGCCAAATAGTGGACAAATACTATTCCTGAGATTGCAAGAACAATCACTCCTCTCAAAAGCTGACCAATTAAACAAAAGGCTAACTTTATTAAGAGGCTAGGGACTTCAGGTTGGTGAAAATTTTACTACACGTCATATATAATTTCAGAAATTCTGTCCTCTTCTTAACCATATAAAACTGATATTGGTAGCTTGATAGTTTAAAGTGTAAATGCACAATATAATCCATCCAAATGGCAACAATCATTCACAAGTAAATAACCAAGAACTGTAACTAGATTAAACTTATTAGCTCAAAATGGTCATGATAGAGGAACGATAGAATCGAATATTCACAAACACGGTGAAAATTCAAGTAGCCAATCAATTGAGCTACTAACCTTCTCCAAACTTATTACGTTTATCTTTACAATATAGGTTTTAACAAACCAAATTGCAATTTCCTTTGCTACTCTTTGATCAGATTTGGCAATTTGAGTGCATTAACACAACTCAATTCATCCAAAAAGCAACAACAACTCACACTTAAACAATCAAACACCATATCTAGATTTTGAACAAGTTATATCTTCAACTTCTACATGATAGATTTTACTCTTAGCACGCACTAAGCTGCAGTTCAAAATAGCTAATAGACGAACACAACTACAACTTAAGTTAAATAACCGAGGAAAAAAATGAGTTTTCGAAGCTTACAATAGAAGTTGAGCGGAGAGCGTTTAGTCTTTGTCTATTCTTCCGGCACCAGATGCACGATATGTGAACACCTAAAAAAAGAAACAAAATAAATTTCTTCCTAAGTTTCTCCTTTGCCAACTTTTATCAAACACCTAACGTGCAATGACAACAAGATGCTAATTAATATCAATAATCAAACTCAAGGCAGAACATAACAGGTTGCTGAGATTTCTAAAGCACCCCCCCAAAAAAAGAACATTAATAACAAATTCAAATGGCAAAAATAAAAGTCCCAATGCAAAATATCCAACATCAAATCCATTAAAATATAACCAGAAGGGGAAAAATAACAAAAACTTTAAAACAATAAATATGGTATAATTATTTACCTGATACAACGACACCGAAAGCAGGAAGAAAAATCAGAAAACTCGCAAATCCTATTAAGACACCCATATGAAACTTAACCAAATTAATTACTGCATGCGAGAAGGGAAGGAAAATCTGAAATAGGACTAATAGGAATCGATAGTGTAATAGGAAATACACAACAGATTACAGGGGTTTCCAAAGCACAAAGGAATAATTTTGAGGAAAACACACCCAGATAAATTGAACTAACGAAAAAAAACCCTTTTGAATCTACCTTTAATTTTGAGCAAAACAAAGATGATACAAAAAATTGAAGATATAATATTAAGAACGAAGAATTTTCAAGCTTTTGAAATAATAGAGGGTGAAAAAGAACCTCTCATCTTGGGATGAGACCACGGAAGCTTTGGCCCAGCATACAGGGATGAAAGGTGATGATTTGAGTATTCAAGCACCTGGAATGGAGAAAGAACAATTTTTTCGATGAACAAAAGCGGTAAAATCAAAAGTTGAAAGATTGAATTGTAAACAGAGAGCATAGATTAATGTGTTCATTAAGAACACATAAAGATGACACATAGTTATAACAAACATTTGAAGATTAAATAAACCCTCAAAGAAATGAAACAAGCATGTTGAATGATCTCTGAAAAAAGAAAAAAGAAATTTATACCACATGAGAACATATTGAAGTCTCTTTTTGGAAAAAAGAGAAGAGGATCATAATTACCCCACTTAGACCCTTGGGCGGGAAAGAAGAGAATATCCACTTTGGGCAACGCGACTCGACTCAAAAATTGTCAAACTGAATAATTTTTGTGGTTCTTAACTTCTCATGCGACCAAAGGTTTCTCATAAGCTTTTTTTCACAAAGATTCAAACAAAGGCTACTGTCGCCGTCGCCGCCATCACTGCCGCCGGTTTGTTCTCCTCCGGTTAGGTCCAGCGGTCTTCATGGATCTTCCTCCCTATCACCATCACCATCAGCACCACCACCACCACCACCACCAGCATCACAACAGGTATGTTCAACGCCCTCCAAACTTTTCCCATAACCCTAATTTCTTCCACCACCTTCCTCCGCCGCCGCCGCTGCCGCTGCCCCCGCAGCTACGTCCACCACCGCCACCACCTATCTCCAATCTCCCTCCACCACCACCTCAGCGCCACATCTCTCATCCTTCTCTTCCTCCTTCCGCATCCCCTCCCTTCCGCCACAAATCCCAGTTCTCCTTTCCTTCTCGCCTCTCAGAAGACCCTCGATACGATTATCTCCCAAATCGCTCCCCCCCTAGGGTTTCCTCCAATCTAATCCTAAATCAACCTCCATACCAGCCCCCTCACCCCCATCCCCAAAATTTTCCTTATAACGATCATTACCGTAACCCTCCTCCTCCTTCACCGAGGTTTACCGTGGATAATTTTATCCCAAATGGGTTGAGAGAGAATCATGCTACCTCGGCAATCGATAGTCAAGAACCTCTTTGGGTTAGGAGAGATGTGAATAGCAATTATGATGTTGATGAAAGGTACCATCTTGAGAGGCGTAGAATGGATATTGATGTAAAACCATCGAGGGATTTAATATTGAGTCCGGGTAATTATGAGCTGCGGGATGATATATATGGAAGTGAGAGGTGGGAATATGGTGGTAATGTTGATGAGGTTTTGGTTGGCTCTTCTTCTAGGCGAGTGTCGTCTTTGGATGATGTTAATGATTACGGTGATGCTAGGTTTAGCAGTAGGTTAACAGTGGACAAGGAGGAAACTCATAGGTCTCCGCAGAAGAAGCAAGTGCAGAAGAAGAGTGCGTTACTCAGGATACAATGTGGGAAAGCTAACAACAGGAGTAGAAATCAGGACAATGACTTGAGTTCTGGTGGGCTAAGGGCAAAACAGAAAGATGTGTTTGAGAGGCTGGAGAGAAGGGTTGAGGAAAGAGAGGGAAGTCAGATGGAGCTTGATGTTTCATTTAAATCTAATTCACTTGTGGCGAAGGCCATTATGACCCCATCAAGCTCCGCCATCGACGAAGACAGAAGTGAAACACCTAGACGTAAGAAGATTAGAAAAGTGAAATTCTCTGATTCTCCAACGAAGAGAATTGGGGACGATTTGGGAAAGGGTAATGGTTCAGCAAATTATTCTGGTTGCCGACCCAGTTCTAACAAGGAGTCCAAATGTTTGGCAGATAAAATTACGGTTTCTGCAGTTGGAAGTTCATCTAATTGCACTTTGGATTCTTACAAGGATTCAAGACACTTGGCAGAAAGAATTACAGATTCTGTTGGTGGACTTGTATCTAATGGTACTTTGAATAACGAGCCTAAACTTCTCCGCGATGAAGCTAAAGTTTCTGTTGTTAGTAGTGCATCTAACAGTACTTCATTGCTGAGTTCCAATGGGACGAATGATTTAACTGGAATCAAAGAAAGGAAGGAATCTCCAGAGATCAAGGTTTTGAATCAGGGCAGTCATGTTGGGAAGTTTAGAATACCTTTATTCATAGTTAGAAAGAAGAAGAAAGGGACTAAGAAGAAAGTCATAACCCCTATCAATGTGAAATTGCCTTCAGATGAAGGAGTTAGCAAACTAGAAAAACCTTCTAAACTGGCTGCTGTTTGTAAAGATGAGTCCGTAGAGCAGTCTAATTCTGATGAGAAGAAAGCTAGTCCAGCTAAAGTCTTGGTTTCTTCAAAGGTGGACTCTGAAACTAATGATGTTGCTGACTATACCAGCAGATCAGTTCAGACTGTCCCTTCCATGTTGAATTCTGAGACATGTATGATTGAAGTACAAAATAAGTCTACTAGTTTTGATGCGGAAAATACTGGTCATGTTGGAGGGCATTCTGCGGTTGAGCTCCAAGTGTCCGAGCATGGTCCAATTAAAGAATCTTTTGAGGCCATGGCTTGTGTAGAAAGAAGTATTGTCTTGTCAAGCTTAGATGGGAGAAAACTTCACAAAGAAGAACTATCTTCATCAATTGAAGATACATATATCTCTGCTGATTCTGAGTCGGGGTTTTCTGATGGAAAGAAGAATGCCATTGCTGCTATAGGATCCTTTGAAGCAGGTTCTGTGGAGCCATCCATTGACACCAGCATTGTACCTCTGTTAACTAATATTGAGAAAGGATTCCGCGAGAGTTTTTTGAATGAAAATGACAGCAGTTCTAATTCTGATGAGACTCGGAGAATTGTGGTTGTCAATGACTTGCAAAGAGCAGAGAGTTTGAGTAATAGTGATCCAAGGGCTGGTACTTTTGGCGGTAATTTTGAATCTTGTGTTGATGGAGTCACATTGTCACCAGAGATGAGACATACTAAAGGAACTATCAATGCGGTGGTTTCTGTTGGAGATGATGTTGGCATTATTGTGGATGATGACTGTTTACCTAAGGTCACAAGGAAGAGGAAGATTATGGATGACGAGTCTGTTTTGCCCACTACAAAGATGAGTGAGACACAGGAAAATGAGGCTAGTTCCTTGCTAGGCCAAGGTAAAACTTTCAGTTGTTTTAGAGAAGATCATGCCTCTGGAAAAGAGGACGTTACAGTTTCTGGTAATGGGACTGACTCACTTAAGGGGGATCACTCACATGGAAGGCCTTCAGAAATGGAGCTGTCACTTCAGGATTGTTTTAAAGATGGTTCCGATTCATGTTCTACCCAGAGTCCCAAGAAAAGGGAAGTTCCTTCGCCAGCTAAGGTTAAATCTGTACCCTGTGTTACCACCTATGAGGAACCTTCTAGCAGGCCAATTACAGTTCCTACGATCAATGATGTTTCTGTGACAGAGTTAGGATCTCGAAATACAATGTCTAATGTAGATGATGGTCCACTAGTTTGTCCATCAGCCATAACGCTTGAGAGCAGCAGTACTGCCACGGATTTATGTCAGGCTGAGACATTTGAAGATGGCTTGATGGATCGCTTTTCAGATGTTCAGCAGGTCATTGTTCACGATTCTCAACTGGGAGCAGTGGGACAAGAAAATACAACTTCAGTTGTATCCGTTGAGATGCTAAGAATGGGTTATAGAGTAAGTGATGACAAAGGTTCCTCTCTTGGAATAGATCAAAAGTTGGCCTCAGAAGGTCACGAGAGCTCTAACTATGTGCTTGACAGGGATAACACATCTTTTTTGGCAGATAATCTCTCTTTATTTGCCAACAAAGTAAGTGTCAAAAATAAGGAATCTCCTCCTGATATGTCACCACTGGTGTCGTTTCCTGACTTACCTAATAGCTTAGTCTCTGAGGAACCTATTAATAAGTCATCAATGTCTAGTGAAATTGTTATTGAGAAAGCCCCCAGTGTTGATGAAAATTACATAACAGCTTATGACAATATTCCTTCTTCAGTGAAAACATTGTCAGGTACTTCTGAGTTTGGTAGAAGTTCAGATCATAAAATTGGTGGCAATCCTCTGGTTAACATCAGTACTGTGCCATTATCATCATCTAATTCGGTAAAGTCCTCCAAGCATGTGAGTTCACAGGGTTGGAAACCAAATCTGGGTGCAAACCAGCAAAGTCCTGCTGGCTCTAGGGTTTTCTCTGTTCGCCCATCGAGTTTAATCACTCCAAGGAATGTGCCTGTTCCGAAGAAGCCACTGACATGGCATAGAACTGGTAATAGCTCTTCCTCTGTTGTTGGACGAAGTTCTCAGATGAACTCCCTACCTCCTCAAAGCCATTTACCTAAGGACATTGCAAAAGTCAGCTCTTACATTCGCAAGGGTAACAGTCTTGTCAGAAATTCTTCTCCTGTTGGTTCCTTTTCCAAAGGATACCATGCTCCAAGTTCTTCAACTTACCGTTTGAACTCTTCTGGTGTGAATGACATGAAGAGAAAATCTGAGAATAGGACTGAGATAACTGGTTCAGCAATTTGCAGGAGAACTCCAGAAGTAAATGCTCCTTCAGAGAGACCCAAAACCCCATCACAAAACGAATCATTTAGTTGCATTACATTGATGTCTACGTCTTCACCAGTTGTAGATCATCCTGGAAATGGTAGTATTGCTGCAAACTCAGATCCTATGGAAATAACTGACAATATTTTGGCGCTGAAGCCTTCTGAGCATCCTTCAACATCTTCTACAGTTCCTGAATGTCAAATTGGGTTGGGAGGCAATTCTGGAAGCCAGAATACATTGGATGAAGGCAGTTCCAGAAATAATATAATTTATGTGAAGCAAAGATTGAATCAGTTAGTTGCATCTTCAGACAAGACCCAGACATCATCAGATGGCTACTATAAGAGGAGAAAGAATCAACTGATTCGCGCATCTAGCAATAATCAAAGAGCTGCCACCATGACAAAGAATATAGTTCCTTTCCAAAGAGGTATGAAAAGGCTTAGTCGTAATGATATATTTTTACAACTCATCATATTTGGCGCCATAGGCATTTGCATGATCCAACTTCTGCTTCATCTGCTTGCTTCTGCTCAACTTTCATGTTATAGATTTTTTGTTGCTTAAATCATAATTAAGCGTATGCAGTGTGGCAATTATATTAATTTAGCACTGGTTGGATTTTCAAAGAATTTGAATTGAGAAATTGGATTCCGGGATAAAGAGTGAGTTACTAAAAAAACCATGATCAAGTCCAAGCAACCTTTGCTTGAATTTAATCAATGTTTTGTTGGTGTTTTTGTATCAGAGTGAGATAGATCTAAATAGAGTGAAGTGGGTATAAAGAAGTCATATAGCTGAAAGTCTAGTTGATAGATTGATCTGTTTTGTCAGTTTGAAATATTTGATATCATGCGTTTTTTCTATATATATTTATTTTGATCAAGGACTTGTTTTTTATTTTACTTCAAAGTGACTTTTTGCAGCATTTCTATCTACACATGGAAACAAAAAAACCAGCCCGTGTGCGCCAGGCGCTGCCGAGGTCGCCTGCCTGCATGGCATGTCCGCCCGGCCCGTGCGCGCCAGGCGCTGCCGCGGTCACCTGCCTGCATGGCATGGCATGCCCGCACTGCCGATGCGCGCCGGGCGCTGGGCAGGCCCGCCAGGCCGATACGCGCGAGGCACAGCCCCGGTCGCCTGTGAAAGATATTCCAACAGTCTAGGCCTCTAGGGTTCTACAAGGATGTTTTCTAAAGACAGCTGAAAACTTTATTAGTTCCTCGAGCTCAAACTATTGTTGTGCATACTGTGGGGGGAGACCTTTGACAGTATGTAGCTGTTTCATGTGGCTGACAAGGAGGGTAGTGTGATAATTCCTAATAGCTTCATGGAGCATTATTTTTTGCGTTAGTTTGCAAAACATTCCCCCGACCCACTTGGGGGATTCCACTGTGTGTGTTGTTGTTGATGTTAATTTGCAAAACATTGGACTTCACAAGATAATGAAGAAAGAGAATTGCAATGAGACGACAATCATAGGTTCTACATGGTCTTCAATTTAGGGTTTGTATATGGGTACTTGAAAATATTCAAATCATTTAATCCCGTGTTTGGTAGGACTATTTCCAGTATAAGCAATGTCAGAATTATTTACGCCATAGTTTATCCTGTACTGGGTTTTGCATGAAAGACAGTACTGGGATTAGCAATCCTTGGAGAATATCCTGTGCTGGATTTGGCATGAAAGTCAATACTGGGATTAGCAATCCTTGGATAAAATATCTAATACAACTTTCTTTTTCTTATTTACTTCAAATGTTGAAGTAAACTGTAAACAGATATTTATCCAACCTTTATATGTATATTCCCCCTTTTCAATGAAATAACCAACCATTTGTCCCAAAAAAAAAAGTTTATGCACTTCAAGGATTTATTTGTTCCAGTATTACAAAATCAAGCATTTTAATCCTGGCATAACTTTGTCTACGACCTAACAGCCTGTTAGGGGTTAGGTTTGGTGGAACTGGTGATTGGAATTAATATTACCTATTCTTGTCAGAGAGTATAGCAACATACCCAGTGTAATCCCACTAGTGGGACCGAGGAAGGTAGGTTGTACATAGGCCTTACCCCTACCTTTATGGAAGCAGAGAGGCTTGTTTCCGGTAGATCTTCAGTACTGTTTTTGTCAGAGAGTGTTTAATTAAACCAAAATTACTTCACGACGGATTAATTTTTTTTATTGAGACATTATATACTTGTTTTGGCCTAGAATACCGCCATTTTTGTAAGTAAATGCCAATATCATCAATAATCGGACAAGGTTTAACTAAATTACCTTTTGCAGGTTTAGTCAAGACCTCTAAATTGTCAAAGTTCTCATTGGTCTGGAAATTTGGTGACTCTCAGTCATCAAGGAAATACGGTGATACCGTAGATTATGAGAAACTTTGGCCTTACTTATTTCCATGGAAAAGGTCTAGCTATCGGAGGAGTTTCCTGAGTTCGCCTCCAAGTGACAATTCCTCTATTATCAGGTGAGAAATCATTTCAGTCCCGTTCATTTCTTTTTGGTGTCAAACATTGTAACTTCAGTATATTTCCTTTAGACGGAAGTTACTGCTCTCAAAAAAGCGGGAGACAATCTACACAAGGTCAACTCACGGACTCTCTTTACGAAGATTTAAGGTGTTAAGTGTCTCTGGCTCTAGTCTGAAGTGGTCAAAATCTATTGAGCAAAGGTCAAAGAAGGCTGCTGAGGTTTGTCCAGCTGCACTCAGGTTTATTTTGGGGTTGTAAAATTTGCGAGTGGATATAGGAGTTGAGTTGTAAAGTGAAGGCCTTTTTGCAGGAAGCCGCACTAGCAGTTGCTGCTGTTGACAAAAGGAAAAGGGGACAATATGGTTCTAATGCTGACTCAATGAATGGAAATAATGTTTCTCGTAAGTTTTATAGCGTAAAGCTGCTCCCAGGTAGGCCGGTTCTCTACCCTGGTGTGGCATATTCATGCTTTTCCAAGTTTCTTTAAAATTTGTACAAAGTAATTGGATGTCAATGTATCAGCTTTGTCCTTTTAATAAGTACCATAAAAGTGATGTCCTTTTTATGTACATTTTCCAAATGGTGTACTTTTTTTTAATTGAGCACTATGATGGTCTTCTAACTTTTTACAGGAGAAAGGATATTCCGCATTGGTTGCGAGCGGTATAAGATGGACTCCTCTGGGAAGACACTTCAAAGAATTTCAGGTGGTCTGCTCCTTTTTTTTCTGAGTCTGTTTTTCTCCTTCCACCCTTGCATAGTTTTCTTTTGATGTTTTCAATTATGATGCCTATCTGCCATTTTGGCCTTGTAAAGTGTTACTGTGAGAATGTAAGTTCCTTTTAAGTTATCATATTGTGTTTTGTACCTGCAATATCATTTTGAGAATGCTTTGATTTTGTTTGTGATAGTTGAAGCAATTAGCAGGACTTAATTTTGGCTTTCGGAGCCGAAATTTCACCATTCATATATTTGTGGGAACTCTTGCACCTTCCTGAGTTCCTATGTTTTGTGGCTCTGTCAAATGATTCTCTCTTCAAATGATGGTTGGATCAGATGATCTTAGTGGATCATTGCACTGTAGTTGGCCATCTCCACTCTATCTCACAGGATTGACTGAGAGCACACCATTTTTGCTTCATTTGAACCTTAGATTAGGACTATTCTCCAGTTCTTTCATTTCCTCGTTCCTGCACATGAATGGCACCGTGCTGATTTCCCAGTAAGAGAGGGTACTTCTGAATTTAATTCTTCATCAATTGTCCAGTCTGCACCCTAAAGTCAGTTGTATAATGTGTAGGTTTTGAACTTTAGTGCTAGGGACTCCACTTCACTCCATTTGTCTTGCCACACAGAAAGAAACCCGAGTTAGCTTTCTTTATCTCAGTGCTTCCGTTTATATTTCCAAAGTGCAATCCCATGTGAAGTAGTTACGCCATTGGTGGACCAAAATCCCTCCATCTCAGACATATTTTTGATGACCTTCTTAAACAAGTCTTCCCGATCGTTCTCGGAATTCAGCTGCCATTGAAGATGTTGGTTGGCTCATTTAATGGAAATAGCAGTGTCTTATGAGTAATGGAAAAAAAACAGGGGGTGTTCCTATGAGTGCAGCCGGCGTTCTAGAGCAGCTTGCAGGACTAAATCGTGGTTTGCCTGAATTGGATTTTATTGAGGAAGTATTGAGAGGATTGAAGTTGGCTAGACGATGTCTGGTTGGTGGCAGAGCAGTACAAGCGTTGTGCTACTAGGCGAAACAGCTTTCTTGATCGATTCCTTTGCCCCTCATGTTTATTTAAAATGAATATTTTGCCTACACTACCCTCCTCAGACCCTACTTTGTGGGATTTCACTGGGTATGGTGTTGTTGCAGCACATTTTTCACTCCCATACCTCTGCAATTTTTAGGTGCTGTGACATTTGTCCATTTGACCATATGAATTCTTTCTTCTGTCACCATTCCCATGCCACCTGAAATCTGTTCACGTCTTATGAGTTGCTACATTGCATTGTACACTTGGAATGTAGGATCATAGTATATTATTAATCAAAGTGTTCCCTCCCATGGAAAGACATTGCACTTGCATGTAGATAGTCCCCTCCTATGCTTTACAATCACCCCTGCCAAATTGAGTCTGTCCAATTCTGTCACTATACTGTGGCGAACTAGGTAGGCAGTGGAGAAGTATTCCCCCTTTTAGCCGAATATGTTGACCAATATCTGCTTATCCCCTACAGGGAACTAACTGCTCTTAGATAGCCAATCAAAAAAGCAGAAAAACAAACTGTTGATAAGTTGCATTCAGCCCAGAAGCAGCTCCAAAAACAATTTGTAACACCTTTAGTTGCTTTGCTTGTGCTTCATGAGCACATAATATGTGACACTTCCAAATGGTTAGTTTCACCGGAATACTAAAGCCTCTTAATCAGTCTTTACTGATAGCAACAGTTAATTACTAAAGCTTCCATTGCTAATAGAAATGTGAAGGGAGACAAGGGAGTTTTTGTTTTAAGCCTCTTTGGATTGGAAAATTACTACTGCTTCGATTTATAAATATTGAGAGGTTAACAGTGGATATGCATAAACTGATCCACATGGCTTATCCCTAAAACCATCTTTTCTGATAACGTAATAGCACTAAGACCAGTTGGCATAGTCATGTGCTTCTCAATATCTAGCTAGAGTACATAAGATTGCAGATTTTCAGTTTTTGAACCTCCATCATGCATCTTTTTCAAGCCCTTTAGTTGTGCCCTTCAAAAGTGAAACTAAATCATGTCGGTTACTTGATTCAAGAATCAATATGCCGGAATTTCAATATAAAGTGGATAACCTCCACCCTTACTGCATTGGCTTTTGCTATAAGAGTCTAATTTCTTTTGTGCCATTGCCCATATAGAGAATCTGCGAAGTTCCTTCGTTTAGTCTGCTACAGATATGCCCCTGCAATGAAATTTGAAAGGAGAAGTACTTGCTACAAAGTAGTGTTTCATGTTTTGGAGATAGTTGTTGAAGAACTTAAAAATTGCTGAAATGTATCTACTTGGTCACGGCTTCCTAATTTTATTTTAGGCGACTAGAGAACCTTGTCTGAAGTGTCCGACTCTGATATCCAAATCCAGTTTGGATAGTGCAAATTTTCTTAAAGGCACTAATGTGCCTTATAAACATTAGTTATGAGCTTTGAGAATGTCAGCTTGGACACCTATCTCAATAGTAAGATTCTTTTCTTATTGTAAAAATAACAAGATTCTTTTAAAGAGGAAATGTGTTATTTACTCAATGATATTTTTTATCAGTGCTCATTTTTTCAACGGAAAAAAATTCTCTTAATTGACTGCTTTTTTGGATGGAGTGGGCACTCTTCTTTTGGTGGAGATGCTGGAAGGGGTGCTAGCTCTTTGATAGAACCAAGTCTTTTAGGTCTTTTATCTAATATGGTCATGGAAGTCAATATTTTGAGAAGTTCCTTTATCAAAATAAAATGTAAAGTTTATGAGAAGGTTATTGTATAAGTATTGCATGTTTATTGGAACCTAAGTTGCGAATTGGTTCTTACCGCTTTTCACTTGAGGGGAGAAGAACGGTAGGAGCTGTTTTTAATGCCCTTGCTGTCTATTTTGAATTGACATTTCCCCTTTAATTTTTTTTTTGGTTTTGGAGCCTGGGTTAGTACTTTTCATCTTTATCTTGATCAATCATTCTTTGAAATCGGGCAGACTTGAGCTCAAACATAGCTTTGTCTTGTTCTTATTTAATCTTGTAGAAGTGGGGGTCGGTTTCTTTTTCTTTAATTTCTAAGAGTGATTTCTGTGAAGTTACTGGATTTGTTTCCAGCAGCTTTCACTTAACATTATTTGCTGCTTGACTCTGTAATTCTCTTTGTTTAATGGACAGATGAGGAACCATCGGTGTCAGTTCCAGAGGCAAAGAA
Source organism: Solanum rostratum (assembly GCA_029948455.1). Classification (NCBI taxonomy): domain Eukaryota; kingdom Viridiplantae; phylum Streptophyta; class Magnoliopsida; order Solanales; family Solanaceae; genus Solanum; species Solanum rostratum. The sequence goes on along the minus strand of CM057049.1, from coordinate 15,385,353 downwards.
ATCTTACATCCCAAAAAGATTATTGATTGGGAATGATGAGTACGTATAATACTTTTGTTTTCGGTTCATTATCAATGTTGTGCCTAGTACTGATTAATCTTCAGGCGTTGAGTCAGTATGGGGTTGTTGCCTACTGTGATATTGATTTACATAACTTTTTTCTTGAGATCTCTTAGTTTTCAGGAAGTATGAGCTGTTCATAGTTCTTATTACTTGAGTTGTTGCTTATATCATAATCTTTTCTATTAGATTTCATATAATCTTGATAATAGTAGGAAGTCGAAAAAGGTGGCCAATATGAAAGAATTATATAAAAAAGTACTTACTTCCAAGAGATGAAATAAGATAAATGCGAATAATTCCTGTGAACAAAACTTTGCCTTGTAAAAAGAATAATATAATATAAAAGCTTGTAACTGCTTGTAGGTATGTACGGGTCGGCACTGGTAATAAGTTGGTTAGAAATCCAAAGAGACGAGTACGCATCTTAGCAAGTGAGAAAGTACGCTGGAGTTTGCACACTGCTAGAATTCGGTTGGCAAGAAAGAAACAGTATTGCCAGTTTTTTACAAGGTTTGGCAAATGTAACAAGGACAATGGAAAATGTCCTTACATTCATGACCCATCAAAAATCGCCGTCTGTACTAAATTTCTGAATGGTTCTTGCTCTGACACTAACTGTAAATTGACTCATGAGGTATGTTACTTCTTAAAACCTATAATTGATGTGGCTGCAGCATGATTGGTTTTTGCCTTTTTACTTGTTTTCACCTTATGTATTTAGGTTATCCCTGAAAGAATGCAAGACTGCTCCTATTTTCTGCAAGGTGGGTGTTATTGTGTCACCACAAGTATATTTTGTTTTAATTTGACCAAGGGAAATGTTAGAGCGCTAAGTTGAATCTCTTTGGCAGGAATATGCTCTAATGAGAATTGTCCATATAGACATGTAAATGTGAATCCAAATGCTTCTATCTGTGAAGGTTTTCTCAGGGGCTATTGTGCTGATGGCAATGAGGTATTATTTGTTTGCTTTGTGCTTCCAAATTAACCAATACCAACTACATGATACTCAAAAGGATCGAAATTCCACTTAGATAAGCTTTTTAATAGCTCACAACTAATTTATGCCAGATGGTGCCAAGTAGAAATAATTTTTACTGAAAAGAAGTGTTTAGATGATCACAAAGGCGGTCTTCTTAAGTTTAGTTTGTTCACCCAGTTTTATGTTTGGTTGATTCCTGTACAAGCATGACCCTACGCCAAACTTGTTAGAACCTGATGAGGCTAGTCTCCACAACCCCCCTGAGTGTAGTGGGGACCCTTTACCTCTTGCTCGTCATTTTTTGTTTTTGAAATGACTTCCTTGACATGGCTATATTTTGGGCTGGTGATTTTGCCAAATATTTTGACTTATTTATGTCACCTCTTTGTCGGAATGCAACTATCTCAGTATTATTTTTATATGTTCCATATGATAGATGTAGATCATCACAAACACATAACACACTAATCTTGAAACTTGTGAAATGGGTCATTTTTCGAAATATGCAGTGTCAGAAGAAACATACCTATGTCTGCCCTGTTTTTGAAGCAACTGGCAACTGTCCCCAAGGTTCAAAATGCAAGCTTCACCATCCAAAAAACAGAAGGAAGGGAGTGAAAAGGAAAGCTTCGAGCGAGGTAAAGAATGGTCGAGGTCGTTACTTTGCCTCTCCGCACATTAATATTACTGAGCACATAGCAGCTGGATTGGAAAAACCTTCTGTTAAGGGGATTAATGACATATTCCTTGAAGGGAAGTTTGTTGATTTTATTAGCCTAGATGGTAGTGACGAAGAGGAACAGACTACTGACCAGAGAAGTGAGGAAAAGCCACTTGGCGAGAGTGGTCCTGCAGAGATGCAACTGGATGATCTCGATGAGCTTATTAAACCCATGCGGCTGATAAATAGGAATAGGTCTGTAGGTTCATCTCCCTATAGATAGCCCGAGTGATATGATCAGAGGAGCCTCACCATTGTAAATGAGGTTGTGTGATTAGGTTTATTTAGTGTTCTGCTAGTGCAGAGCAATTCTTTTTTTTTTTTTTTAAATTTTTAGGCTTTTAGTTAATTGCTTAGGTATAGGTCTTTTAGGATTAGGCATTTTTTGTTTCACAAAGTCTGTTGTGTGAGATAGAACAAGAAAACTGTTATAGTGACTTGAAAGGAAATGAAAATTTTATCCCCTTAAGTTTTTTAATGCTTTCCATAGCTATCACCTTTTTACTTTTGACAGGGCAGCGTACACATATTGCTTCAATACCCCCTCCTTTTTCTCCCGAATGGGTTGAGGAAAAAGAACCCCCACGACCAAGCACTCTCGCCCCCCAAGAACAGAGAGCCCATCTGCTTCTCTTCCATACTTTTACTGCATGTGCTTCGCGCGCTATTGGTGCTTTTATGGTGATGAATTCAATAGAGCTGCGTTGCATGTGTATCTCATGGCAATAATAAGTTTGGTGTACTAAAACTTCTATGTGCAGGGTTTGGGAAAGGATCCGATCATAAGTGTCCTTTGTATGCAATCTTACTTTGCAGTTCTGTCAGAAATTATTTTTAATGTACGTGACTCAGTAAAAAAAATTAAGATAGATATAAATAGCATTAGAATATGTATGATAAATTGGAAAAAAATGTGTTAGCATAAAGTGATGAATCCTAATTTTCTTATCATGATAATTTCTTCATTGTGTAATAATTTACGTGTTAACATTAGCACTACACGGTTAATATTAATTTTTTTTTTAAAGAATTTATTTATTGCTATCTCTAAGGCTCAAATAAGCTTTTGTACTTTAAAACTAGATTTTTATATCGAGAAGTCAGGACCTTTCCCACTCAAACTCAGGATAGTCCCAACTTGCTTACGTTAACATTGAATTGGGACGAAACTTTTAATAAAATAACACTTAGTAATTATGTAATCGGAGAAGGGTCAAATATAACTTTGTACTATTTGAAATAGTTTAAATATATCCTTCGTTATACTTTCAATTCAAATATATCCCTCCACTTATACTTTTGGACCAAATATACTCCTCTTATTATATTTTAGCACAAATTTGCCCTTAAGTTTAACGGTTGGTAAAATAGATCATATGTAAAGATAAAAAATATTGATTAAACTAACCTTCTCTGTGACTTTTCAGCTTATAAAAACTTTTAGTTTGACTAAACGTTTTACTTTTTTATTCTTAATTTTCTTTAAAAATTATTTCAAACTATCTTTCTAAAAACAAAATAACTAATTTCCGTTTCACATTTTATTTGTCCCCCCTCCCCCCAGCCCATTTTTTTTTTTACATAAATACCTTTAAATTGATTTTTTTTTAGAAAACTTCATAACATTATAGTCATGAAATTAGAAAAATAATATATATATATATATATATATATATATATATATATATATATATATATATATATATATATATATATATTTCTAAATCAAACTCATCAATACATAACTCTAATCCACAATTTGCAATTTATACTCATCAATATTTAAGTAACATTAAAAGAGAAAGGAATATATCCAAAAGAAGAATTTAACCATTTGTTAAAATTAAGGGCAATTTATACTAAAGTATAATAAGAAGGGTATATTTAGCTTGAAAGTATAAATGGGAGGAGTATACTTGAACCAAAAATATGACGAAGGATATATTTAAACTATGTAATAGAAAAGAGGCGTATTTGACCCTTTTCCGTGATGTAATACAATGCTCATAATATGGTTAAGTGGCTCAATATTAATAAATGTATTATATATTTATCTTTCACTAAATTCTGTATTTGATTATCAAATTCAACTTCAATATAAAAAACTAGTACAAAAAGTGGTGAATTTTACCTACTAAGAAAGAAAAGAAAAAATTTATAAGAAGTAAGATAGAGGCACCAAAATAATAGGTAAAAATTATAAATTTATACACTTTTAAGACTCCTAATAACAAGAAATTTTTTATTTATCAAAATAACAACTAATTTACTAAACTATACCATTCTTTAAATATACTGACTACATTTAAGTTAAAATTTAATTTCTTTTTAATATATTAAAATCACATTGATCCTTTCTCAATATCAATCAAATCAATTTATTTGATTTGATTGTCTTACTATCAGCCTTTTACTAGGCGTGTCAACCAAGAATGGTCCATCAACTTTTTACCTTGTTTCAAGAAAAAAAAACTCCATTGTTGTTTTTACACGGTGCAAAATCACCAATCTTCCTTCCAATATTCAAAGAAATCCGTTCGTATTTCAGGTTAAACTAATCAAACATCTTTTTTTTTAATACTTTTTTTCTTATCTTCAAACAAAAGATAGATTGTTTGAATGATTGTATTGCGATTATTGGGTGTTTATCAGACTCGTGATAAGTTTCATCTTTTTTAAAAAAAATTCTCGTTTTTATGTAGTGTAAAATCAATGGAGGTAATAACTGTTAGGAAAAACTCAAGGTTCAAAAGTAATATTATTTTCGTTGAGAGCACTCCACGTTGTTGCTCTAGACCTAGCTTTGAGTTGAATGCTTACATAATATGACGAAGGGAATGGTGTTAATAAAGAGAAGGAACAATGCATTAATATTAGTTCTAGCAAGAGCAAGGCTAATTGTAACTTTGAAAAAGGAAGGGCAAGGAGCATATGCATGAGAGTCATTTACCCCATGACAGTAATTTCGAGGACGAAATCCCAATTTTGAAGAGCTTAAATCGTCCACTCCTGTCAATGCCAAGGTATTTTTTTTGGTTAAAATTATTTTAACTTTTAAATGAGAGAATCCTTTTTTTTTAAATCCATTTTTTTGTTAGAAATCTGTTGGTGCTAAAAACAAGATCGCTTTCGGGTCCCAAAGAAAAGAAACCTAGGAAGACAAGAACCAAGAAATTGAAAGATGACCAAATATTTTTTTTAATGTTTTTATATATGTATTTTGTTATTTTTGGTTTTTAGTTACCTTTTTTGTATTTTACAATTGAGTTATTTTATTTATTTATATTTTTTTGGACCATTTCAGATCTCATATCTCTTGTTGTCGATTGAGATATGAGACATTATTATGGGACTATGGCAACATGAAGATTGACTGCGGTGCAATTAGTGAAAGTGAGGTGACTGGAAAGGTGTTCAGTAAATTTGGTGGACCTAGGAGTAAGCGTGAGCACGTCGCGTCAATGAAAGAATGTCGCCATCTAAGTATGTTCCTAGGGTAAAGTCTTATACAATTTAAATGGTATACAAACCGCTTACATATTGGTGGTTTATTTGGTGATTATGTTTTGATGTTTTTGGATGTTTCATATTTTAGATGTCAATTGTTTTGATTATTTTTGGAGGATTTTGCATATAGGCGGCTGCCAAGTTATAACATTTTTAAATATTTTTATTTATATTTTCATTGTCATGCTTATTTCAATTTTATGGGTTTAATTTATAATTAAAGTTGATTTGTCCTTTAATTTTAAAGTTAGCTTAATCTATACAAAACGAACATTGCTTATTTAAGTATCAACAACCATTGTGTTTATAGTTTTTTTAGGTAGTTTAGTTTCAATTAGCATACTGAATATTTTATCAACTACTCTGATATTTTCAACACATTTATGCAAACACTTATAATATACCAATTTATATACACATATACAACAAAAAAAGTATTAACACTATTATTTAAAATAACTAAATAATTATTCTATATAGTTGCACAAACAAAAAATAACACTATCACGAAACTTACACCAAACAATCAAATTGTTTGTAATTTTAAATACACCAATTTACAGAACTTACACTAATTTATATACACCTATACACCAATAAAATTTTGAAACTGTAATTTTAAATAACCAAAATAATTGTCTTGTAGTTGCACAAACAAAAAATATCACTGCCACAAAACTTACACCCAATAATCAAATTGTTGAAAGATTAATTTAAAAATCACAATTATTTATTTTTACAAACATTACATTGACTCATTCGCAACTCCATTAGACACCAATTTTTATACCAAATCACTGGTTCACATAGGCACACCTAATTTAAAATGCATAAACTAAAATAAACAACATATATCATAACAAAAAATACAATTAGTTACCAATGAAAAATATTAAAAATTACTCTAACTAGTTGAGGGAGTAAATTAACAATTACTCCAACAGTTAGTAACCAAAACTACCACCATTCGTTATATCATAAAATTGGGCAAAACACGTACCCATAATTGTTAATACAAATCATAACACTAAAAAATGAAACCCAAAAAAAATTGAATCAGCAGTGTCACTCGTCACATCGTATTTCGAGGCACTTCTTCTTGTTGTGTCCTGGTGTACCACATAAATTGCAGGTTACTTTAATTTTCTTGCATCATAATTTACATATTTACTTGTGTAACACACAAAAAATATACCAAAGAAACATTACATTTTTGACATCAACAAACTAATGTGTGACACAATTATAACACCATAAAAAATACCAAATTGAAACCATTTGTTAATGCTACCGTCATTAAAAACAACACAGGCACCACAGACACATTACAATGAAAATCACTTATACACACTACCATTATAACCACCAACTTAAAATAGTTGAATCAACACTTACGAATTGACAACAATTAGAGCATGTTTGGTAGGATGTATTAATCAAAATAATCCTTGGATTAAAATTTAGTCCACACAATACAATGTTTGGTTGCTCAGAAACATCTAATACATGGATAATTTTATCCATCATTTGTGGCCTTATCTAATCCCTAGGATATCTAGGGATTACTAATACTAGGTTTAGTAATACTTGGATAAAGAAACAAAATGACTAAACTACCCCTCAATTTCTTTATACAATTTTATAAATGGTATAAATGGAAATGAAATGAGCTTATAATAGTTCAAGGGTATAAATGGAAAGGGGATTTCACACAAATATACAAAAAATTATGGTTATTTACAAAGCTCTAGCAACCTTTTTAAAATTATCATTAAACTAACAATTTTAATTACAAAAATAGGAAAGAGAGTATTTTTAAAAGTGATTGGTGTAGTGTTTGATGTGATATGATAGTGTTGGGAAATGGGAAAAAAAGGAAATCAAATAAATGACAGCCCACTAATCAGCATGCAAACTAATATCTACTGTGTAATGGATGTTAGTTTGCTGTGAAGAACCATCTGGAACACCATAAACTGTGGTTCTCGCCCCGTGTGCATATATATATATATATATATATATATATATATATATATATATATATATATATATATATATATATGTGTGTGTGTGTGTGTGTGTGTGTGTGTGTGTGTGTGTGTGTGTGTATGTATAATATGATGAGAAAAACCACTGAAAAAAAAAGAAACACGAAGGAGTTTAAAAACGAATTTTAAAAAATTTTCATACGTTATAGATTATTCGTGAATATGGATTTAATGGGATTAAAGTATGTAAGATAATTTGGTATGCAAAAAAAAAAAAAATAGTCCAAAAATAATTCGAGGCAATTCGATATTATATATACAAGAATTAAAAAAAAATCTAATGAAAAATAATAGTGTTTGGTAGTGTATCAAAAATGTTTTAATTTGTGTCCATTTTTTAATTGACTTTTTCTTGACCTGAAAATGTAGTGCACTTAATGTGATTTGATGGGAACTCATTTCAACAACTTAGTTATCCTAGGTTATTATTAAGTTAGTGTACTTCATACACATATGAAAATGGTTTGAGTATATAATAAGTTTTTGAGCCATGTAAAAATTTTTGTTGGTGACTTTAAGGGATTGGGCGTCTGTTGTAAAGAAGAAAAATTTGTGGCTGTGGCGAAGGTGTTCGATACGATTAAAGTCATGGGTAACGATAATATTGTATATTTTGGTGAAATATAATGGAAGGTGGGACTTAACAGGTAAAAATATTAAGTATGCTTTAAATTCATAAATTTGTTTTTTTTTTTTTGAAATGTTGAAAATTATTGACAAAACTTTATTTCATAAATTCGAGTAAACTTAAAAAATTGTGAGAAATTAGTGGTAGTATGTTAATGTTGTGGTTAGATGAAAACTTTGTTGGTAGGTTATGAAGGTGATGATATTTGGGATGGTGCGCGTGTTTTTGTGGTTGGTAGATTAATAACTGCACCTTGTTGATGTTGTGTTGTGGTGAAGAATGTGTTCACTGGCTAGCGATGTAATGGTAATATGTATGGTGTGCGTGATGGTAGTGTTTCTGTTGAGGTTTTATTGACTGGCATGGTGTGCGTGTTGGTAATGTTTTCTGTTGAAGTGTTGTTGACTGCTACGGTGTGTGCGATGGTACTGTAGACTTTTAATGGTAATGACTGTGATGTAACTACCAACAGGGGACCTAACTAACACTCCAAAACTCTTTGCCAAACAAAAAACGCTGGGAATTTCAAGAACTAATAAAACAGAAAAAACAATCATAACATCCATTGTCCTAAAAAACACAAATTAATTTCACCATGTAATGAGATAACAAGTGCATAATCTCAACTTCCACCATTATACATACCAACAGAAACACCAAACTGCAAAGCAGTAGCAACAACATTTTAACCCAATGGTCCAACCATACATATTAGCCTATTTCGCCATTAAAAACCAAATTAATGATAGGTTAAAATACAACCATCGTGCATACTAAAAAAAATAGTGAAATAGTTTCAACACGCATATATAAACTTCTATGATACCTTCTCAGCACCAAGTCCTTCCTTCTTTAAACCTTCACTTTGTGACAACTTAATCTCATTAAGTAGATTCTTAGTCTAGATGTAGAACGGGAAGTGCTATCAACGGAAATAACATTGATTTGAAACCTTGAGCTTTTTCTTGTAGGTGTGCCTTCCATGATCAATCTTCCCTTTTCTAATAAAAAAAACACTACATATAAAATCAAAAAAAAAAAAAATTCAAGAACACAAAAATCAAGCCAAAATATATTGAGTTGTTGGTATATCAAAGGTTATATTGAAGAAGATTTAAAAAAAATATCGGACTTACCTTGAAATTTTGGCCGAAAATTACAAAGGTCTTCAACAATGGAATTTTTTTGTTTGGAACCTTGTAAATGGAACAAAAATATGATTAAAAGGTAATTAAAGGGTCGGAAGACTTGCATTAAATGCATGTCAGAAAAAGTTAAACAAAAAGGACCAAAGTCCAAGTTCCCATTAATGATTTTGTCAGAAAATTAATTAAAAAAGGCAAAAAGAGAATAAAAAAAAATTTGGTCAGTTCATTAATTGCATTGACAGCAAAAAGTTGGAGTATATTTTGGTAATTTGATGTCTACTGTGGTAAATAAAATGCAATGTGTAATTTTTCCTCAAAAGTTATCTATTTGTGTAATAATTCCAATGGAAATGAGCTTTTTATAGAATTTTAAATTAAACACAAAATTAAGTGGAAAGCAATACACCAAACACGGGATAAAAAATAATCTCAGCACAACTAATCCATGCATTACTAATCCCTGCATTATTCATTTTTGTACCAAACGACCCAATAATACCAAAAATTATACCACAAATTTTTACAATTCTGGGGTGTAGCAAAACATGCATGGTTTATACCATTTTAACAACATCATATTTATCACACTTAAAAATATTTTTTTATAAAATACAATACTTATTTCAAAAAAAAAAACACCACAAATACTATAGCTCATTGACACAATTAAATTTGTCCGTTACCATGTACTACCAAAATATTAATCAACATAATAACTAATTCCCTATTATAGACACCATTGTCATAACCAAAAAAAATTCATTAACAAGAATGAACATTTTATACAACATCCAAATAGTCATCAGAGTGAAAACAAAGTTCAACCATCATTAACCATCAAATAAAAAATTAGAATAGTATTAACGAAATTTAAAAAGCATTGTTTTAAAAAAAAAACCAATACAAACTCGGTTGTAATTAAATAAAAAATACCAATCTTTAACATTATATTTGTTACTACCTGTTAAGTCATATCTTCCATCATATTGTACCAAAATCAATACAAAATTTTCATTCTCCATTGATTTAACCTGGAACGAACACCTTGTCTCTCACTCCCCAGCTCTAAATAACGTTCTTAAGGTGTGAGTAAAAATCTTTATATTATAACTTTGGTAATTACATGACTTTTCCCCCCCTAATAATTAGTTGTGTAGAAGCAACAATGAAGTCTTTTTCCTTAGAACAAGGTAAAAGTTGATGCTTAATTATTGGTTCACGCGCCTGCTATAAGTATGATGGCCAGACCATCAAATTAAATTAAATATATTTAAAAGAATTAGAAAGAAACTAAATTTTACCTTAAATGTATCACAATTAAGGTGTGAGTAAAAATCTTTACATAATAACTTTGATAATTACGTAACTAATTAATTACTTGTCTTGATTTAATTAAGGAACCAAAAGTTTTATTTTGATGTTGGAAATCACCAACACATATTGCCTTGCCATCAACCCCTAATCAATTTGTTTTTTCGTTTCTCAATACTAATTAAATTGATTGCCTTGCCATCAGCCTTAATTAATCATAAGCCAATAACTTTTATCTATTTTGTAAAAATGGAATGATATATTAGTGTAAATAGGAAAAAGTCGGTAGGGACATATAATTTTGAATATAAAAATGTATTATTATTATTTTTCCAATAATAGTCGTAAAGCATCAAAATAAGAATTAATTCAACATTAGAATAGAAGTTTATATTTTTTATTGTGCTACAAAATTAAAAAAAATACAGAAAAGAAATATAATCATAGTAAAAATTTATGTTTGGTAGTAGCCACTTCAGTAATTTACTAATTTATACCAAACAATTGAGGGATTTTTATTTCTATAATTTATATTATGAGAGGTAATTTAGTCAATCAACTTTTAAAATATGGACCTTCCAACTTAAAATATATCCTTAACTTAAATGATTCAAGTATTTAGTTTAGAGTATAATATTAAATAGCTCAATAATAATTTAGAATTATTTAATTATTATACATTGTACGTGCATATGAAAATAAAAACTCAAAAATAGTGAATAAGCATTGTATAAATTATAACAAGAATAGGAATATGAAAGTTAATTTCCCTTTCACTGTGGTATGTTTAATGCCATCAAATTAAAAGGAATTTAGTACATTTGACATAATTTTAGTTTAGAACTATAAAATTAAAAAAAAATTCTTTATTTTCTTAAATTTTGTGTCAAAATAAACCAGAGCATTTTTTTTAAATTGAGGAAGTATATTAATGTCACGCCCCGGGAGGGTACTCTCGGCGTGGCCGGCACCCAGAGACCATTGCTAGCTCCTAAGCTAACCACTTGTTCTCAGGACAGTCACTCAATATCAATATAGCGAAAGTAACATAGTGAACTACCTCAATAAAAGGCCAAAGGCCAACCTCCGTCTCAATATCATATTAAATAAGAGTGCTACTCAGTTCATAAAGAAAACATCAATATCAAACCTTGATTCATGTCTATGAAGCCTCTAACCTGACTCAACTGTTTAAGATGGTACCATGACAGGCCATGGTTACTTGACTCAATGAATAAAGAAAGCATCAAATAGAAGGGTCTCCACCGGATAGCAAGGAGGCTCACCAATGTTGGAACTCGTAATCTCTGACCTCAACGGTGCGTCTGCTGAAGTCCTCTAACTCCTGTATCTGCATCATGAAACGATGCAGCGCCAAATGGCGTCAGTACGTGGAATGTACTGGCATGTAAAACAGCTGAATCACAATATAAGTACAACAACATAGGAAAAACATCAACTCAACATCATACTCCATCAGAATGTCAAATGTCTATCTAAAGAAAGAGATAAAGAGTAGACAAATAACCCATTAACATCCCATCAATACCTCATCAATACATCAGACTCACCTCAAGGAACCTCGACTCAACTCAACTCAGAGAACATCAACATCGACTCAGCTCAGGGAACATCGACATCAACTCAACTCAAGGGACTCGACTCAAACATCACATCAACATCATCATCAGAGTTCTAACAAAATGGAACCTAACTGGGAGTTTCTCTAACCGACAACCATCACCTATGAGCCAATGATGATACAACGAAGCAATGTCATTGCCACATTCGTCCAATACCCTGCCTTGGGTAAAGGACATCAACCTCAGTGGATCCACAAGAAAAACCTCAGTCCTCATTTGGGACAAGAAAGGAGCCATCCGCATTGCGGTTCAATCCCCTCTTCCTACGCGGGCCACGTAGTTAATGGGTTCAAGTGGGACTCACTCTTACCCATTATGGTGCTCAATACTCCTCCCAGAACTCGACATGCTCATAAAACCTCAACCTCATCAGTCCTATAGGGACATAAATACCTCATCATCAGTCCCATAGGGACATAACATAAAACTTCAACATCAACATCAGTCCCGTAGGGACATAATATAATACCTCAACATCAACATCAGTCCCATAGGGACATAGTACCTCAACATCAACATCACCTCACCTAATCAACATCATCATCAAGACTCTCATCAAATGTGAAACACAATCACAACATCACAACATCATTCTCATCAAGGCTCTAGACTCATCTCTTAGTTTATTCTGACACCTTTTTAATAAAATAGTCAGGGTTTTAAAAAGAAAACACTCATGAAAATGAATTATGAATGTAAATCCAGTTTTATGATGATCATCAGTTTAGGTAAAGTATATACATAACGTAAAATACAATATACATGCTCAAAACTCTTCACATCAACCTCATTATGTTCAATACACAATTTAATTTACTCAAGGGGGGCACATGGGAGAAATTCTCATGCTTTAGGTTAGCTTTACATACCTAGAATGATTTGCTAACACAATTCTTGCACAAACTTCTCTTGATCTCCTCAACCTTAACTCCCCTCAAGCCCTGACTTAGTGACTTCTAGGAAGAATGCTTTTGAATGGGGTTTTTGAAACCCTTCTCTTAGAAACCGATCTTTATTGGTCGTAGGGGAATGTTTAGGAATTATAGGAATGGACTAAAATGCCCTCCGTAATTTAAAAGAACTTTTCCCCGGCCTGAAATAACACAGTTCACGATGCGGACCTGTCGCGGACAGTGTATTTTCGAAAAACTCAACTCCGTCGAAAAATCACAGAAAAACATAAGTGTGGCTCCGCGAAAGGTCTGCGACACGGTTCCATCGCGAAGTCACACTGTTTTTTCATTTTGGAACGAAAAATTATCTTTCGACTCGGTCGCTCTAAAAATCGACTGAGACCCTTCTCCCGCTCAATTTTCAGTGCTAATCATGAATCCGCTCTCGGATTTTCAATCCGAACATCGGAAGACGCGTTTCACGCATACCTCTTTCCTAAGGGTAATTTGGTAATTTTTCGGGCGTTACAATTAAAGACTCTAGATAATTTATAATTTGAGCCTTAGTGAATATAAATTATGAAGGATATAAAAGTTGTTCAACATTTGAAGGTTATTTTGGTCGACCGACATTTATATTCACGCTTTTATAATAATATAAATAAACATATATATAACTAATACGCTCCATTTGATGGTGATTAATATATAAGATTTGATACCATGAAATTAAATATGTAAAGCCAAAAATACTCTTCAAATCCTTCAACCATTTTTTTAATTTTCTTGATTTTATGTTTTATATTTGTAGCTTTATCCTAAAATATTTATTAAAATTAATTAGCTTTCAAATTTAATTTATTTGTGAGTTCATATTTACATAATATTAAAGAAAGAAATTCATGTCAAATTTTTAAATTTTATTTATTTATGGATTCATATTTATATAATAAAAAATTTTGTCATGTCAATTTTTATTTAATAATTAATTTTTTGAGCAATTTTGTTAATACAAATGCCTAATTGAGTGATTTTATTAAGTGTAATTTTTCGGAATCTCATCCAGGTTTTCAAAAATATCCAAAAATCCCGACTCTTTCCCTAATTACAAAAAATGCCGACTTTTTGTTCATTTTTGATACCTGGAGGCGTCATTACGCTTAATAAATTTTCTGCCAACTATGTAGATCTCTTGATTGACTCCTTAACTGTTACAAATGTTTAACATGGTAACTGAAAGAGAGAGAAAATATTAAAATAAAAAATAAATTTAAAAACGGCTCTAAAAATGGAAAAAGTTATATTTGATTTCAATATATTAAAACTTCACTCGAATGTGAGAATGTTTTATTTAATTTCAATATATTTGATATGCAACTTTAAATGAATATTTGTTTAAAATTTGTTGAAGAAATGCAAAATTATGTAAAAGTTATCCAAATATTTCCTTACTAAAAATAAAACTACATCATTGATACAACTTGAAATGTAGAAATGACTAAGAAAGTGAAATGTAGTTAGCAAGGCCCGTGACACTTCATTAAGAACATAAACAAGGTACAATATAATATATGGAGTATCAAACTTTGCATCATCTCTAAAAAAAAATAGGTATCACCAGTTAGATGCACAGTTACAGATTTTTTTCTTAAGTATCAAGCTTACTTTATTTGTTAAGTATCCACATCAACTTTCAGACCTCTTACAGAATAGGTATCAAATACTTAAGTAGCAATCATACTTAATTTGTTAAGTATCCACATCAACTTATAGACCCCTTACAGAATAGGTATCAAATACTTAAGTAGCAATCATACTTAATTTGTTAGGTATCCACATCAATTTTCAAATAAAACTCAAAAATTAAGTAACATAACTGTTGTGGTGATCGACATTGGCAATGTCGACTTCTTCATCACTTTCAACAACATCTTGAGTGAGGCCAAGACTAAACGACGGAATGGGTTCCATTGTTGATTGAAACTAAGAATAATGAGATGGAGATAGAGATGGAGATGGAGTTTGGGGAGTAAGAACGGAGAAACGGTTCCGCCAAGAGAGAAATAAATTCGAAAAACTGAAAAAGGAATATTTAAAATGTTGATATGGTAACTGTAATATAGATAAATACCAAAAAACATAAAATTTAAAAAAATGGATTTAAAAAAGGAAAATTAAAATTTAAAAAGTGATTGACATTAAATAGACTTCTAAATTTATAAAATTGTACTAATTATATTCTTTAATAAAAAATAGAATAATCAGGTATCAAAAATAAATGGAATTTTTAGAAAAGTTGAGATTTTAGTAATTTTTATAAAAAGTTGAGAATATTTAATATTTGGATAAAAAAGGTTGTATAATTTCATAAATTTTACTTTTATTAATACAAAACAAAGTTTAACAACTTAGCTAGATAAATAATCAAAGTTGAGTGTGCTTATTAAGTCCATGGTAAAACTAGAACTTGCATTTTACGTGTAAACATAGATGGCTAATCCGATTTTATTATTATTTATCGTTTTTTCGATTTTAAAAAGAAATGGTCTAATCTTTATTAAATTGAAAATTAATATTTTGTGAGTAATCAACTTATCAATGACAATTATTTATCCTCAAATAATTAAAGTGAAAAAATAGAAACATGGTGATAAAATTAATCTTCTCCTAACTAATTAGAAGGCCATAAAAAAATTATATTATTTGGTAATTATTTATCTAAACTCAATTGCATGGAATAGAAAATTTCATAACAATTCAAGGGTATAACCGAAGAGAAGATTTTGTAGAGTTTCTAACCAAACATAAAATCAGGTACCAAACACTTCATAAAAACTAGTTTTTGTGTTAGTAATCTTTGTACTAAACGACTTCTTAATATAATTCTCACACCACAAGTGAGATATGAGAAGAATAGGAGGTGCACAAATGGAGAGACCATTTCTAGTAAATCCAAACAATATGAAATTTTGGAAAGAGCTTCCAAGAAAAATATGCCAACAAAATGTGTAATTCTTAAGTGGATACATTCTCATTTTTATACGCCGGATAATCTCTTTTTAAGACAAACAAGTTCTTTAACAATATTAAGGATTAATCTATATTTTCTTCTACCATACACATTTCTTAATTTCAATTTGTTAGTATTGGCTATATAAATGAACTGCTTATGGGTTGTTGAGACGAGAGTTCCCAGGAAATATCTCTACTTCTATGAGGTAGTGGTAAAGTCTGCGTACATTCTACCCTCCCCAAACCCCACTTGTGGAATTTCACTAGGTATGGTGTTGTTGTTGTTTGGCTATATAAGTGAAACGTCCCGTACTAATTTTTCATTCAATAATTAGCTTTTATCTTACTCACTAACCAAACCTCTAAACTTGGTATAACAGAGTTAAAAACGAATTTGGACCTGTAATTTGTAGTTCACGTTTATTAGACACAGCCATAGAACAAAAAAAATAAGATACATAAAAAAATACCCACATGCAAACAAACATTTCATATCCACACAAAAGGGGGATATATCAATATCCAAACACCAGCCTTCAATTAAAATACCAACATTCAATAAAAGGTCAAAAAACACAGGTAACAAACAAAGCTCTAGAATAAAACGCTTAGACATGGCAGCAACTTCAACATACATGGCTTCAACCCATTTAAGCATGTTAAGTTGGATTGCAAAGGGAAGGAATAAACAACTCAAAAGGAGAAAAATTTTCTCAGTTTCAGCACAGGAAGCGGACGTCGAAGAACTAAAAGTAGGAAAAGATGAAGAAGAAAAACAAGGAGAACCAGCAATGAAACCGCCAAGACCAGTAGAGTCACAAATAAATGTGGAGAGCAAGAACATGAGCAGAGAATATGGAGGACAATGGCTTAGTTCTGCTACTAGACATGTTAGAATATATGCAGCTTATATTGATCCTGAAACATTTGCTTTTGATCAAACACAAATGGATAAACTCACACTTCTGCTTGACCCTACTGATGAATTTGTATGGACTGATGAAACTTGCACCAAAGTCTATTCTTACTTCCAAGAACTGGTTGATCACTATGAGGTAATGAAAAACTTCTGTTCTATACAAACCTAATTATGTAACCAGTTTTATACTATTAGTCGTAACTAATGCAACTATAGAGTAAATTCTGAAATTCCAACCTTTTTACCTAAGCACTGTTGTACCAAAATGATTAGAAATAGAGATACTTAACTCCAATATTTCACCTGGACCAGGGAGCTCCATTGACGGAATATACACTTCGTCTGATAGGTTCAGACATAGAGCACTACATAAGAAAGCTTCTGTATACTGGAGAAATTCAATACAACATGAATGCAAGAGTTCTTAACTTCAGCATGGGGAAACCAAGAGTTGGGTTCAATTACAATGGCCAAATGGAAGATGTAAACCAGTAAATTCAGGTAACAATGTTGAGTATATAGAAATAATGAGTAGCGAGAAATGCAGTTATAAGAATGTATACCTTCTCTGTTTGTCTTAACTTTTCCCAAATGGATTGTTATCGACCAGTAATTGAAATATTAACCTTCTTCCAACAGTACAATGATATGACATGAGTTGACCTTAAATAAGGAAACATGGTCAATGCAAATTCACATAGCCGACCCTAACTTATATGGGACTATGCATAATAATTGTGGTTGGTTTTCATCCATCGTTCGTCTTTTATGGCACAAATTGATATTGGTGAATGGGAAAAAGTAACAACTTCTAGGAAGATCCAGGCACCGTTTGGAGACATTCTTCATCCTCCCAAGGCTGGAATGCATCTTGCCGAGGCAGATGCTGCAGATATTGAAACAAAATATTCTTTTAGTATAAGCCCCTAGCTTCTGCAGAACAAGCAACAATGTCAAAGATAATGGTGAATGCAAAAATTTCATGCTTTTATTTGAGATGAAAGGACATAATTATCCCTTAGTCCTCGTTCTCATCCCGTTGGTCAATCTTTGTAATCACCGAACCTCCATTGACTCAAACCTCATATATACATCAGAATTTTGAATAAGATACATGGACATAGATTTTTAATCTGTCATCCCTGCGGATCCTTGAAAAATTGGAGTCAGAAAAGTGCATTTGAACAAGCCAAGTAGTGCTTCATGTTTTTTTGAGGTCAAAATGCAGCACCTCCATAATTTAGAGGCAAATGGCTGATAGGACAATAGCAACCGTTGTTTCGAGGAATCAGAGATAAGCAAGTGGATTGGTGGGAAAAGGGTATTTCATACTGTGGTTTTCATTATGGAATGAGATTCAATTGCATGGTCACTGCAAGGAGCATGTTAAACACAGAAAAGAACTGAACATTCATTGACATCAATATATGGTAGGGAAATAGCCTTTACCTCTAACCAAAAGAAAAATCCGCGCATGATGTTCAACTTTTTATCTTTGTTGTGATTGGTCCTTTTGATTGCCCGATTGACCTCTACATTTTTGACAATGAAATTATATTAATAATTTGTTGTTGAGATGCGAGCACATCACTGATAGGATACGAAGAGGTACAGAAAATAGCAGAAATAAGAATATCAATAGCCAATATGGTAGTAGCAACTAGAGGGTTTGATATTCCCAAGAACTTCAAGTTGAAAAATGTAATTTTTTCTCTTCTGTAACATAAACTATTGGAAGCTAATTGAGAACCCTATTCTTCTTGTTGTAAAGACCACAAAACTTCAAAAATACCCCAATTAAATTGAAACGCGTGTAATATAACACAAATGCTAAACAAAGCAGTTTACAAAAGCTTAAAACTATTCTAAGATTCTATGAGAATCAACTTGAATTACATAAAGCAAACCCTATTTATGCATCTCTATGTGCAACCCTGCTACATCCACAGCTCCTAATTATGGAAAAACTCTTAATTGATTTTTCATTGCCTTCCTTGATCAATAGGATATACAAACATGTGTCTTCATCCCTATTTCTTACCTTGTCAAGTAGACTCTCCACCTTTATAGTGAAAATTATAATTTATCAACATAGAAAGATAAATTCTCACGTAGAAGTTGTTTACAAACAATAAAAAATACAACAAAAAAACCCAGAATAGTACCATTAGCAGGGTCTGGGTATGGTACAGCGTATACAGACCTTAACCTTACCTTGTGGAAGTAGAGTTGTTGTTTCCAAAAGACTCTTAGCTCAAGTCACGCACATCAGAGTAGTTATAAGAAATATAGAACTAAAGTGGACATAAAAATAATAAGAAAAGCATAACATAGTATTCAAAAAATAGGAGCAATAACAATAACCAACTAATTTGATAATTGAAGCACAATAAATGCTCCCTCCGTCCCATTTTATGTGACACCCTTCCCTTTTTAGTCCGTCCCAAAAAGAATGTCGCTTTACTAGAATAAGAAACAATTTAACTTTAAAATTCCCATTTTATCCTTAATGAAATGATTTTCAACCACACAAATATCTGTGGATGATTTTAGACCACAAGTCTCAAAAGTCTCCCTTCTTTTCTTAAACACTATGCCAAATCAAATAGTGCCACATAAAATGGGACCAAGGGAGTAACTACTAACAAAAATCGTAAGACAGCAACTATGAGAAAGAGCTACTACTGGTATGAGCGAGGAAGCAGGCATAATGCATCAAACTACCACCAAGGCTATCCCATCTGGAAATGGGACAACGCTCAACTACCTACTAACCTTCTATCCTAATTCGTGATCTCCATAATCTCTTATCTAAAGTCATGTACTTGGAAAGCTAGAGCTAAGTTATGTTCTGTCTTACCACCTCTCCCCAACACTTCTTTGGCCTAACCCTATCTCTCCTAGAATCCCCCATGGCCAACCTCTCACACCTACTCATTGGAGCCACTATGTACCTCCACTTCACATGCCCGAACCATCTGAGTCTTGCTTCCCTCATTCTGTCCATCACTGAGGTTACTCTCTCCTTGTCCCGGATATCTTCATTCGTAATCTTATCTCTCGTAGTATGTACATACATCTACCTCAACATCCTCATTTTCGCCACTTTAATCTTTTGAACATGAGTTCTTAACTGGCCAATACTCTGCCTCATGCAAAACATAGTCTTACATAAAAATATTATTCCCTTCAAATGTCATCCTGGCATCAATACTTACTAAAATATCACATGCTCTCCAAAAGTGTATAGAAAACAAGAAAGTGTTGCACTCTGTTGAAAAGAGTTCTCAACTACCTTAAGCACCTTCTTGTTTTTTACATGGTTCACATTAGCATCAAATGAGCTATTTCCCATGTCTTAATTGCCTCTTCTTCCTCCAGAAATCCACTATTCAAACAGAAAGGCACACTTTTCCTGGCGCCTAGACAGCCAAACAGAGGAGTGAGAAAAGTAAAGTTCTCCTATTACACTAACCTATTATAGAATGATTTTAAGGTGAAGCCATCTTTCTCTCTTTATTTCCTATCTCAAGGGAGTTCAATTCCTTGAGGATGAACAAGCAAGACTACAAGCCTTTCTCATTTCCATGTCTCTATCCATGAGTGAAACTTTTACTGGTCTAATAATCCAAGCAAACTACTAAGTTCACCGGATTCCTAATTTTTATGATGGTCGTGCTCATCTTGGACTTGGCTATGCCTTTTGGGCTGGTCAGGCTCATGCAACACCAGCATCATTGATGAATGAAATAAAAATAAGATGATCACAAAGGAGGAGGAATACGGAAGTATTATGTGATAGAAAGATACCTACCAAAGTGAAGCAAATTTTATTAAATAGTTGTTAGACCAATGATGCTATACAAGTGTCCATATTGGACCTCTAAAGTCCAAGATTTCCACGAGATGAGTGTTGCAGAAGTGCATATATTAAGATAAAAGACAAGATCAGACGAGAATTTATCACATTAAAAAAGAGGTACAAACATCACACATAGAGCATGTTGAAGAATGACAAAAGTACCACATTGGTGGTTAATGAGATGGGTGGACTCTTCATAAGGCTTGGGCAATCCTCCTTCCTTTGAGCTAGCTTTTGGGGTGTGAGTTAGGCCCAAGACCTAATTTTACATGGTATCAGAGCAGGACCCATCTCACCCAATGTTGGGCCCCGAATGGCCCACGCCCTAGATGCTACTAAGCGTGAGGTGGGGTGTTGAGGAATGACAAAAGTCCCACATTGGTGGATAATGAGATGGGTGGACTCTTTATAAGGTTTGGGCAGTCCTCCTTCCTTTGAGCTAGCTTTTGGGGTGTGAGTTAGGCCCAAGACCTAAATTTACAGAGCATAAGGATAAGCATCGCTTAAAATGGTTTTATCATACATCCTACATCCTCCAAATGCAACCGTCGGTAGGTGTGGAATCATGAGGATTAAAGATGTTTTGGATGAAGTTGGCTTAAAATCATATGAAAGGAAATTATCTTTAAAACATATAATCCCTTACAATCCATGCAAATTTAGCATAAAAATAGAACATAACGGATGTAAAAGATCCAACCAACTTGTTGAGAACAAGGTTTAAAGTTAAGTTATGTTGGTACACAAGGAGTCTTTTTAATTTATTTAGAGAGTAAAAGATGAAGAGAACCTCCCGTTTTTTAACGAATCTCAAACTATTGAGTATTGGAACAAAATCAGGTCCAGATGAAGCGTGAATAGTTAGGATACATATAGCTGACTCCAACTAGCTCGGGATTGAGCCAAAATTGTTGTTTACCTAGATAATGGACACCAACATAATGTAATTCCACAAGTGGGGTGATGAAGTGCCTTCATGGAAACACAAAACAGAGGAGGAAGCTGATTTATCTGATGCCTTGGTAACAATGTATTCGGGAGAGGATCCCGCTCCATTACAAATTGATAATAGTGCATTGGAGGAGGATCTGGCCTTAAAAGCAGCTACATGGATCCAATCAAACCTGTCCAAACCGACTCATCAATTTGGAGTTGATCTCAAGGGGCGTGAAAAAGAAGCCTATGCTCTGTTGATGAAAACCAAAGGAGAGAAGGAGATGAAAAGGGGGATGGGGGGGGGGGGGGGGGGGCAAAGGCTACACACAGCAATAGCAATGTCCCAAAAGAAGTCAGGAGCTTGTTTTATATATGAGTTTCAAAGATGGGGAATCAAGGTCTACTGGGAGGATTCCAATGAATGCTCATCAATCAGAGTTAGAATTATAACCTTTCGGGGTGGTCCAGTGGCTTGAGACTTCTATGTTGGAGGTCTCAAGTTTGAAACCACTTGCCAACGAAAGCAAGGGTTTGCCTTCTGGGTCGAGCTCGTCGCACCGAGCTTTCCTATTCCGGATTACCTCTATTGTGTGGTTTGCGAGCTCTTGCATAGGAACGGGGTTTACCCTGTGCGCACCCAAAGGGTAGCAGCTGTGGATTCCCTTTGTCATAAAAAAATGAGACTTAGAATTATATCTTGGAATGTAAGGGGATTGAATGGGGAGAGTAAAAGGGAAATAGTCAGGAAACTGATTCAACAATGGAGGGCAGATTTATATGTACTAGTGGAGACCAAAATAGATGGGTCTTTAGATAGCATGTTACAAATTATATGGAATCACTGATGGGTGGGGGAATTCATAAAGAAGCACAAGGGAGCAGTGGGGGTATACTAATTCTTTGGGATAAAAGTGTATGGAAAGGTGAAATTAATGGGACTGGGAAGTCAGTTTATCATTGGCAAATTCACAGGTATTAATGACAATTTAAGTTGGCCATTTGAGCAGTGTATGCAGGCTGCAACAGAGTGGTTAGGAAAACACTGTGGCCAGAATAGTTATTACACATAAGACACAGCTTCTATGGGCCTTGGATAGTTTGTGGGGACTTTAATGTCACCATTTCCATCTGAGAGAACCAATTGTTCCAAACCATATGGAGCTATGACTGAATTCTCAGTCAGCATTAAAGACCTAGAGCTGGTGGATCCTCCTTTTTTTGGAGGATCTTTCACCTGGAGAAGAGGAGAGGAGCATGGTTGTGCTTCTAGAATTGAAGATTCCTTTACTGCAATGAATGGGTAGAAGCATTCTCTCACATCAATCAAATCAAATCTTCATAAACCAGCCTCAGATCACAACCCAAATTCTCCTGACTTGTGGGAACTGGGGTGGAAAAAGTCTTACTTTGAATTTGAGACTTCGTGGCGAGAAGTAGATGATTGTAAGGACAAGGTGAAAGAGTGGTGGGAATCTTTTACAGTGAATGGTAGACCTGGCTCTGTACTTGCTGAGAAGCTAAAAATGCTAAAAGCAAAGCTAAAAGAGTGGAGCGAAGATAATAGGGGAAATTGGAAACTGAGAAAAGAAGACATCCTGACACAAATTTCAGATTGGGAAACCATTCAAGAACAGAGGTCTCTCACAGATGATGAATTGTTGTAAAGGGCCAATTTGATCATGAATTTTGAAGAGGTAGAAAAAAGGAAGAAATTGCAGGGAAGTAGAGGTCTAGAGTCCAGGTTAAAACATGGGGACAAGAATACAAAGTTTTTCCAAAGAATTGCAACTTCCCCCAAGAGATTCAACTGCATGGAGCAATTAGAAGTGGATGGTACTACTATCCAGGATCCAGATAGTATCAAGGAGGCTGTGCAAAATTACTACGAAGACCTACATAAGGAGACTGAAAATTGGAGACCTGATTTTAGACTCCATGAGCCTTCAAGGATTACTGATAAGGAATAGATGTGGTTGCCGAGACCCTTTGAGGAGAGACACTAGAGTGTTTGAATATGTGTGCTACGGAGAAATCACCTGGCCCAGATGGCTTCCCAATGGTTTTTTTTCAGACTTTCTGGAACCTACTAAAGGAAGATATTATCAAGACCATCCAAGATTTATTCAAATCAGGTCTTTGAGAAGAGCTTCAATGCAACATTCATTGCTCTAATCCCAAAGAAGCCTGGATCCCACAGAGCTAAAGAACTTCAAACCAATCAGCCGGGTCGGGGGTGTATACAAGATTATTGCTAGATTATACGTAGAGAGGTTAAAGAAAGTAATTGATAAATTGGTCAACAAACATCAGATGGCATTCATTAAGGAGAGACAAATAATGGATGCAACACTTATAGCCAGTGAATGCATTGACTCAAGATTAAAGAGTGGTATCCCAGGCATAATGTGTAAGTTGGATATTCAGAAAACTTATGATCACGTGAATTGGGCTTTCTTACTGAATATCTCAGGCAAATGGGGTTTGGAGACAGATGGGTGAAGTGGATAGAACACTGCATCAAAACAGTCAGGTTCGTGTGCTTTTGAATGGAGAACCTGTTGGTTTTTCGCATCAGAAAGGAGTTTGAGACAAGGTGATCCCATCTCTCCTTTCCTGTTCATTCTGGCTATGGAAAGTTTTGACAGTGTGATGAGAATAGCAGCTCAATAAAATTGGATCAAAGGGTTCAAAGTTGGGGACAGTGTAGGGGGAGAGATGGAAGTCGGTTATACGCAGATGACACCATCATCTTTGTAACCAGTGGCTGAAAAAACAAGCTATATTAGAGTGATTCTTGTCTTGTTTGAAGCTGTAGGAAGGATGACAGTCAACTGGCGGAAGAGCAGTTTAATCTCAGCAAATGAGGTTCGTCGATTCTAGATATAGCCAGCATCCTGGGATGCAGAACAGAGTATTTACCCACAACTTATTTAGGTATGCCCGTGAGAAGCAAACATGTCTTTAGAGATTTGGGATGGCAACTTATAAAGTACAGAAAAGAAACTCTCCAGATGGAAGGCTTAGTACTTGTCAATAGGTGGTACACTGATCCTAATCAATTCTGTCCTAGATGCACTACCCACTAATGTGACATCCCTATTCCCAATTCCATCAAAAGTTGTGGAGAAACTTGGTAAGTTTAGAAGAGATTTTCTTTGGCATGGAAACAAAGAAAGGAAGGGTTACTGCCTTGTTAACTGGAAAGTAGTAATGCTAAATAAAGGAGGAGGGGGATTGGGGATCAGAAATCTCAGATTGCAGAGTGAGAGTTCACTGATCAAGTGGCTATGGAGATACACTGAAGAGGAAAGGGCTCTATGGAGAAAAGTAATTGTGACAAAGTTTGGTGAACTTAATCCATGGTGTTCCAACATTTTATCTGATTCTTATGGTATAAGAGTTTGGAGAACTATCAGTAATTTATAACCATTGATGAAAGCCAATCTTAGCCTTAAGATAGGCAATGGAAATATGACAATTTGGCACGATGGATGGATCGATCAATCACCAGTCAAGGAGCAGTTTCCAGATCTTTTTCAGATCTGTAGAAGCACTGAGGCTAGGATGAGTGAGTGCTGGTCAGTACAGGGACGGAACATCTCCTTCAGAAGAATGATAAATGATTGAGAGACTGGAAAAGTTTCATTCCCACCAAGGAAAAATGCTTTACTTGGTTAGTGATTAAGAGGACATGTCTAACTCAAGAAGTTCTGCAGAAGAAAGGAAGACAACTCGTTCCCAGATGCTTTCTGTGTAACCCTACAGGGGAGACAAACAAGCATCTTTTCATACATTGCAGCTTCACCACTCAGTTGTGGAATCTCTTCCTCAACATGACAGGTTACAGTTGGACAATGCCAGAGCACACATTGGATCTACTGAGTTGCTGGATTAGGAGGGAGGTAGCAAGAGTTAGAAGAAATGGTGGAGACTAGTTCCATCACGCATATGGTGGTCAGTACGGTTGGAAAGAAATGGTAGATGTTATAAAGGTAGGTCCAATTCCATTCATAAAGAGAACTGGAATTGCATTGTTCCTTACTTTTTTAGGTGTAAACATTGCTTAGTAGATGTAGATCAGATAGTAGACTACTTAGGAGACTTGTAATTGATAATATTCCTTTTTGGAGGTGGTCAGTTTGCCCTTAAAAAGAATTCCACAAGTGGGGTTTGGTGTTGGGGGGGGTATGTACACAGACCTTACTTCTAACTTTGTGGGGTAGGGAGGTTGTTTCTGACAGACCCTTGATTTAAAAGAGATTGCGAGAAAAATATAACCACAAAATAATAAGATACAAAGCAAATGACACAACAAATAGTATCGCATAAAAGAAAAAAAACTATGCAATTACTAAATAAGACTACCAATAGTGAGATGAGACAGAAGAGGCCAGCCACTATATCTCCCACATAAAGCGCGACAACAACTGGCTACCTATTAACCTTCGACCCTAATCTTCGACCTCTATTCCTTTTTATTTATGATCATGTCCTCAATAATCTGAATCTATATGAAATCTTGTCTAGTCACTTCTCTCCGCCTTTTTTTTTAATTGGTAATGTTGTATTCTTCAGCATTAATGATATGTTGGAGACCTCCAAAAAAAATGCTAAACAAAGAGTAAAATACAAAGCTAATTACAATGAAGACAGCAAATTTACTAACTGTTCTGCTTCTTTTACACGTTCCTCTTTACACCAAAAATAAAAGGAGACAATACATTTCTAGATGGAATTTGGTTTAGAGCTTGCTTGGATGGGCTGATTTCTTTTGACTTATTTTTGTCTTTTTGGGCTTCAACACAAGTGCTTATAAGCACTTTTAATTTAGACAAACACTCCAAAAGTGCTTACACACTATTCAGCTTAAAAGCAGTTAAAATAAGTAATCCAGACAGGCTCTTATTCTCAAAACATCTTCCATTCTTCTCCCTCCATATTGTCCATCAAATGCAAGCTAGGATCATTCTCTACCACTTTTTCTGACTTTTGCTTCCCCTTCTCCTGAACCAGCAACTAAGTAAGCCAGCAGTGTGTTCTGGCATAGTCCAATTGTTTTTTCGATGGGCCTGGCATAGTCCAATTGTTATCTGCGAGTTTCAAAAATAGGGACCAAACCAGGGTTGTGACTCTGCAAAGTAGAAAAGGTGGTTGTTGGTCTCATCGGTCTCATTGCAGAGAATACATCTAGACAGAATTTGTTGTTCCTTCTTCTTCAGTACTTTTTGTGTGAGACATGCTCTCTTAGACACCAACCATACAAAAGATTTGACCTTGGTTGGTGCCTCACTTGTCCAAACCTGTCTCCATTTAGTCAATCTAGGTCCTTGATGCAGTCCTACTTCTTTCTTTTACAGTTTGTTTACAAAGAATCTTCCATCCTCAATGTGTCTCCAGTTGATGTATCACCCCTTGTAGAGAGAACTTTGAAGTCATTGAGCACCTGTAGAAATTCTGCCACTTTACTTATTTCTCGATCATTCACTTTCCTCCTAAAGGAAATATCCCACCCACTGGACCAACTTTCTGCTATAGTGATATCAGGGTTGCTAAAAAAAGAGAACCGGCCAGGAAAAGCCTGCATAAGGGTCTCCTGTCCTATCCAGACATCCTTCCAGAAAAAAAATTCTAGTCCCATTGCTTACTTTGAGCTTCATATTTCCTGCAAGCTTGTTTTAGAGAGGTCTAATTGATCCCCAAACCGAGACTCCATAAGGTATGGTGGCTCATTGGAGCACCATTCAGTGTCTTGGCCATACTTGCATTGTATAACTTCTTTCCGCAAAGCTTAATCTTCCTTCACATATCTCCATAGCCATTTCATCAAGACGCATTAGTTTTGAATCTTCGGGTTCCTCACCCCTAGTTCCACTAGTTATTTTGGAAGATGGATACTTCGTCAATTCACCAAATAATACCCCCTTCCCTTCCTTGTTGCTAAACCATAGGAACTTTCTTGTCAGGCTATCCAGTTCTTCAAAACCTTTGCAGGTGGAGGGAACAAGGACATGACATAATCTAAAACTGCATTTATCAATGTGTCTCCCCCCAAGTAAAAGATATTGTGATTTCCATATGGCTAACTTCTTTTCTGATCCCTGGATTATCCCATCCCATATTAGCAATTTTTTATGTTTACCACCTAGTGGCATGCCCAAATAGGTGGTAGGCAATTTCTCTATGCTGCAGCCTAGAATATTTGCATTTTTTTTTTGACACTAGTAAATACTTCCTCAGCATTGAAGACATTCTGGACGCCATAAAAAAGTGTAGGATAAAAAAAACAAATAGAGAAGAAGATACAGAAATCTTAATAAATCTACAAGATGATCTATATCCTCTATACCTACTTTTTTACACCAAAAGTAGAACAAGATTATACAATTTCATTTAACTTTCTGAATGGAATTGGATCTATCTTCATAACACCTCAAACTGTCCACCAGATGCATTGTGGTATGGTCCTCCACCACTTCTTTGAATTTTGCTGTCTCCTCTTTTTCATCCAGCTAAGCAAATGTGCAGTATGCTCCGGCATAGTCCAACTTGTCTTTGTTATGTTGAGAAATAGAGACCAAAGTTGTATAGTAAAAGTGCCGTTACAAAAATAGATGACTATTTATTTCATTTGTTGCATAAGAAGGACCTGGAAACTATGATGGCCCCTTTTTTCTTCATAACTTCTCGTGTCAGGCATGCTCTTTTAATCACCAACCAAGTAAAACATTTTACCTTAATTGGAGCTAGACTCTTCCACGAGTTTCTCCATATTTTTGGTTGTCCTCTATACTGTAACCTTTCTTCCCTTTTGTAAATCCTTTTAACAGAGAAATGCCCATCAATATTGTGTTTCCATCTTAATGTACCTGGTTCAGCAGCTACTGCTACTGAAATCATCAATCCTACTTGGCAAATCAGCTACTCTATCAATTTCCCAGTCATTTAGCAATCTCCGGAAGGATAAGTTCCATCCTTTCGCACTCCAAGTATCGTAAATGGTACCATCTGGGTTATAGCTTAAAATAAAAAGGTCTGGGAAAATTTCCATTAATGGTATTTGCTCCTTCCAAGCATCCTTCCATCCTTCCAGAATTTTACTCTTTAACTATCTTCTGCAAATCCTTTCCAAATTGGGCTATAGGGCTCTAATGGTGTTCCAGATTCAAACCCTATAAGTATCAGTGCTCACATTAGTACACCATGGGTTGAGTTCACCAAACTTGTGTCTAATCACCTCCCTGCATAATGCATGATCCTCCTTATTGCATCTCCAGAGCCATTTCACAATAAACTATTGTTCTGCGCTCTTAGATTTCTGAAGCCCAAACCACCTTGCTCTCTACTGTGCATTGTTGTCTGTTAATTGACTAGTTTGTATCCTTTGCCCTCTTTACACCCATGGCACAAGAAATCCCTCCTAAGTCTCTCCAATTTTTTCATAACTTTGGAAGGTAGGGAAACAGAGACATTACATACGTAGGAAGTGCATCAAGTACAGAGTTGACAAGGAACAGCCTCCCTCCCAATGATATGTACTGTGTCTTCCACCTAGCCAACCTTTTTTCAGTTTTCTCTATTATTCCATCCCAAATTTCCCCTGCTTTGTGTTCACTGCCCAGAGGCATACCAAGGTATGTAATAGGCATATTCTCCACTTTGTATCCTAAAATGATTGCAAGATTTTGGATGTTTGGCACCTCCTTTATCTGGAACAAACTAATTTTTCCCTAGTTTACTTTCAAGCCAGAAGAAGCCTCAAAAATATCCAAAATCATTCTGATGTAACCTATTGTTCGACCTTTGGCTCACCAAAGACCACTGTGTCATCTGCATATTGTAGGTGACGTACCTCCATTATTTGCCCCCTGCTATCTCTTGTCTCAAACCCTTTAATCCATCTATTCTGTAATGCTATCCTCATCATGCTATCAAATCCCTCCGTTGCCAGTATAAACAAGAAAGGAGACAGAGGATGTCTAAGACCCCTTTCAGAACCCAAAAAAAACCTATAGGTTCCCCATTCACCAAAACAGAGAACTTAACAGTTTTAATGCAAAAGTCAATCATCAACTTTTTATCACCAAAGCCCATTTATCTGAGAGTATTTGACAAGAATCTCCAGTTCACATGATCATATGCTTTTTCAATGTCTAGCTTACACACGACACCTGCTTCTTCCCCTTTAAGTCTTGAGTCCACACACTCACTAGCAATTAGGGTTGCATCCATGGTCTGTCTTCCTTTATAAATGCCATCAGATAATTGTTAACTAAACTGTTAACCACCTTCTTGAGTATTTTGGCTAGTATCTTTGCCACAATCTCATACATTCCACCTATGAGAATTATAGGTCTGAAATCTTTCAACTCTGAAGCTCCTTCTTTCTTTGGGATCAAGGCTATCAATGTTGCATTGAAGCTTTTCTCAAATTTCTGATATTCATACAAATATTGGAAAATCTTTAGGCTGTCCTCCTTCATAAATTCCAAGAAAGCCAGAAAAAAGGGCATAGGGCCAACAGGCCCTGGTGCCTTCTCCATAGCACAAAACTTAATTCCTTCTAAGATTTCACCCTCTTCAAATTGTCTTTGTAGCTCTTGTTCTTCTGCAGATATCCTTGTAGCTTCATGTAACACTAATTCTTGCCTCTACTCTTCTGTCTCCTTATACAAGTTCTTGTAGTAATTTTGTATAGCTTCTTTGATCTCCTCTGGATCTGTCACCTCCATACCATCCACTTCAGATTATATATGGAGTTTACCCTTTTGTGAGTTGTAGCTATCCTATGGAAGTATTATGTATTTTTTCGTCTCATTTCAACCATTGTATACTTGATGTTTGTGTCCAAGCTATCTCTTCATTTCTTGCAACTTCTTCAAACTCTATAGCTAAGTTTGATTTCTACAATGGCTCATCATCTGTCAGAGCACTTTTGTTCTTGGATTGCCTCCAAGGCTGCCAACTGGTTTAAAATGTCACCCTTTCTTTGTTTCCAATTGCCCCTATTATTTCTACTTCAATCTTTTAACTTTTCTTTTAGCATCTTCAGTTTCTCTGCAACTTTTGCAAAATTTTGCATTTGTACTACCTCCTTAGTGGGGAAAAGACTGCTTTCCTCTGGTTGACCCTAAGCCCAGATACTGCCTCCAGTATCACAAA
This sequence comes from Solanum rostratum, assembly GCA_029948455.1. NCBI lineage: Eukaryota > Viridiplantae > Streptophyta > Magnoliopsida > Solanales > Solanaceae > Solanum > Solanum rostratum. The sequence continues at coordinate 15,354,521 of CM057049.1, read as the reverse complement.
TATTGCCCTGATGCATCTTATCTGTTCCTCCTTTGCTTCACAAAAATCTCAGAGTCATCAGCATACAAGAGTTGACAAATCTCCTTACTCAGGTATGTTTTGTTGCTGACTCAGAGTCCCTTATCCATACATCTATTTTGTGTAGCAACCCTCAGCATGTTGTTCCGTCCTTCCATGATTAAAATGACTAGGAAAGGAGAGAAGGGATCTCCCTGTCTCCAGCCCCTTTCAAAGGGGAAAACACCCCTCAGGAACTTGACAGTTTTAATATAAAAATCTATCCATTTAAGCCATTTGTCCCCAAATCCCATCTGCCTTAAGATGCTCAGAAGGAATCCCTAGATTACATGATCATAGGCCTTTTCCAAGATGAGTTTGCACGTGATGCCCGCTTCTCACCACTCATTCTGGTATCCACACATTCACTTGCTATTAAAGTAGCATCCATGTCTATTGAAATGACATCCAATGAATAGATTCTCACTGAGTGGGTTACCTCTCACCATCTCATCCAAATCTTCCCAAAAGCACTTCTTGTCCTCCCCGTCCAAGCCTGGTTGCATACATATTCTTTTAATTATATATGAAGAAATCACATCCTATGAATAGATTCTCATCCAACTAGTCTGAGTACACTACTTCAGGAGACCATTTCCTTTTTTCAGCATTTCTCGAACACCCATGAGATTCCAGAGCATGATGGATTGTTAAGATAGATCATTGATTGCTCTTTGTAAGAATGTCATTTTTGTCTTCTATTCTTCATAAAGTATGCACTACTCTTATTTCCTTTTTCTTGGCTATCACTTAAATCAAGAAGCCAAGTGAAACAAACAGAATCTGCACATGGCAGTTCCTTCTCTTCCATGACAAATAATAACAACTCCAAAAGGGCATTAAAAAACCTAATCCAGTCACTTAAAAGACCATTGACAGCAAGTATATTCTAAATGTCCAAAATGACCCTACAATCTGAATACCCAATTTAAATTATAATTTCTTCTTATGTGTATACCATGACTCACCCCACGTCAACAAGTATGTGGCTTGGTTCTAGGATGTCAATTTAGTAATGTTAATGTACCCAAGATGAGGAGGTAACAAGTAATAAGTAAGCAACGAAAATAATTGGTTGCCTACACTGAAATGCAACTTAATGAGGAGAATTGCCCTCCATGAGCTTTTCTGTGCTTTAGGGCTTATATGAGACTTTGACAACACTGATTTGAATGAGAAACTATTTTGATTATCGATGAATTGATGACCTTCAGCATATTTGGCAAGTTAAATCTGTTGCTTCTCAGTGTGGCTTTCAGATTTCGAAAGCAGTTATTTCCTTCCCATAAATGTTTTCTTAGTTCCCTTTCTTGGAGTTGCAACTTTTCCACTTGCCTTACATGACTTTTGCCTCACATGACTATTGTTTCCACTGGCACTTCACTGAGAGTAAATATTATATTATACCTAAAGATACATTGGTCATGCCTTATTCATATAAAAAATGTAGTCAAATTAAAAAGGGATACATTGATCTATAGAAACTTTTCAAAAGAAAGATCTGAATGTTTCCTTTTTTAATTTACTAAACACACACTACTCTTCCACACGTAGTGAAAGTAAAATCATGAAAGTGAGACGGAGATATAAGAGTAGAGAAAACAGAAGGAGAACTTACTCTACTAGGAGCTAAATAAAAAGGAGAGTGCAGGAATATTATGAAATTGGATACCATCTTAAACTGACTAGTGAAGATTTGCTAGCAAGTTCAGATCAATTTCGGCAAAAGAACAAGGCAGGAAACTATTAAATTGTCTGAATGAGAGTGCAGGAATTATATGGAATTGGATACTATCTTAAAAGTGACTACATAAATTTGAAACCAAGGCATGGCCTGAGATAAATTCAAAATGCAAGGAGATGCCACAATGCTAGAAAACAAACTTTAGGCTGTTAACCTACTTTTATGGCGTGATAGAAGGGATTTTCTACGTCCATTAGTTGAGCTAGATGATTACATCTTAAATATCTTTCCAAAGCTTCTTATACTCCTCATCATTATAGGGCCTCATCAATAAATTCAGAAGCTCCTTCCTATATGCAAAATCTATGATTGTCGCATCCAGCTTGATACATAAAATAAGCAGTCAATGGTTACAAGAATTATCATGGAGAACCAGAACTAGGAAGTAACATAAAATAAAGGAAAAGGGACCAAATGAACTAGTCAAAGTAGCAGAAGAATTGAAATCATACATTCTGGCGATGTTCAACTGAAGGTACAAACAGGGTACAGCTACTGCCCACACTTTCCTCAAGAGCTTCAAAAACCAACTGGCAATTATTTCCAAATGAGATTCAAGACAATAATTTAATACACAAGGTTCTTTGGAAGAATCAAATAGTTCTTACAATCATAATCTTCTTTAGGTTCTACATTTACTCCCGCATCCATGAATTTGCTACCATTCTGAGTCTTCTGCTTCTTGCCAGGTACAATCTTCACATCAATTCTTTGGATCCTGCTGTCTAAATCTCTATCCTCGTTTTCTCGATTTTTACTCCTCTCTTACAAGAAGTGTAGCGGCGGCGCTTCCTATCGTCTAAATCCCTATCCTCATTTCCTCGCTTCTTACTTGAAATCCCATCTGCCATCCTATTCTTTCTGGCATTAATTTTAGAGCTTTTGAATTCCTCCCCAATTGGTAATTTGCCTGAACATTGTCCTGACCATTTTCAACTCCATGAAACTCCAACTCCCTATCCTCGTTTCCTTGCTTCTTACTCAAAATCACATCTTTCATCTTCTGCTTCTCAACAATGGAGACACTCCTATTCTCTCTTGCATTAGCCTTTAGACCTTTCAAACTCTCCCCCATTTTGTGTTTTTCCCTAACATTATCCTGACCTTTTTCAACTCCATGAATCTCCAACTCTCCATCTTCCTCATACTTGATGAACACAGGCAACCCATTCTGATCAACAAATTTAGTAACATATGAAGTTCCATCTGGCTTAGTATTAGCCAAGAAATTCATATACTACGGGTCATCTTCAACATCATTACAAGTACAATTAGGGTTATCACCACCATAGCCAACTCCACCATCCTTCATAAATAATAGATACTTAGCATAATCTCCATCCAAAGAAGCACATTTTTCCAATGCTTCGTGAATCCTAGCATGCTTGTCCCTCTTGTATTTTCCTTAACACTATCCTGACCCTTTTCACCTCCATGAATCTCCAACTCCCTATTCTCTCTGGCATTATCTTTTAGACCTTTTGAGCTCTCCACCATTTTGTATTTTCCCCTAACATCATCCTGACTTTTTCCAACTCCATGAATCTCCAACTCCCCATCTTCCTCATACTTGATGAACACAGGCAACCCATTCTGATCAACAAATTTAGAAACATATGATGTTCCATCTTTGCTTAGTATTAGCCAAGAAATTCATATACTGCGGGTCATCTTCAACATCATTACAAGTACAACTAGGGTTATCACCACCATAGCCAACTCCAGCATCCGTTATAAATCTTATAAATAATAAACTTTGCATAATCTTCATCCCCAGAAGCACATTTTTCCAATGCTTTATGAATCCTAGCATACTTGTCCCTCTTTTGACGAAGACACAATTCCTGCTTATCAACATTCTTCATATAATGAAAACTCAAGTCCCACTAAACAACTAACCTCAATTATTACTCCCTAAGTTTCCTAATAACAAGTAACGTTTTTAGTTTGGGCACACCTCTCGAGAAAGTTACCCTCTTTTAGGAAAAGAAGTAAAAATATCTGAACTGAGGGAAATAACATAGATGTTACTCAAATCTGGAAATGCTGCAATCGTCAGAATCTGGAAGCAAAACAGTTGCCAGAATCTGGAAAACCTATATAGAAATGAGGTTGTGATCACCATGCAACGCACCGGGAACGCCCGGGTTCAAGTGCAAACCAGTGTTGATCAGCTCAGAATTGAATGGTGACCCTGCTGGAAAAAGAATCTTGCCGGCAAACTGATCAGAACATGGCTCACGCTCTGGCACTTGAGACAACAGTAGCTAGAATCTGACAGCTCTGAATGGCACATGAGAGCGCATGGACTGGCCGATGGTGGCAGAGCTGCCTGGGTGTTGCTCGCGGTGGTGGTCCGAATCTCATGGTGGTGTTGGTTTGATCACAACACCTCCGAAATTAGAGATCTGTTCAGACAGCCAGATAAATAGGGTGGGGGGAGAAAACGTGTTCGGAACTTCCAATGTTGGTGGCCTTAACCAAGATTTGACATCATGTGAAACGGAAAGAAAAAAATAAGGGAGAACTCGGTTACATGATTCCCTTAAGCTGTTGCGTTTTATATAGCTAAGTTTACATGTCTTAAAAGGGAAGGAAATCAATACCTAATTACAATAGGAGTAAATCACGCTACTTACTATATTAATATACATGCTAGAATATTCACAGGATTCTAATAGTGGACAAGAAATAGATGATTTTTTCTTTTTATTATCACATTTGGTTGAGTATGTTAATTTTTATTTTTGAATTTGCACAGTGAAAATCATGTGAAACTATGAGAAATATTGGGGAAGAATATTATTAAATTGTTGTATCTACATTATTAAATTGAGATCTTATTTATAGGCACTGCATTAGACTCCTTTTCCAACTAGGACACTACAATACAACAACAACAACATACCCAGTTGAATCCCACAAGTGGGGTCTGGGGAGGGTAGAAATGTACGCAGACCTTCCCACTACCTCGTATAGAAGTAGGGAGGTTGTTTCCTGTGAACCCTCGACTCAAAAACCCATAAGTAGAATAACTAGATATTGCAAAGGGAACAGAAGGGGAAATAAAACCAAAAAAATCAAAATAAATGGAGCGACCATCTACGAAAAGCACATGTCAATATGTAAATACGATAAAATCAACACACATTCGATAAACATCAATCCCGCCTACCCTTGCTACCTCACTAACCTCTAGATCACCCATCCACCTAACCCTACTAACCAATCAGCCTGCTACTCTAATTTGCGACCTCCACTCCTTTCTATCTAAGGTCATGTCCTCGGTCAGATCCAGATTCGCCATATCTTGTCTAATCACCTCCCCAAATACTTCTTCGGTCTACCTTTACCTCTCCGTGTAGCTCCCAAAACCAACCTCTCCGTGTAACACTACAATACGATCCTTTTTCAAGTAGGATTCTATATACTATTCCTATTCTAAGTAGGATTGTATATATTATTCTTATTCCTATTCCTATTCCTATTTCAACAACCCCCCCCCAAGCTGGTGCATACAAGTCATATGTACCTAGCTTCTTATAAATATTAATTAATACGAGGACCGATGAAGAGCTTGGTGAGACATCTACAAGTTGTTCACTCAACTTCACAAAATTGACAATCACTTAGTGTGCTTAGTCTTCTCATGAAATACTAGATTTGATGCATAATGTCAGTCAATCTCAATGTGCTTGATCTTCCCATGAAGTACTGGATTTGATGCGTAATGTCGATAAAACACAGAGTGACAAATTCTTGACTTCTAGTGTTGAACTTCCCAAACCAAGCTCAGAAGATTGTTTCATACTATAGAGCGACTTACACAATCGACATACAAAGCTACTTGAGTCCCCCTGAGCAACAAAATCGGGTGGTTAATCCATATAGAATTCTTCCTCGAGATCACCGTAAAGAAAAACATTCTTAATGTTCAACTTCTTCTTTTTTTGACAAAAGTGAATCTACAGAAAGTGCTCGAAATTTGATATAAAATATATTGATCATCTCGAAATTGCTCCAAGAAAGTCACTTTTAAAACTAGTTGTAGCTTGCTCATGCGCCGAACTATTAGATTTGATGGCTGAAAGTGGTCATAAATTGAGAAATAAAATTATATGGATAGGGTCGCAATGATGACACAACCCTATTGAGAAAGAGAATTATATGGGTAGGGTCGGAATGATGACATGACCTTATAAAGAAAGAATTATATAGGTAAGGTCGGGATGATGGCATAACCTACGCAAATTAGATTTGAGAAAATAGTTACGGTGTTATGAAAAAGTAGTCACTGGAAGGATGGTGCGGTGCTACATAAATTGAATATGAGAAAGTAGTCACCGGAAAGATGCACGCTGCTACGCAAATTACATATGAGAAATAGTCACCAAAAAGATACGCGGTGACCCAAATTTCACTGACATAATCATTGGCCACATGGGTGGCATATATGGGTCATAGCTGCCCGCTGATAGCGGAAGCTCTTTGATTTTCTACCAAGATCGTAAAAGCGCCGATACCATGTGAGAAATATTGCGGAAGAATATTAGTGAACTGTTGTATCTACATTATTAAATTAAGTTCCTATTTATAGACACTACATTAGACTCCTTTTCCAACTAGGACACTACAATACAATTTTTTTTCAAGTAAGATTTCTTTATACTATTCCTATTCTAAGTAGGATTGTATATATTATTCTTATCCCTATTTCTATTCTAACAGAAACAATAGTGCTCTAAATTGTTATTCTTCTCGGATTATTCCATTGTACATTTGATTTCTTCAGATTCCGCACTTCATACACTAGGACTAACACCTACTGGGTTAAGTCCACCAAAGTTCAAGGCTCTCCTTCTCCAGCAAATGTATGTTAATTTTGATATTTGAACCTGCAAAGTAGGAAAACAACTTTCCTATGTGAAAAACTTGTGCGACTATAGCGCCTTGAGTTGTCAAGGTTATTAGATTATCCCATGCTACGGTTGCTTTCTCACAATTTCTGCACTTCTTGCACAAGGGCTGCTACTCGCAGGGCTAGATTCACCTAAAGTTCAAAATATCTCCTTCTCTGTGAAATGTCATTTTCTGGTGATAGAGTAGCAAGCAACTTTTAGAGTTTCCAAAACATGTTTTCATATCAAACATCATGAAAGCATATATCTTTTTTTATAGGAATGATGAGCACATATGAAAGAGACAACCAATTTGTGTACACAACTTCAGGAGACCTTTTTTTTTTTTTCTACATTTCTAGATCACTCGGGAGATTTCTAGCATGATGTATTGTTATGATAGATCATTGATTACCCTTTGTAAGGAATGTCATTTTTGTCTACTATTCTTCATAAGGTATGCACAACTCTTATTTCCTTTTTCTTTCTAATCAAATAAACTGAGAAGCCAAGTGAAACAAATAGAACCTGCAAATGGCAGTTCCTTCTCTTGCATAACTCATACAATAACTCCAAAAGCGCACCAGAAAACTTAATCAAGTCACTTAAAAGGCCATTGAAAACAAGTATATTTTAAACACCCCTACAAGCTGAACACCTAATTTAAATAATAATTTCTTTACTATCTCTATATTGTGAAATCATCGCGCATCAAAAAGTATGTAGCTTGGTTCTACGATGTCAATTTAGTAACTAACATACCCAAGATGTGGATGTAACGCATAATAAATAATCAATGCAAATAATTGGCTGCCTACACTGAAACGCAGCTAAGTGAGGAGAATCACCCTCCAGGAGCTTTTCTGTGCTTCAGGCCTTATGCGCCTTAAATGAGCTTTGACAACATTGATTTCAATGAGCCCCTGTTTTGATTATCGATGAGTCAATGACCCTCAGCATATTTGGCAAGTTAAGTCTTTTGTTTCTCAGTATGCCTTTCAGACTTCGAAAGCAGTAATTCCTTCCTAGAAATGTTTTCTTTGTTCCCTTTCTTGGAGTCACAACTTGTCCACTTGCCTTACATGACTTCTTTTTTATGAGGCCACTTGCTTCACATGACTAGTGTTTCCATTGGCACTTCTCCGAGTAAATATTATAGTGTATCAAAAGTTACATTGGTCATGCCTTGTTCATATAAAATTTTTAGTCAATTGAAAAGGGAAACAATGATCAATGGTTACTTTTAAAAAGAAAGATCCGAATGTTTCCTTATCATCTACTCCTCCACCCTTAGTGAAAATAAAATGATAAAAGTGTGGAGAAACCAAAAGGAGAACATACTCTACTGCGAGCAACATGAAAGTGAGATTAAAAAAGTGAAAATTTTATCAATCAGAGCGGTAAAGATTTGCTAGCAAGTTCAGCTCATTTTTTGGAGGAAGAACAAGACAAGAAACTATTATTAAGTTGTCTAAATGAGAGCGCAGGATTTCTATGAAATTGGATACTATCTTAAAAGTGACAACATAAATTTGAAATGAAGGTATGGCCTGAGAAAAATTCAAAACACAAGAGAAACATTCAAAATGAAAAGAGATACCACAATGCTGGAAAACAAACCGTAGGCTATTAGCCTACCTTTATGGAGTGATAGCAAGGATTTCCCACGTCCATTTGTGGAGCTAGATGGTAATTGCCTCTTAATGTCTTTCCAAAGCTTCTTATACTCCTCTTCATTGTAGGGCCTCATCAATAAATTCAAAACCTCCTTCCTGTAACTAGAATCTATGATTGTTGCATCCAGCTTGATACACAAAATAGCAGCCAATGGTTACAAGAATTATCATGGTGAACCAAACTAAGAGGTAACGTAAAATAAAGGAAGAAGATGGACCAAAAGAACTAGTGGAAGTAACAGAAGAATTGAAATCATACATTCAGGCAATGTTCCACCGAAGGTACAAAGGGGTTAGAGCTACTGCCCCTGCCTGCCTCTGCACCTACATTCTCAAGGATTTCTACTTCACTTTGGGATATTGCCTCCTTGAAAGCTTCATAAACAAAATTACAATTATTTCCAAATGAAGATTTGAGACAATGATATCTTTGTACACAAGATCTTTTGCATGAATCAAATAACTTACAATCAGAATCTTCTTCAGGTTCAATTTTTACTTCTGCATCCATGAATTTGCTATCATTCTGAATCTTCTGCTCCTTACCAGGTATAATGTTCACATCAATTATGTGCTTCCTGCTAACTAAATCCTTATCCTCGTTTTCTAGCTTCTTCCTCAAAATCCCATCATTCATCATCTGCTTCTTACCATGTAAGACCTTCACATCAGTTCTGTGATTACTGTTAACTAAGTCCCTATCCTCGTTTCCTCGCCTCTTACTCAAAATCCAATCTTTCATCTGCTGCTCCTTACTAGGTACAATGTTCACATCACTTCGGTGCTTCCTTCTATCTAAATCCTGATCCTCCTTTCGTCGCTTCTTACTCAAAATCCCATCTTTCATCTCTTGCTCCTTCCCAGATACAATCTTCACATCAATTCTTTGTTTCATGTTGTCTGAATCCCTATCCTCATTTCCTTGCTTCTTACTTAACATCCCATCTTTCATCCAATTCTCTCTCGCATTAACCTTCAGACCTTTTGAACTCTCCCCCAATTTGTATTTTTCCCTAACACTATCCTGACCCTTTTCAACTCCATGAATCTCCAACTCCCTATTCTCTCTCGCATTATCCTTTAGACCTTTTGAATTCTCCCCCAATTTGTATTTTTCCCTAACACTATCCTGACCCTTTTCACCTCCATGAATCTCCAACTCCGTAGTCTCCCTGGCATCATCCTTTAGACCTTTTGGGCTCTCCACCATGTTGGATTTTCCCCTAACATCATCCTGACCTTTTCCAACTCCATGAATCTCCAACTCCGTAGTCTCCCTGGCATCATCCTTTAGACCTTTTGGGCTCTCCCCCATGTTGGATTTTCCCCTAACATCATCCTGACCTTTACCAACTCCATGAATCTCCAACTCCTCATCCTCCTCATACTTGATGAACACAGGAAACCCATTCCGATCAACAAGCTTAGAAACATATGATGTTCCATGCGGCTTAGTATTAGCCAAGAAATTGATATACTGCGGGTCATTTTCATTATCATTACAACTACAACTAGGGTTATCACCACCACAGCCAACTCCACCATCCTTCAGAAATAATATATACTTAGCATAATCTTCATCCACAAAAGCACATTTTTCCAATGCTTTAAGAACCTTAGCATACTGGTCCCTCGTTTTACAAGCACACAATTCCTGCTTATCAACATTCTCCATATCATGAAAACTCAATTCCTACTAAACAACTATCCTAATAAGCATGTGTGTTTAGCTTGGACAAGAAAAAATCATTCACTCTTGAGAATTAAGAACAAAAAAGCAATAATCTAAGAAGCAGACGAACTCACTGGGCCGGAGAAATCGAAGAAGAACTATATTCTGTTTCAGTTTTCTTAAAATTTTCATTTATATGCCTTCAAAATTTCACACTGTCAAGAGCTTCCTTTCACGTAATGAATGTGATCAAAACAATATCACTACTCTCTCCTTATTTATATCACTCACTCCATTCCCAAAACAAAAAAAACGTGTTTTATATTTTTTGTTAGTGTAATTATTTATACTCGTACAAATATTTTAAGATAGATTTTTTTAATTTTTAAAATCAAACTATGCAAGTACTAAATAATAATTTGTAAATATATTTTTTAATTATATTGATATGAAAAAAATTGCGATCAATAATATTTTTCTTAATTAATTTTTTAATTTAAAATATCAAACTAATTTAATCTAATTTAACTTTAAAAATTAATTAAATTGACTTAAAAAAATTATAGCTATGGGATGGAGTGAGTATGTAAGAAGATATATTTCAAAAGTTTTTCTTTACTCCTTAAATCTCGTGTCAAATTAAATTAACTCATATAAAATGAGATGAAAGAAGTATTAGTATTATTTTATATTTTTTAAATAAATTTTTAATAAAAACTTTTAACAAATATACTTTTACAGTAGTAATAGTAATGAAAAATAATAAAAGGAAAAGGGCCATTTTCTAACTCCTAATTCCAGTATAGAAGGTTGGAACGGAAAAAACAAAACGTTTAAAATAAAAAATAAAAAAAAAAAGGGATGATGCAAAAAAGTATCGTAGTTTTATTTTATATGAATAGAATATATATTATTTTTTTGATAGTCTACATAGCATTTGAATATTGAATCATCTAATTAATTAATATATATCTGTCAGTTAGGTAGTAGTAAATCTAATTATGTGTTGATACACACGTAAAATAATATAGAAATGCAAATTTTAATTTTAACTTCCAAGAAAATTCTTAATAATATATACATCTATCCATATCTATCTATCTATATCTATATCTGTTCATATCTATCTATTTATATCTATATCTGCCTTTAAAAATATTATTTGATTTTTTTGCCCTTCATTAAAAGATTCTCATTTAGACAAAATTGTCTTTTCACTGATTTTTTTTTATCTATATATACTATATTAAAAGCGTGAAGGCCCTTAAAAATATTGTTTGAATTTTTTGTCCTTAATTAAAAAGACTCCCCTAGACAAAATCGTCTTTTCACTGTTTCTTAAATTTATTAAATATTTACTCTTTTATTTATTTAATTTCATTAGAACTTCTTTATATTTAAAATGCACTCTTGATTTAGGACTATTTTATATAAATAATTGTCTAGATTGTGAATGAAACGAAAAAATATTACTATTATTTTTTTTTAATATTTAAGACTTTGAAATTAAGTAAAATTTAGATTATCAAAATATTTTGTTAATAAAAGTACGTAACATAATTAAAAAAATAAAAAAAAAAGAGTAATTAAAATTACGTTTGAAAACATTAAACAACTTCTTTTATATTTAGGAGTCATTTTCAAAATTAAATTTTAATTAATTAATTATTAACTCTTTACTATTCAACTCCAAATTCTTACTTTTTGTATTCGTAAAACATTAATATATCTATATTATACATAATTGAATTGTTTTTCTCATCTTTGTCTGTACGATTAAACTATTGCATCTAATTAATAGTATTAATTTAATTTTATTGGTATAAATATTGTATTTCAAGAAACAGCCTCTCTACCTAAGTGGTAGTGGTAAGGTCTGCGTACATCTTACCCTCCCCAGACCCCACTTGTGAAATTTTACTGGATATATTGTTGTATAAATATTGTATTTATTTTAATAATAAATATTATTTATATAAGCAAGTACACTAAATAGTATCTTTAATAGTATTTCAGTAAATTATTCACTTTTCCTGTTTAAATTTTATGCTCCCATCCACAGGTCAATATATTCATTATAAGCAAATTTTATATGTTGTACTAAATAAATTAAAGTCGTTTGTAACGAAAATCTGATTGTTAAAAAATTAATAAGGCTTTTTCGAGATGATAATTCGCAGAGATATATATAAAAAGCACATCTTAATTTTCATTAGTCATGAAAATTAAAACTTTTATCACATTTGAAAGAAATATAAATAGTTTTTGTAAATATTATAAGAATCAAGTTTTAAAAATATTATATGGACATTTTTCTTGAAATACACATATTAGTGTCAACAATAAAAATGAATTTGTTTCCCCCACAGTCTACCTAGTATTTATTTTTATATTACTAGTTTAGATTATGTGTTTTGCACGTGTTCATCGTGTTAATTAAAAAGATATATTACAAGAGTATTATTAAAAATAATAATTAACGTTAAAATATATGTGATATTTATTCGAATAATGAAAAATGAATACTATTATACTGACATTTATTTTGAAGATAAACAACTTAAGTTAACATATCAATTACAATTGTTTTATTCGAATCACGACATGAAACAAAAAGATTTTTTTTTTAAGAAAAAAGAATTGAAAATTGAATCAAAGTTATGACAAGGTTAAAAAAAAAAATTTAAGATGATTGATGAATAAGATCCCAGATAATCCCCTTTATAGAGGTGGAAAGATTCATAAATCAAAAAGAATTTGAAATTTTAATACTTCATTGACATTATTTTTTCCTTATCGTATTTTTTAGGACACCAATTTTTGTTTATGTCATCCTTTCTTTAGTTGTGCTTTTCGTTAGTAGTCATTCTTTCTGTTTTCTTTTCTCCTCCCTTCCTATTTTTCATATTTAGTTTATTCTGCTTATTATTTTTTGTAACGAGGATCCACAGGAAACAATCTCTCTACCTCTATGAGATAGTGATAAGGTTTGTGTACATTCTACTCTCTCCAGACCTTATTTGTTCCACTGGGTATGTTATTGTTGTGTCCTTTTTTTAGCTATTTTATTACTATTATAGTGATTTACATAAGACAATAAATTATTCTAATTGGATTTCGAACATTCATTCAAAAAGGGATGAACATAATGTGTATGCAATCATACACGAAGAGAAAAAAACTACCAATATTAATTCTAGGAAATACAAGACCATACCCCAAATCTCCTATTAGCTTAGAATTGAAGCTTGGTAGCCGTCTTACTATATTCATAGACTAAATTGGAAAACACAAAACCACTCATCAAGAAAAAAAAACACTAAAATTTACATATTTAACAGAGAAAACAAAAATGATAAATTTAATAAGCTACTACAGTTAGTAAACAAAAAAAGTGCTCAGTAAATTAAAAATTACCTTTTATAAATATCATGATAAGGCTCCTCACGAAGAAAGAAGCCAGACAATTTATCCAACGTCATATTCATCCCTCATCAGCATAAATATGAATGTCTTAAACGTTAAATCTTCACTAAATATTGTTCGAATAAGAAACTATTTAAGAAGCAAAATACTTTAAAGAGAGAAATTTTAGCCAATTTTTAAACATTAGATAATAAGAATTCTTACCTCATGCAAATAATAGTTACAACGACCCGTGTTAACTTCATCCAATTTCAAATTGGATTCAAGTTATTTAATATTTTTTATTTCTATACCACATAAAGTAAGCCGTCTTACTATATTCATAGACTAAATTGGAAAACACAAAACCACTCATCAAGAAAAAAATAAAAAAAAACACTAAAATTTACATATCTAACAAAGAAAAAAAAAAAGATAAATTTAATAAGCTACTAGAGTTAGTAAACAAAAAAAGTGCTTAGTAAATTAAAAAGTACCTTTTATAAATATCATCATAAGGCTCCACACGAAGAAAGAAGCCAAACAATTTATCCAACGTCATATTCATCCCTCATCAGTATAAATATGAACGTCTTAAATGTTGAATTTTCACTAAATATAGTTTGAATAAGAAACTATTTAAGAAGCAAAATACTTTAAAGAGAGAAATTTTAGCCAATTTTTAAATATTAGATAATAAGAATTCTTACCTCATGCAAATAATAGTTACAACCCGTGTTAACTTCATCCAATTTCAAATTGGATTCAAGTTATTTAATATTTTTTATTTCTATACCACATAAAGTAAGTCGTCTTACTATATTCATAGACTAAATTGGAAAACACAAAACCACTCATCAAGAAAAAATAAATAAAAAATACTAAAATTTACATATTTAACAAAGAAAACAAAAATGGTAAATTTAATAAGCTACTACAGTTAGTAAACAAAAAAAGTGCTCAGTAAGCTAAAAAGTACCTTTTATAAATATCACGATAAGGTTCCCCACGAAGAAAGAAGCCAAACAATTTATCCAACGTCATATTCATCCCTCATCAGCATAAATATGAACGTCTTAAATGTTGAATTTTCACTAAATATAGTTCGAATAAGAAACTATTTAAGAAGCAAAATACTTTAAAGAGTAAAATTTTAGCCAATTTTTAAATATTAGATAATAAGAATTCTTACCTCATGCAAATAATAGTTACAACCCATGTTAACTTCATCCAATTTCAAATTAGATTCAAGTTATTTAATATTTTTTATTTCTATACCATATATAGTAAGTTTAAATATTAGAAAATCCAAGTTCTTTAGTAACTTTTATTTATATATGATGGGTAAAATTTTAGTTAATGTTAATTTCTTAAATATTAGAAAAATAGTAAGTGATATTAATCAATTATTGGTCAAAGGAATCTTTATCCTGAAGGGATGCTTCAAGCTAACTTAACAAAATGCGTGTAAAAAGAAGAAGTTAATTTGTAGTTTTTTAATTCTTTCCAATAAGAAAATTCATTGCCTTAACAATTCTTTTAATATTAATGATTATTTGAGAAAAAGAATAACTGGCTAATTTATAAAAAAATAATTTTATCTAAAGCGAATTCTTTTAATGAAAGATAAAAATTTCAAACAACAATTTTAAAAGTCTTCACGCTTTTATTATAATATAGATAGATAGATTATAGAAGAATGAGATTTAAAATACGTATCAATATAGGTGCTTATGGGTCAAGGGTATTTTCAGTACTCATATTATTACCCTTACTCTATTTTATTTCCACGTGGTTATGTAGCCACCTATTCTTTGTGCGTGACTTTCATGCCTGCTTTTTTTTTCCAATGTAATTCTTCTTTATTCTGCAAAGCACTTCCCATCTTCAACTCTTTTAGAGTATTGTTGCAGTTTTAAGGTATTTTGTATTCATAAATCAGTAAAAACAAGAGAAATGAGTAGATGAAGCCATTAGAGAGAAATTTCTCATTAATTTCCAGAGAGAATGATACAAAGATGAGATGAGCTATTTATACAACTCATTCTCTAATTAACTAACTGATAACAACTTTACAAAAGGACTAATCTGCCCTTAACAACTTCCTAACAGCTAACTAACTTCTAACTATTTTTCATGTCACAACACTTTCCTTCAAGCTAGGAGGTGCAAAAATATTTAAGACTCCTAGCTTGGATAGCAAGTGTTCACGTTGAAGTCTAGACAATCCTTTAGTTAAAATGTCAGCTAGTTGTTCTTCAGTAGGAAAATAATCTATCTTGATTAAGCCTTGATGAAGCTTTTCTCTTATGAAATGACAATCTATTTCAATGTGCTTTGTCCACTCATGATATAATGGACTTGCTGCAATTTTGAATAGCGGCCTTGCTATCACTATAAACTTGTATAGGTAAAGGAATTTCAGCATCTGCTTCGTTCTTTTAACATTCCAATTAGCCATATTAGTTCTGACATTGTTGAGGCCATACTCCTGTACTCAGCTTCAGTTGAGCTCCTTGAGATTGTAGGTTGCTTCTTAGCTTTCCAAGTGAATTACCAACTTTAATCATGTTACCAGTAACAAATCTTTTGGTAAGTGGACCGGACACCCAATTTGCATCATCGAAGGCAGTGACCAATCCATCTGAGTTGTTAGACATTACTAAGCCTAGTCCTGGTTGTCTTTTTAGGTACCTGAATGCAACATCCATGTGGGATTTCTTTGGTTCTTGCAAAAATTGTCTTAGTGTTTGAGTACTAAATGATATGTCTGGTCTAGTCATGTTGAGATATAGCAACTTGTCAATGAGTTTCTGATACTTTGTCTGATCTACTAAAGGATCTTCTAAGTCTTGATGCTTATTCATACTTTCATCATATTGTGTGGATGTTAGCTTAACATTAATATCAATAGGAGCCTCTGTAGGCTTGGTTGTAGACATACCAACTTCAGTTATGAGTTCTAGTGCATATTTCTGCTGGTGCATAAGAATACCTTCTGTTGATCTAGTGAACTCAATACCTAGAAAGTACTTCAATTCACTCAAATCTTTCATCTTGAAGGCTTCCTGCAATGCTTTCTTTTTCCCTTCTATCAACTTCAAACTACTTCCAGTAATTAACATATCATCCACATCCACAAGTACAATGTGATCCCTTCATCTGATTTCCTTATGAATAAAGAGTAATCATGTTGACTTTGCTTGAACTTGAAGTTAATAAGAACTTCAATTAGTTTATGGTTCCACTGTCTTGGAGCTTGTTTAAGACCATATAAAGACTTTGTCAGTCTACTGACCTTCTCCCCTTAACTGACAAACCCTTGAGGTAATTGCATATATATCTCATCATTTAAATCATCTTGCAAGAAAACATTAAAAACATCCATCTGATGTATATGCTAGTGCTTTGCAGCAGCAAGAGATACTATGGCCCTGACAGTTACCATTATAACAACTGGCGAAAAGGTTTCTTTGTAATCTATCCCTTCTTGTTGATTGTATCCTTTGACAACCAGCCTTACTTTGAACCACTCTATTTCTCCTGTTGATTTGTATTTTATCTTGTATATCCAACTACATCCTATAGCTTTTTTACCTTCAGGCAAATCAGTCACTATCCAAGTCTTGTCATCTTCCAAATCCTTAATTTCAGCTTGCATGGTATCCACCCATCTCTTATCCTTGATAGCCTCTGAGTAGGTAGCAGGCTCATTTATTGTAGAAGTTGCAACAATGTAACACTGATAAATGGGTGACAAATGACCATAGATCATGTAACTACTTATTGGATACTTTACATCTTTTTCTATGTTTAAAGACATAAAGTTTTTCATCCATGTAGGAGGTTGTTTGTGCCTAGTAGATCTTCTAGTATCAGCAAGAACACCACTTTCCTGAGAAGCTATAATTCCTCAAATACATCTTTGTGAATCATTTTCCTCTCTTTCATGATTGGGTTCGACAACACTACCAGAACTCCTTCTGAAGTTTGTATATTTGTATCACCTCTGGTTAGCACAGGAACTGTTTGAGTTAGATCTTTAAATATTACACCTGATTCTTAATTATAATGTATCTACAAACAATTGTTGTTGTTCAGATACAAACTTTTGCTCTTTTTAGTAAGATGATTCATGCTGGTATTAACTTTGATACGCATACATACACCACATTTTATTGTTGCCTTCTGTAGGTAAAACAAAATGAAAGACACCAAAAAACTCTTTGATGATATTGTAAGTCTATGTCTGTTACCTACTAAGAAGACTTGTACTTTCATGATATGCAAATATTGTAGAGATAAAAATGTGGCCATGGGCAAGGTAAAGAAGTACTTTTAGAGGATAGAAGAATATGATTGTGTACCTGACATCGTCACTTATGATGTTTTGATTAGTAGACTTTGTAGAATCAAAATTTAATAAG
Source organism: Solanum rostratum (assembly GCA_029948455.1). Classification (NCBI taxonomy): domain Eukaryota; kingdom Viridiplantae; phylum Streptophyta; class Magnoliopsida; order Solanales; family Solanaceae; genus Solanum; species Solanum rostratum. The sequence goes on along the minus strand of CM057049.1, from coordinate 15,336,642 downwards.
GATACAATCTTTTACAATTCAATAATTGGTAAAGGAATTTCTCCATGTGAATGTAACACTACATACATTAAAATGTCAAAATGTGAAAAAAGACAAATATGACTTCTAGTACAGGGATGTACGAGCACCATCTATGACTCATGGTTGAAATTACAGATCATAAATGGGCCTTGTGGATGAGAATGCAAGGCGATTGACCCTCCAGAATTGCTGATTAGGCTCTATGAATGCAAAGAGTTGGGAGATAGAGCTTCACGAACATAGTGGGGAGGTCTGCAAATGCGAAGAGGAATAGGATGCACTAGATATCAATAATTTGCAATAACACAAAAATTATGGAATGGACCCTCAGAAGTCATTCAAAATCTGATACACACAAATCATATATGCAATCCTATTAAATTTGATATTTCAGACTTAATGGAATCGTCAAAACTCAAATAGGTCTCCTTGACCCAAAATTTGATATGTCACAACTAAACTATTTTAAGTCACTTAAAAATTCAAAATGCTATCAAAACACCTAAAAATTATGACGAAACTCATTCTATCACTAAAATCACCTCCCGAAACCAGTGGGACCATAAAAAATCCAATCCAAGCATTAAAACTCAAAATGTTGACCGAAGCCAACTAAATCAAATCTTAACTCAATTTTCAACTCCAGACCTAAAATCCACATAACAACTCCAAATTTGATTATGACAACTCTCCTAGATCAACTTTCACATTTCAGAATTGATGGAATCGACAGAATTTTGTTCCAATACTCGAATCTTTGGATAACTTAAAAATTCAAAATTAAGCAACTTAAGACTTTAAAACTCAATCTTTAGTAAAATCTCAAATGTTCACAAAATTTTCAAAATCAAGCTTTAAAAATCATTCAAACGTGACTGGGGACAGTTGCCGAGAGGGATAAAATGGTAATTTTATCACAAATATAAAAAATGACCTTCAAGGTCATGACAAGTTGAAATCAAGGTTTCAAACTCATCTTATAGGTTTTTTTTTTAACTTTGTATAGTAAACAACCACAAACTCAATTCTTTGTCAAAAAAATACAATTTTCTTATGTAGATTAAATATTCTTGATCCATTTGTATAATCAAATATTTGTTTCAAATCACCTCACACACTTTGAGCACATATAGCAAACACTTCCCTTCCTAATAATTTTTTAGACACTAAATTCAGAAGTCATGAGACAACTACAATATTAACCTTTTCCCATTGACTCCTTAAATTTGTATTTACATACTTTTTAATGCAAGATTCATCTATTCATTAAATTTTATGTAATGACCCTCCAGGTCATTTCTACTTTTTTGAGTAGTTTGTATCAGTTAGAGCTTACCTGTAGTGACGCTAAGTCATTTGTGACTTGCTGACATTGACAGTTCAATGTGCAATTTTCTGTGTTATAGCTCACTCGAGCAAAGATGTGTAATTTTCCGTGTTATAGGCTTGTTTAAAGTTGAAAAGTGGGTTTAGCAGTAAAGTCCGAGTAAATGTTCTCAAAATAAAATTTTGACAGTTCCGTTATCTCTGGAATGACCAAATTAGGTTAGGAGCATATTTGATTAGATCATCAAGACTTTTTATGTTTGTTTATATCGAGTTTTGCCATTTAGCCTTTGAAATAGGTCAATAGTTTATTTTAGTCAATATTCATAGTAAACGTGCCTGGATGAAATTCTGATAGCGCGGTTAGCTCGGAAACATTGACTTTGGTTTATGACAACCTTTTATTTGATTCCCGAGGCTTTTGGGTGCGGTTTGGGCCCCTTGATAGAAATCGAGTAAATATAAAATTAGCAAGTGAGACCGACATGTTATTGTAATAATATCTTATCGGAATTTTGACTACACCATTGAGTTTGAAATGTCGTTTCCAATTAGAGTCCATATATGATTTGTGTTTTTCGACTCCAAATGAGTCCGGAGCATCGATATCAAATTTGGATGTTAGTTGAAAACATAGTGCATGCAATTGCGACCCAATGCAGGAAGGTCAATGCCATTGCAATCTTCCAGCAGAGTGGAGGGTCGCGATCGTGACCTACTGACCACCATGATCGCGATAAGGTGATCGATGGCTATAAAGGGCTAGAAATTTTAGAATCGCGAAGGAACTTCTTATAGCGATATTTTCTTCATTTGGAGTCCAAACTCAATGATTCAAAAGTCCAACTTGTATAATTTTTTAGAGGAACATCGTGAAAGTGTTGAAAATTGCATTTGGCATGCCATTTGAGGTAAATTTTACTGTTTTGTTTCTATATGTTTTGTATTTTTATCAAAAACTACGGAAAATGATTAATTGGTTATTTTGAGTCAGATTTTAGTTAATTTTAGGTCTATTCTGTGTGTGTTCTCAAGGCACATGTGGTGGTATTATCAGAATTGATTGATTGAGTTTTATTTGGTTGAAAATACTTATGTATTTGTTGTTTGTATTAAGTTTTATGTAAAGAAATGATTTTCCTTATTTGCATGTTTTATAATTTTATATCTTGAATGGAACTCGAATTTGAGGAAAAGTTTCAGGGAAGGATGAAGATTATTATATGGGTCCTATTTCCAAATTTTGGTGTGTGCTCGCCTTTTGGTCCAGATTTGACTGAAGCTCATTATCTATGATTTAATGTCGAAATGATCGTATTGACCTCGTGGTTCTATCTGTAATAGTCAGAAAACATTCTGAGATAGTACGAAAGGGAAAGGCACTAGTAGAGTGATCAAAGACATGAGTGATGGACATATAAGTAGGCTATGATCTTCCCTTTTTGGACTAAGTAGAATGTGTAAATTTTGTTTGGAGTTGACTAATTAGGAAGCAAGGAATTGGGTTGAGATCCTCACATGTTGAGTCTGATTACATTAGCTAGTATCTGTGACTGCTTTAGCATCTATTGACATGTGTGGGCACGTGTGATTAGTATGTTGATTTCCTAGTGTATCATTGGTCGTTTGGGATGATAGAGTGATAATTTGACCTATTGAGTCCTTGTGGGGCTGATATGTGATTTTCTAGCGTATATTGATTGTCCACTCTACTTTTATTTACTGAGAACTGACAGGGCTATTGTTTGACATGATGAACATGCCTGTGGCTATTGTATTCTTATCTACCGTATTTATGTCTTGTTGTTATTATTATTGGACCTTAGACTTGTGATGCCCTAAACCCACACTGGCCAGGATCGATAGATAACTATATTGATATCCAATGTGACACGAGAGGCATAGATCTTTGTAGACCAGACTAGCAGATAAAAGTCTGTAGAGTTGGGTCTCAGATAGGTTGTTATGAGCCGAAAATCTGATTACTCTTTCTACTAGATAGACTTTTGCATTATTCCTGCAACTCATCAAATTTGGCTCAGATGCACGGGGATCAATACCATCACCCTGACACCTAGGGTAGAGTCCCCTACGACTAGAAGCCTGAGCTTTACCTTTATATGGTTGCATGCCCATCCAGTGAGATCGTGTGTAGATGAGGATGCATTGCTCTCTGTATACCCTTAGTTAAAGGGTACAGTTCATGTCTATACAATGCTGGGTTCGAGTCCCTACAATACTACGCTCGAGTTTTGACGGTTTTCATTATAGTCGGCATTGGTGAAGAGTATTTTGGACTAGTCTAGGCCTATGGGCCAAGGTAGATCACTGTCCACATCTGACGTTATCCTATGTTTGAGTCCAAGACATAAGTGCTCGATTCGATTTTGAGAGAGGTCGATTTTGAGTCCGACTAGTGGTTTCGGTTCGAGTTTGAGATGGGGTGTTAGGGTATACAGGGCAAATTAAAGTCCTAGTTAGAGGTTCTATCAGAGGTGTGGTTGTATATGCACCATTGGTTCATGAGATCTATCTAGACTTGACACCCAAACCTTACACCAGTTCACCCTATTATTGTATGTGGGTGTATCGGTTAGGCTTATGGAGTCCGGTTGGCGTACGAGCTTAGATAGTAGGGACTTACACCCATGTACATCACTACCCAGCCATCTAGTCCTTCATTATCATTTGTGTTCGCCAACATATGTATTGGGTCCTTGTGATTAGATACTTGTGGATTTATATTTGATATATCCCTGCATTATTTACTGTTCTTACTCAGTCGGCCTATGATGCCTACTGGGTACCAAAATCCTGGTACTCACCCCTGTATTTCTTCATTTGTTTCGTGGTGTAGGTCCTAGTACAAGCCAACAATGATGATTCTTCCTGTGATAGCTATATTCAGAGACTGGTGATGAGCATTGGACATTCGTGGATCCTTCCAATCTTCTTTTGTATTTGTGATTGGCTTTTGTGACTTGAGATTTTGCCTTATATATTATTTTGGTTCTGTATTTGTATATAATGATGTATTATAGTTAGTATGTTATATCGTGTCTATAGTAGATCTGTACAGGTGACTTTTAGGTCTTGAGAGGGGATGTTTTGCCATTGTTATGCTTATGTATGCCGACTGCTAGCTTTATTTTATGGTGATTATTGTTAAACTGTTCTGTGATATCCGTTACTAGCTATTCTGGGACGGAATTAAGCTTGCCTATCGGGGGTAAGGTAGGCGACATCATAACCTGTAAAGTCGAATCGTGATATTTTATTTCTATCAAGCAGAGATATTTCAATTGCTATACTCTAGAGTGCATGATTTCCAGTTTCAAATAATTAAAATGATATGAAATTCAATCCACTAACATTAGAGGGACTCAAGAACAAAGGATGATTATGGTCATAGAGGTCACAATAGGTATAGGATTCATATTTTTAGGATGTCCACTATTATTGAATGTGGATTCATTCGTATGACATAATGATGCATCCCTCAAGATATTTCATCAGTTATATTTTCATCAATTGACCTTATTTTCTTGTTGGATCTACAATTGAATTGTGAAAGCTTTTTCTAAATTCTGACTGTTAAAATTCTAAATTTTTTACTAATTCATTCTGATCTATTCAAACTTCGATCAACTGTTCTAATATCATGAAGGTACTTTCCAGAAATCAGAATTATAGATGAAATAGTGAATTCAGTAGAAGAAGATAGAGAAGGGAGTTTTATCATTGACGTTTATTTTCAGCTTCAATCTTACAATACAAGATTAATCAAGTATATAGAGTCAACTCATACATACTAACCGACTTATCTTGACTTGAAGAAACTAATTAATTAATCTTGTAACTAACTTTTAACTAATTATTCGATAATACAACTGTCAAGAAGAGGGCTTCTATTTTAGACTAGTTATACTGAGCCTACTGAGGCCAGTATCTCAACGGTATCTTATCTATCCTACACCTAACTATATGATGAGTAGATGATATTTTTCTTCTTTTTTCAGCCTTTTTGTTAATTTTTTTTGTACATGTTAAATTCTTTTAGCAAGTCCGTTTGTGATAGTATTAGTCGAATTAAACTCATTAGCCTCTTGTAAATAATTATTTATTTCATGGACAATGTTATTATTATTTACCAAACGCTCACCATTGAATTTGATCTACAGAAATTAAAATATTTATCGAACTCTTGTTGAATTGATATTTCCTAATTCAACTAGCTTATCTCGCTGTAATCTACGTGGTGGAATAAAAATGAATTGAGTGTTTCAGTTTAAATTAATACTGAAATGAATACTGCAATTTGGCAGAACTAATTTGTGGATTGCTTGATACATGAGCTTTTGTGTTTCTATGATATCATATTTGTCATCAACAAGTATTTTAGTGTATATTATTTATTGCCGCATATCTATATATGGTTGTTGTAACATGATGTATATATATTTCTTTTGATTTTTATTCAATAATGATGTTTATAATTACTGTTTGGGAAAAAAATATTAACAAAATCAATTCATGCTTGGGAAAAAAATATTAACATCTTATAAGTATGTCAAATATGTTCCAATCTGAATGTTGGGTCCACACTAGCACGAGTTATTCTCATTTAGTTTTTGTTTGTGCCTATGTGTGTGTATATATGATATTAATTGAGAAACATATGTATGTAAATTTTACTTAGTTATTATATAAATAAGTATTATAAATGCAGTACTAGAAAAGAATAATTAGCAAAAATAAATCTTATATATATAAAAGAGAATATTTAACCGACCTATATGGCACCACAAGAAGTATCAGTGCTTGCAACCGGAACTCAAAACTAAAACGGTGCCTTCGGCACTTCAAATTAACAACCGCTTTGTCAATTCTTTTAGAACATCTTCACTTTGATGCTATTCCAAATGCCACTTTTTCGGTCTTTGCAATTTGGTAACACGTTGCTAAAGAATACCTACAACCTATCGAGTTGTCTTGCCTTGCCTTTGAAGTTGTTCAACACCCACTGCAAATCCCTCTAAACTAGGTATAGTGCTTCATCAATTTAATCCGTCAATTGCTTTTGACAATTCTCATGCCATGTTTATGAATCTATGCAAAATGCCACAGCGAATACCAACACTATGAAAACATCACAGATGATGTAATTCTGGGTGAAAAAGACCCAACAAATGGTGTTCTCTCTTCTAATTTTCGTGGATCTATATATTATTGGGTGATCTTACACTGAAATTCTTATAGTTTATGTTCAAAATTCATGATATTTATCTGAAGTTGAAGATGTCGCGGTTTGAAAATGTTTGATACCAAACTTTATGCTTTATAAGGAAAACCTCCAATTGTGAGCCTGTTAAACTATACATGCCTTCTTATTAGTATTTTTTCCTGACATATATATTGAAATATCCTTTTCCTGCTTTAAAATGAACCACAACAAATTTTCATGAACTATCCACACAATCCACACTCCTCCATATTCTCACTATTATCACCCCGTTCTCTCCTAAAAACTTCCCTTAACAAGTGATATGCTTCTGGAAGAAAAATACCCAGCAAATGGTATTGATTACTGCCTGAAAAGAAAAATCCTTCACGAGAATGTCACCCGTTGAATTATGTTTTCATTGAACTTTTTTTGAACCCATTGAAATTACGCGATGGTCTCATGTTTTACATTAAAATAAAATTCACCAATGCAGGCTTCTACGTCATGCACAATGCCAGCCACACTCCCTAAGGATCATCCAGTTATGCTATATTCCTTCTTCCACATACTTCACTTTACTACTGTCCATGAAAATTTTTCATAACCATTACCACAAATTCTAGCATCAGCCCATTGATTCACTGTAAGTGCTAATAAAGCAACAACGCACCAAAACTTTTACATGACACTCTTTTCTTATTTCATGTCTTTCCAATTATTACCTTATGGTTGTCTTTTCTTCTTCGGAAAACTCTCTCTATCCCTTGCCTTTATGTTTTGTCTGTAACATTTTGTTTCGCCTCTTTAATCAGTCTTTCCCATCTCTGAATTCTCCTATAGTGCACTAAAAATCAACTATGCTAATTCAAATTATCTCATCAGTTATCCAAATATGGTTCTTCATTGTTCAATTTTCACACGTTATAGATGCTATCTTTGTTTCTGTGTCTAAAATAACCACGAGCACTAAACTGGAAAAGAAAAGGATAAATGTATGGTTACAATTTTATTCATTGCCTCTTTTTGTTTAACTAGGTTAATTCACCTACATAAAATCCCATCGGTTATCCAAAGATGATTCTTCATATGTCCAATATTTATGCTTTATAGATGTTATCTTGGTTTCCACACCTAATTTTACCGTGAAGTGCGGAACTCAAAAAGAAAAGGCTTAATGTATGGTTACAATTCTATTTACTACCTCTTTTTTAAGATTATTCTCTCCCCCTCCCTCCCCCCCCCCCCCCCCCCCCCCCAAAAAAAAAACACCTGAGCTGCATGCCTGTCTTTGCAATTTTAATATTTCCTTTTCTGCCTGGATGGAGACTTGAAACTTTATGCATATCCTTTTGTTTATAATTTTATGTCTTTTGTATTATTACACTGTGAATGTTGTTGTATATTATAGTTTAACTCTTACCTGATTCTTAGTTTAGATCAGTTAATTTTAAAAGTTCTCCTCTATTGTCTTAGAAGTTGTCCAAAACTCCGTCAAAAATCACTATTATCCATCTAGGTATGATGCTTTTTTTACGAACTCCTTCTTATTCCCTTAGTTAACCTTTGCTCCTTCTTCTTTTGCCATCTTATTGATTCACCCCATCAGTTCTAAGAAACTATCAAATAATTGCTACTTTTACATGAAACACTATCTTTTTTGAATATGTTAAGCTTTTTCCTTTTTGGTTTACCTTCCTAGGACCTTTCAAGGTCATTACTTTTCAAATCACCAGTTTACCTTTATACTAAATTCGACATCTATAAAACAACCAAGAACCGCAAGCTCATTGTCACGCCCCGAGAGGGTACCCTTGACGTGACCGACACTCAGAGACTATTGCTAGCCTCCAAGCGAACCAATCGGCCTCATCACATTCTTTCAATCATATTCTAATAGTGAAAGACATAAATGAATTATAATACTTAAAGAAAAGACAAATGATAAATAAAGGCCAAACGATCTATCCATCAACTGAGTAAGACTAGTATGAAAGAAACTAGTCAAAAATATAATCCTGTCATAACTCAACAGTCTAGTCTATGAATCCTCTAAAACATCTGACTAAATAGTGTCAATGACAAACCCATGGCTATCTCTAAATAGAATAAAATAAGTGTAACTCAAAGCTAGAACAGAAACATGATGTCCTCCGAAAGCAGGGGAAGACTCACTGATTAGCTGAATGCAAATGGGTCCTCAATGGGGTGCCTGTTGATGACCGTTAATACCTGTCTCTGCATCATGAAAAGATGCAAGCATAAATGGAAGTCAGTATATGGAATGTACGAGTATGTAAAATGGTAGAATGAAACATGTAAAGAAAGAATAACATCAACTCAAATATCTCAACTCAAGAAGTATGATACTCAATCAGCTAGTCAAGAGTCTAAAGTAAGAATGCAACTTAGACAATGACTACTTATCTACCATCTATCTACCATCAAGGCCTATTTGGGGGTTTCATTAACTTATAACTATCACCTATGAGCAGGTGATGATACAATGAAATGGTGTCATTGCCACATCTATCTCATACCTTGCCAGGGTAAGGGACATCCCATTAGTGGATCCAAAATCAATAATATCAAGTCCTCTTTTTGGGACAATAGGAAACATCCAATTTTATGGTCCAATCCTCTCCTACACCGGCTACGTAATTATTGAGTTCAAGTTGGACTTTCTCTTACTCAATTTGGTGCTCAATACTCCTCCGAAGACTAAACATGCTCATAAAACATCAACCCTATGTTTAACTCATTCATCTAGTCTCATTGGACATTTTTCAGCTCAATTCATCACATCAACTATCAACTCTTTGGTTACATTCTTCTAAGGTTCAACTCTTGACTCATAAAGACTCTATTATGCGTCATTCTAACTCATAGCATTTAGAAAAACAAAAGTAGAATTAAAGGATTTACGGATTCCATAGACTATGTAGGTTCAAATCATACTCATGTATACCCATTTAAGTAAAATATGTAAAATTAACAAGAATTCATGCTAGGGTTCATGTAGCAAGACAAAATCATCTATTTTAAGTATTTGATTCATAAAAACAGTAATTCATGCAATATCATATAGGAATACATTAGGATTTTAGAGAAACCTTCAAGAAGCATTCTTGGGAGACTCAATTCACTCACAACTCCATCAATTCAGGTTATGGAGACATATCCATGATTTAGTTAGCCTTACATACCTAAAAATTTTGAGTCTTGGAACAACGTGGCAAAATTCACAAGATTATCTTCAAAGCCTAGCCTTTTTCTCCCTTGAAACCTTGCTCTAAGTTGGAGAGGGTGTTTTTAGCGTTAAAAGGTTGAACTGATAGTTTAGGGATTTATTTGGGTGCAAAAATGCCAGGTTTAGGCTTTGAAAGGGCGGGAAAAGACCAAAATAGCCTTTCTTAAGAAGCTGTCAAATTCGTCTATGAGCACACCTACGGCCCGTAGGAAACATTCTGGTAAATTTTTGGGCAAATTTTGGGGTCTCTGGATCGATTTAACTAGCCAATCTATGGCCTATAGAAATTTGTACAACCCGTAGATGGGTCCGTCAAATCTGGGGCCAAAAAATAGATTTTCATAAATTTTACCACGAGTTAGCAGACAGTCCGTGACTCAAACCACGACCCCTAATAGGTTTTGTAGTTCAACTCTGCTCTGGCAGTCTTCAGTAAAAGGGTCATAACTTTTAACTCGAACTCTAAATGAGGTGAAATCAGTTGCATCGGAAAGCTAATTCAAAGACTTTTCATTTGGTAGGTCCAAGGCACCTAATTCTTTGTGTGTTAAGAGTTATAATCATTTAAGTTGACCCTTGTATAATCTAACACTAAAAACTCAATTTATAGAAAAGTTCTTAATCTGCTAAGTACTAGAGGTCCTTTATGACCCTAACCCACTTTCCGTATGTAAGAATGAGTCTTGAAACATAGGTACATGTAAGAATAAAGTTATGGGGTGTCACACTCTTCCCCTTTAGAATACATTTCAGTTAATTTTCTGTAAAGACTGTCACGATTTCAAATATAAAAAGTCTTTAAAGAACACCAACCTATAGCTATAAATAGCAGTTGTCAGGTTAAAGGCGCCATTGCTTTATAACTCACACAGTTTTGATTGCTTGCACTAAGGCATGATGCAGAAGGAGAGACTTATCCGTTTGGCTTATTTATCTATCAGAAGATACTCTCAGCAGAGTAAATGTGCAAGTCGAATGTAAATTCATTTTCACTTTAATGCTATTGCTTTCACTTGTAGCTTCTTATTTATTTTTGTTTTATTTTATGATTTGGAAGAGCTTGAGTCTTTGCACCAACTTTTTGCTGCTCATTGCACATTCAAGAAAAAATTGATTTATTAGCAAATATAGTAAGCCTATTGATTTAGTTGACCCTACCAATTTAACAGAATTACTTATCGTGCAACTTTCACTTGAAAACAAGAAGTAGGAGGCCAAAGAGCTTACTGAGGTTCGTATCTCGGGGGAAATAATCTCTGAGGTAGTAGTGAATGTATCAGAAGGATTAGGGACATAACAAATTTCCAATTTTAGTTCTACTATTCGTTCAAGTCAAATAATACTTTGTAAATTTTCAGTCTTTCTCTAAGATACCAGTTTTAGTTCTGCTAAGTGATAAAAGCGCGAACAAGAGAATGTATAGGCTTGCTAAAGAGAGAAAAAGGAAAGCTCGTGACTTGAACCAAGTGAACTGCATCAAGGATGAGGAGGGTGAGGTGTTAGTGGATGTGACTTCCATTAAACAAAGGTGGCAAGCTTACTTTCATAAATTCTTAAACGAAAAAGGAGATAGAGATATATATTGAGCTGGGTAAGTTGGCACATTCCGAAAGTCATCAAGATTTTGGTTATTGCAGGCGGTTTAGAGTTGAGGAGGTTAGAAGGGCTATTAGTAGGATGAAGAGAGGGAGGGCGATCGGACCGGATGAGATTCTGGTAGATTTTTGGAAGAACATGGTCAAGGATGGCATAGTGTGGTTGACTAGACTGTTCAATGCTATCATGAAGACTGCTAAGATGCCGGATGAATGGAGGAGGAGTGCAATGGTTCCACAGTACAAGAACAAGGGTGATATTCAAAACTGTAACAATTACAAGGGTATCAAGTTGTTAAGTCATACTATGAAGGCATAGGAGAGAGTGGTGGAGATGAGGGTGAGAAAAGTAGTGTCTATTTCAGAAAATCAGTTTGGATTCATGCCAGGGCGGTCGACTACTGAAGCAATTCACCTTGTTCGGAGATTAGTGGAGAAATATAGGGAAAGAAAGAAGGACCTTCATATGGTGTTCATTGATCTTGAGAAGGCCTACGACAAAGTCCCGAGGGATGTCCTATGGAGGTGAAAGGCGTCCCAGTGGCATATATTAGAGTGATAAAGGACATGTACGACGGAGCCAAAACTCGGGTATGAACGGTGGGAGGAGACTCAGAATATTTTCCTGTTAAGATAGAATTTTACCAAGGATCTGTGTTGAGCCCTTTTCTGTTTGCGTTGATGATGGATGAGGTGACACGATCTATCTAGGAAGAAGTACCATGGTGTATGCTGTTTGCAGATGACATAGTACTGATTGATGAGACCCGAACCAAAATTAATGATAGGTTGGAGGTTTGGAGACACTTTGGAGTCCAAAGGATTCAAATTGAGCGGGACCAAAATAGAATACTTGGAGTGCAAATTCAGTGTTGCGAGGGATGAAGCAGACATTGATGTGAGACTTGTCGCTCACCTTATCCCCAAGAGGAAAAGCTTTGAGTATCTGGGGTCCATCATCCAGAGTAGTAGGGATATCGACGATAATGTGACACACCGTATTGGGGCGGCTTGGACAAAATGGAGGCTGGCCTCTGGAGTATTGTGTAGTAAGAAGATACCACCTAAACTAAAAGTAAGTTTTACAAAATGGTGGTTAGACCATCTTTGTTGTATGGGGTAGAGTGTTGGCCAATAAAAAATGTACATGTTCAGAAGATGCCAGTCGCAGAAATGAGGATGTTAAGATGGATGTGTGGTCACATCAGGAGTGATAAGATTAGGAACGAGGCCATTCAGGAGAAGCTAGAGGTGGCCCCTGTAGCTAACAAGATGAAGGAAGTGAGACTGCGATAGTTCGACATATGCAAAGAAGGAGTACCGATGCCCCTGCTAGGAGGTGTGAGAGGCTAGATTTGGGAGTTATACGGAGGGGTAGAGGCAGACCAAAGAAGTATTGGGAGGAGGTGATTAGACAAGATATGGTGAAAATTGATCTCACCGAGGACATGACCTTAGATAGGAAGGAGTGACAGTCTCGAATTAGAGTAGCAGACTAATAGATTAGACAGGAAGGAGTTGTTAATTGTCTGCCTTGTACATGTTATTTTTCTACCTTTTATATATTAATTGTCCTGTATTTACTTATTATCATGTGCTTTTCGATATTAATTGCTCTTCTGATGCACTTTTTCTTTCTCTTTATTTCCTGTTTATCATAGCTAGCTTATTCTGCTTATGGGTTTTTGTGACGAGGGTTCCCAGGAAACATCCTCTCTACCTCTATGAGGTAGTGGTAAGGTTTGCGTACATTTTACTCTCCCCAGACCCCACTTGTGGGATTCCACTGGGTATGTTATTGTTGTTGTCTCTAAGATATGAAAATATATGATGAGTCTGACATTTTTAGAGATTGGTGAAACATAATTTTAAGGTTTTGAATCAATTCAAGAGGATTATTTTTAAAAAATTTCATATTGTTGGAATTATCGTGTCCAAATACATTAACAAACTAAAAATATTCAGTGCATAAGAGTGATAATGCAGATGTTTACCTAACAATTAGTGATATTATATCACGACTCGAAATTCGGGTGTGATAACACTCGCTTAACCCATCAAGGCGAGTCAACCCAAACCCTAAACAACTCAACATAATAAATAAAGAAGAAGATAGAAACAATCTAATAAGATAGATAACATAAGTCATCGAAACTACAACTATCCCAGAACTGGTGTCACATGTACAAGCCTCTAAATACAAAATACTCAAATGAAATACATGTCTCAAATGTCTAGTTCTCAAATAGAACATAGAATAATAATGGATTCACGAAGGCCTGCTGAAGATATAAGCAGCTACCTCACGAATAATCCGGTAGCACAATCCTGTAAGTCAGAAAAACTAGCAAGGAGGATCAGACATGCAACCTACAAAAATGTAGCATGGAGTGAGCACCAAAACACGTGGTACTCAGCGAATGGAAACTAACCTAAAGTAAAGCAATGTAGAACTCAAGTACTTCTTAACACCCAACCACATACCGCTTACTACAACCATGCATTCAGAAAAATCCCAACATAATGTATACAATATAGAGAAATACACGGATATAGATATACTCATTACATAGCATCACATATCAAAAGATTCATCTATAAACAGGTCAAAGGATAAATAGATATCTACTCTCGTAAGCAAGTCATATAATATTAGCAATCGGGAGTGATATGAAATGGAGTGAATGCCATGAGATGCGAAGAATGTAATACAATGTCAAATAATCATGATGCATGTCTGTCCTACGATGCAATCCACTAATTGCATCATATCGGAACCCATGAGGGCTACACATGGACCATGATCCGCCGAAACTATTTTCTTTTGGTATTTACTTTCATATCTAGCCGGAACCATTTCCCTTCGGCTTTACATTTTTAATGGATTATCAAGCAAACACATAATAAATGCACAATAGATATGTTCATGGCATGAATGATGCAAGATGTCCATATGAATCACATATTTCAATAATCAAAATCAAGTAAATCACGAGTACACAAGTATTCACAATATAACCCCAACCTTATCATAATCTCAATATACACATGAATTAATGCACAATCTCCTTGTATTACGAATCCACAATTAATTCACAAGTTAAAATTTCATAATATGAACAATTACCCAAATCCAAAATCTCATGATCAAAGCCTACAAGAATATAATTCTACCCCAAAATACTCAAATCTATACACATAGGACTTAGGAGCATATAAGGTTCAATCATACTTAACAAAAGGTTAGAAGTCTACTTGCCTTAGATAAAGTCCCGAATCAAATCAAATCCAAAGCTTTTCCCTTTCTACGATACACCGAATCATCAAAATCTATTTAAATATAACATTACAATCACATAACGAGTCTAATGACATCAAAATCAATCAATTCGGATAAAAAAGGGTAAAATGACAAAAAAAATCCATGCCAGAAAAAGTAGTCAGAATTTGAAAATTAATACATGAAAATGTTCCCCAAATAATAAGGAGTTCAATGGTGAAAATCATTGCGAAAACGGAGTAGAAATGAGAGAAAAATCATCAATTTAGTATTAGAAATCAAAGTCCAAAAAATCTCCGAATTCTCCAATTAAAATCTCAAAATTACAAGTTAAAATCATAATTTAATCAATGAAAATTGAAGATATAGGTTAGAAAATAGTTACCCAATCGATTTGCCTTGAAAACCTTGAAGAATCTTTTGAAAACGAAGCTTAGAGTATTGAAAATGGTGAAATAAAATAAAATCCATCACTTTTAAAAAGGCTACTGTTTCAGGCAAATTAAGTACTCTGCGAACGCAGAGCAATAGGCCTCCCAAGCCTCCGCAGACGCGGGGACTTGATCCACGAACGCGAAAGTCACCCTCACAGTGCTCCGCGAATACATAGGGAGGCTCTGCAAATGCGGAGGTCACTAAGGCTAAACCTCCGCGAACATGGACCCACTCATACGAACGCGGAGTACAAAATGGGTAACACCAAAACTGTTTACACCAGCACACACACAACACAAAATAATCACCAAAAGAACCCGAGATTCGTTTGGAATTCCGTGAACACAAACCAAATATGGAGCCTACCAGAAATGACATTTCGGACTCAATGGAACCGTCAAAATTCGAATTTGAGACCTCTTTGGCAGGTAACCCAAGACAAATCGTTTAAGCTTGTTTAGGACTCAAAAACTCAAAATATTCTCAGAAGCTCTAAAAATTGCAACGAAGCCATTTCTAGCGTTAGTTTAACCATCCGAAACCACTAGAATTGACTGAATTTTGATTCGAGCCTCTGAACTCCGAATATTGACTAAAGCCAAACTATGACCCAAAATGAACTAAAAATGCAACTTTGTGTCTAAAATCTCCATTCTAACTCCAAATTCAGCTCTGCAAGTTCTCCTAACCACATTGGGCATTCCGGAGTTGATGGAATTGACAGAATCACGATATGGTACTCAAAACTCAAAATGACTCCAAAACTCAAAATTTTCAACTTTAAGCCTTTTAAAACTCTTTCTTTAGCAAGACTCCAGCTTTTTACAAAGTTTCAAAATTTGACTTTTAGACTTGACCAAAAATGACTCAAGACAACTTTCGAAAAGGAAAAAACAGTAATTTAGAAGGGAGATGCAAAAAATGATCTTCGAGGTCATTACATATTATTCCCCTTATCTTCGTTCTCTTTCAAAAATATTGACACCCATATATCCTAAAAATACAACTCCACAAATCCTCTTCAAGCAGTTCATCTAAATTTTTATTGCTAATATGCTTATTTTCATTAAAAAAACATTTGATTATCTTTGGATGATGATAATATTTGATTAAATGTGGACCCTCCTTTATGATGAAAAAATAACATATGGTCATCTTACGGACACAATATCAGTTGTATTTCTCTTGAAGAGTTGAATTCCTTCATGACCACCTCCCATTCATGTATCTAATTTTGAAGTTTCAAACAACTACTGACAATTGCAATTTTAAAATTTTATTCAGACACGTTTTTATTTTCTTTGCCCTGCTTGAAGCGTGGACATATTTACTAGTTTGTTACATAAAATATCAAACCACAATTTAAATTTAATATAATAACTAAATCAATTCACAAAAGTTAAACTTTGAAACAAACAAGAAATATTTAACATAAAGTTGGCCGCATTATATTTTTAATTTGAAATTTAGTAAGTACCTGTTAGAATATTTAGCATAATTTGATAAACAAAACACAAGCCGTAGAAAATTACTATATCTAACTAATGCTATTACTTTTTAAAGAGCAAGTTTCAATAGAATAAAACATAATCTTTAATTAACCTAACTTCAAACAATTTATTATATGTTATTTTGGTTAATGGATATGAAAAAGAGGATTTAAAAAAGGGAAAAAAATATTTACACTATTAAAAATTAGTGGTAATAATATACTTATTATTTTTCTATTTAATAACTAATAGGAGAAGTATTTACACTATTTGAATATTAGTTCATGTAAGGTGCACCATTTAGACCTGTTTCAGATTCGCATATGTATAAACTAGATAGGCACAGCCTGTGCCAGCACAGTCCCAACACTTCATATTTTCATGTAGTGAATGCTTTGCATAGTCATTTACTGAAAGGATAACATCTAAGTGATCCAAAAAGAGAGAAAAATGGCACATGAAAAAACTTAAAAGTTGAAATTGTAGAATGTTAGTAAAGGGCTGTAAGGGCCGAACATTGTATGATCTTATTGGAGCTTGAAATTTTGGTTTCGAAGAGTTTTGGACCAAGGTGACATCCCATGGGAGCCCCCATGATCCGTATGAAGCCACACGACCCGTGTGGAGCCTCCATGGAGTGGCCCTTGGCTTATGGGGGGGTGTTGGCCCTTAAACGTGGAGTTTTAAGCTAAGACACACCACAGATGAACCCCTCACAGTCGATGTGACACTTCACAGACCGTGTGGTGGCCCTAGCTTGAAATCCCACAATTTAGGGACCAAGTGTAGTGACACGGCCAAGCACGCGACCCGAATGAAGTGGTACGGCCCGTGTGGCCTTCTGTATGGGCTCCGGAGTAAAATCTTTTCTAAGTATTGAATTACCTTCTCAGAACTCGTCATGGAGGATTTTTCAAGGGAGGTGTTACGGGAATTCATACGGCCCGTATGGACTTGTACGACTCGTGAGGCCTTTTGTGAAGGTGATTTTGTTGAATTTTTCTAAGTATGGAATCTTCAAGCTCAAGCTAAGTTTATTTTGATTCAAGCTTATATATGTTATTTAAGGATATCATGGGTCTCCTACATCAAGCCAAGTTCAAAGGAATTCCATTGGCTAAGTTTCACACAAGTACCGATAGAAGGGTAAACTTTAAATGGTCATATCTCTTGGAGAAAATGAATTGGGTGGCCCATGACCTGTCAAATTGAAGCTCTTTAAAATTAGCTTTCCAACGAATCCGGTTTCACCTCATTTCGATTTGGATCAATAAGTTATGTCTGTTTTCGTAAAGCCTGTTTGTGCATTATTTTATGAAATTTGTCTAAGTGAGGTCTCATAGGAGAGTTTTAGGGTCCATGAAACCTTGTACGAACCGTGCAACCACCTCATGGACCCCTGGCAAGGAATATAATTTTTGCTTCATTAATGGTTTTTTTTGTAATTGTGGCTTCTCCTTTGGGTCTTTTATGAATTCCTATGTTATCTTAAGACCTCCACCTAAAACGTATTCCTCTCATTCAAATCCATTCCTCACATTTGAAATTCTCTCAAGTCACTCTTAAGTCTCTTTAAAAGAAATCTTGTGGGTTTTAAGCTTGAGAATCCATGAAGGGCTCTTTCTTTACCAAATTTCTTCTTGAATTTTCTTCATTAGCTAAGGTATGTGGGTTTAATTCTTGGTCCCTTTCAACCAGGAAGACCCAAAACTCTTTTACTTGAATATTCATGAATTTTAGCTTACTTTAAATATAGGTTTTGAGAATTCTTGTTTAATAAATTTAATTGAAGCATGGGTTGTGGTTAATTGATGATTTTAAGTTGATTTAAGCCCCAATATGATGGTTTGCATTGAGATTATGAAATTATGAATGTGCATGTTCCTTTTAAAACTTGATTTGTGCATGGGTAATCTATAATATGATTTAATGTAACTTTTACTTATGTTTCTACTTGAATTTTATAATGTATTGTTGATTAAAGCTTGAATCTACATTACACATGTTATTCTCATCTCACTCATAACATATGCATTCATGAGCATTGGATTTATAAAATTACCGGTGGGTTAAGCTCGCATATGTTATATGAAATATTTTCGGTGAGTTAAGTTCACATATTGGTTATGATAAGAATGTGATCACATAAATGTCTATTGTTATTGACTCTTTGAGCATATTGGGTGCTTGCACCATATTGTTTAATGAATGGGCTATTCCTATGCATGAGAAATATGATATTGAACTATGATTTGACTTTTTAGCTATAAATGAATGATTATGAGAAATGTTTGGCTTTTAAGCCTAAATGTGCATTGAAATGATTTGAAATGACTATTGCCTTTTTTGAACTCATGTAAATATATAAGTGTTCTTATGGAATGTTTGACTTCGCACCGATGGATTGAGGGCATCAGGGCTATCCCCAAGGGTCCTCTCCCTTTCCTTGAACTATGTGCCAGCATAGGAATGGTAGTCATCACTGAAATGACCAAGTCGTAAGGCATGACTATTCATTTATTGATATGATATGAAATGATAATGAAAATCCTTCCAAAATGACTGGGTCGTAAGGAAGGTGGCCACCATATACGAAATGACCGGGTGGTAAGGTGTGGTGTAGATTACCTTTGGCAAGTAATCTTCTCTAACCGATGGGAGGTCAACATCGGGCAAATTTATGTAATAGCTTGCATGAGTTTGAGATGTCGATTAAGGTCACATCCCCACTATATATGAGCATTTGTGCATTTCATGCATCATTGGTTTCATGGCATATCGTATACTATATCTCTTACTATATATTTCTTTCTATATTATGTGCTCTTGTCATCTAACATTGAATGCAGGTTTGGTAAGTCATATGCATTGCATGCCCGCATACTTAATACATTCAACGTACTGACACATACATTTTGCCTACATGATCTAACCATGTAGGAACTGAAGACTACCTTCATCCATCATTTGATGACTTGATCAGATTTGAGACATTTGTTGTGGTGAGTCCTATCTTCCAAGGACAAGCCACCATTCTTCTACCTATGTTGCTTTCGTTTAT
This sequence comes from Solanum rostratum, assembly GCA_029948455.1. Classification (NCBI taxonomy): domain Eukaryota; kingdom Viridiplantae; phylum Streptophyta; class Magnoliopsida; order Solanales; family Solanaceae; genus Solanum; species Solanum rostratum. Next base: position 15,316,963 of record CM057049.1, on the reverse strand, counting down.
GTTATTTACTTTGAGGGTGAGTTCGGGACATGTCTTGGCCCCGTCTTTTCTTATGACTAGAGGCATTGTTGGACATCTTGTAGATTGTTGTCAAACCTATATGTTATATGTTGTATTTGGAGTTTATGATTATTGGCATCTATTGATATGATTATTATGAATTGATTATGAGAATTATGATAAGTATGTATACTTTGTTTTGAAAATGTGGAAGATCCTAAGTCCCGAATTACCCCGCATAGAATGAGTCATACTTACCTGCTTCTTAGTCTTTTATGTGCTACGTGTTATGTGAATTCATGTTAATCCCTTTCCCTATGATATCCTCATAGCATGAGTCCTACTTTCCCGTCTCTTAGAACTATATGTTTACTATTTATATACGCTTCCAAACCGATGATGTGAATATGGATACTTTGAAGCTAGTTTGGGGACTCTTGGGTCTCGATTCGCCATGTCACTCCTAGACCCTAGGTCTGGGTCATGACAGAGATGGTATCAGAGCATTATATTTATAAATGGTCCTCGGAGTCCAACATACCGTGTCAAGTAGAGTCTTACTCATGGGTTTGAAGCGCACCACATCTATAGGTAGGAGACTACAAGGCGTTTTGAGAAATGTTTCACCTTTTCATGATTCATATCATGCCATGGAACGTGTCTTAAACTTTCATATTTCCATCCCTCCCTACCGAATAGGGAGAGTTACTTCGAGCCCGTGATGCAATCCAGGCAAGGAAGATGTTGTAGCTAATCTTATAGATAAAGTCAAATGGGGGCTGGTGAAAGATGTGCATTGTTTGACAAGCTTGCTCCTTCGGATATTCGGAGTTTTCTTGGGTTGGCTGATTATTATGGAAGGTTTGTTGAAGGTTTCTCATCTATAGCATTTTCATTGACCAAGTTGACTCAAAAGATGGCCAAGCTTGTATGGTCGGATGAGTGTGAGAAGAGTTTTTAGACTTTGAAAGATCGGCTTACATCAGCTCTTGTTTTGACTTTACCGGATGGCTTAGATGGGTTTGGAGGTGTATTGTGATGCTTCTCAGATTCGGTGGTGTGGTGTACTTATGCAACATGGTAAGGTTATAGCTCGTGCGCTAAGGCAATTGAAGGTGCATGAGCGTAATTACTTGACTTATGATCTTGAGATAGTGGCTGTGATATTTGCCTTGAAGATTTGGAGACACTATTTGTATGAGGTGCATGTTGATATTTTCACCGTCCACAAGAGTTTGCAATATGTGTTCACTCAAAGGGATCTTAACTTGAGGCAAAGGAGATGGTTGGAACTTCTTAAGGACTATGACATGAGTGTACAATATCATCCCGGCAAGGCGAATGTTGTAGCCGATGCTCTTAGTAGGCTATCTATGGGAAGTGTGGCTCATGTTGATAAAGGGAAGCAAGAGTTGGCAAAGTATGTTCACCATTAGCTAGGTTGGTTGTTAGGTTGACCGACTTTAATGATGGTGGTATTCATGTTCAGGATGGGGCTGAATCTTCGGTGGTTGTTGATGTAAAAGCTAAGCAAGATCTAGATCCATCATTGGTTGAATTAAAAAAATTGGTTGCCGAAAATAAAATAGAGGTGTTCTCCCAAGGGGGAGATGGTGTGGTTTGGTATCAAGACCGATTATGTGTTCTGGATGTGGATGATCTTAGGAGGGTGATCATAAGTGAAGCCCATAACTCTCATTATTCTATTCATCCAGGATCTACTAAGATGTACCTGGATTTGAGGGAAGTGTATTGGTGGCATGGTATGAAGAAAAATATAGCCAAGTCTGTATCCGAATGCCCTAATTGTCAACAAGTGAAGGTGGAGCACCAAAGCTCTTCATATGTGCTTACTATTCTTTAAACTAGAAGATTTGTTTTATGTAAATACATATATAATGCACTGACACAGTTTTAATATATTAACACATAAGCTAATTTAAATAGTGTTTAAATATTTGAAATTTAGATATAATATTTTTTGACACCTTTAATAAAAATAAATAAATAAAAACTACAATTGTAATATATTTTGAATTCGATACTTCATATGTATTTTAGACATTTCTTAATGCATGCACAGAATATAAGTAATATATTTTTAATATAATAATTATTTTAACATCATTAATAAGTGAAAATAATAAAAAATAACTATAATACTTTTTAAATCCAGTAAATAATACATATTATAAGTATTAAATGTGAATTTTAAATATTTCAGTATGGTTTAATTAATGTTACATTATTAGAAAATGTATTATATTTATTGAAATAATACTAATAAAATTTATAACAATGTATAATATTAAAAATGATGAGTTAAATGATAAGGGAGAAAGAGAGAGAAAAGAAAATTAGAAAAAAGACACTAGCCACAGAAAAGGAAGAAAGAGAAAGAAAGAGAAGAGATTTCTTGTAATTTATTGCAAAAATATATTATATTTTAAAAAAATAATATTTGATATAAAATTTATTATTTACGTAAATACCCATTTTTTTTAACCTTTTCTCATAATTTTTAAGTGAAAAATATATTGGGATTAGTTAATATCCCAAATCACGGATAACGAAGGTGACCCGCTTACCCATTTTGGGTCGGGTCGGGTCTAACAAACTACCATATTAATGATTGAGTGATCATAGTCCTCGGGAAAAGCAACCATTAGTCATCAATCAGTCTTGTTCTGTTCTGCCTCATCTAAAAGGCATAATAATTCACCAGTCTCACGCTCCAAAATCATCTGAAAAAATGGAGTTGGAGGTGAGACTCGTCGTCGGAATCGAGAGCTGCTTCATATCGCTACCAGTAGCACTAATCCAGACTCTCGAGTCCAGCACTGCTTCCGGTTACCTTCCTCCCATTCTAGCTCTCGAACTCCGCTCCGGCAACCACCTATGGCGTCTAGCTTGGTCCGGTTCCGCTTCATCCAATCCATTTCCCAATTCAATTCAGGTTTGCACTTCAATTTCTCCGTTTATAGACTCTGTTAGAAGGCGATAGAATGATTAGACAAACTGTACAGTGGTCATTTTTGAATTTTCGTTTTTTGTGTGGATGTAGATCGCGAAGCAGTATGCCGAGTGTATTGGATTGTCTGATCGTACTGTGGTTCAAGTAAAAGTATTGTCCAATTTGCCTAAGGCTACTATGGTTACCATAGAGCCAGATACTGAAGATGATTGGGAAGTTTTAGAGCTTAATGCTGAGCATGCCGAGCAGGCTATCTTAAACCAGGTGCTTAAAATTATTAGTATGTCTTATTGAGAGAGTTTGTTGTTTAGCTTGTTTAAAGTTTTTCCTTGATGTTTGTTATCATAGAGTAGAATAGTTTTTCCTCGTTCTAGTATATAAATTTGTTTGAGTCTTTTCAGGTCTTGCTGTAGTTTTGCTTCTAAATGGTTAAGACCAAAATGGAATGGATGAGAAACTACCAGGGTGTAGTCTTTCATGTGAACCTTATCCTCAATCACTTAAAATTTCTTAAGGATGGTGATGCATAAGACAATGACATTAGTGTTGGAGCCAGGATATATTCTGGCCAACTGGTTATTTCCTTAAAGAAAAGAAAAAAAGAAAAAGAATTGACAATTACGGTTGGAACAACCACCCTAATGGGATTTGTAGTCTGGAGAGATGGGGGAGGTAGGGATGGGGCAGCAACAGGGTGAAAAAAGTGCAAGAGTAGCGTATTACATAGCAATATGTTTAATTGTATATTTTTTCCATGTTGCTTGGCTGATTTCTTGCATTAGTCTGACAGATTTCTATATTTGTTTCAGTCTGATACATAAATAAATCTCATTTCATACAGTTTTTAAGAAGTATTTGCGTGCATGAAAGCTGTCCTGGACACCACGGTTATCAAAAGAATAAAAGAATTAATGTTGTGATCTATGGATCCTACTAAGATAAACAAGCAAAGGATAAATAGATGCTTTATGGAGTTTTGTTAGCTTAACAGATGCCATTCGCCCCGAGAAGCCAAGGCTATCAGACAATTGATCAAACTTCTTTTTTTTTAATAATTTTGATAGTTGAATTTAAGAAAGATCAACCTGCTGCGTGACAGTAAAGTGGGATTTAATTTTTTGGATACTTAAGTCAACCTTGTGCTGCCGGGAAAAAGTATCATACCATTGGTTGCTGAATGGCATCCTTTCTCTTTGCTCTGAGTTTTGGGTTTACTGCTCAGAAATCCCGCCCAGAAAGTGCTAAAATTTATAGTAGAATAAGCATGTGCATCTATTATGTTTTGGGAATTTGTGGGAGGGAATGCTTGAGTTTGTTTCAGATCCTACCTACTATTTAGAATAGTTTGTGTGTTAATACAGAGTCACATAGTGTGTATATTGATGGTATGTAGTAGGAGTCCCGGTGAGAAAGTTAGCCCGAGTTTCACAGTCATTAAAAGAAGAAAAGAAGTAATTAGAACATATTACCATGTATTATATACATTACCATGTTTTTCCTGGTTCTGCACTTTCAGTTTTCTCCACTTGTTAAATCAGGAAAATTAATAAATCACCTCGATCTGGAAACCCACTTCTTGGCAGGTAATCCGTGTTCAAATCAAAATTACTATACTATTCCGTTATTATTTTCTTTCAAGAACAGTGTAAATTAAAAACAGAACAGTGAGAGTCAAGCAAAATATATAACTGGAAACGCAGGGAATGATAATTTTTTCTTAAATTTGACCAATATTCAACCATTTTATATTTTATGTAGGTTGCTATTGTCTATGAAGCAATGCGATTTCCTTTGTGGCTGCATGGGCAAACTATCGTCACATTTAAAGTTGTTTCAACCTTTCCGCTGACACCGGTAGGTAAGAGGATGTTATCTATCATTGGTTGATGGATGTGATTTATTGCTTATAATTGTACTCTATTTCTAGATATAAACTAGGTTAATTTTTTTAAAAGCTTGCCCAACTGTAATACAAAGTTTCTGAAGGAAGATGCATGTTGTGGAGTTTAACTTTCATGTATTCTCTGACAATGTTCTCTACATCCTTGTATTACTTACTAGGAAGAGAAGCTAATTGCTGGTATCCATTACCAGGGACTGTCATTTACTGTTGCCTTCATTATTTGATTACCAAATTACTATTTAGGGAGGGAAAGATTATGATGTGTGTGTAAAATTTTGAGAAATGCTGCATATTTGCAATATGCTTGTCTGATTTATTACCTATTCCTTCTAACTTCATGTTGGTGGAAAATGAGGCCAGCAGTGGTAAGACATATAAAATGTTCTTTTCATGTGCTTAATCTGTAATTTGAAAAATTCAAAATCGTGAATATCTGCCTTGCCTGGTTGTTGTCAGTACAACTTGTCCCTGGAACTGAAGTTGCTGTTGCTCCAAAAAGGCGCAAAAGAAATATCAGTTCAGGTGAGGATTCCATGATGCAAGACAATGAGCTTTCAGTCTCAAAGGCACTATTGAGAGTCCAAGATACTGATGATCAATGTATCCACAAATACGAGGCTGATGGAGTCGAGATGAGAGTGGTTTTGACCTCTGCTATCTTCATTCATCCTGAAACAGCCAGTGTATACTCTTTTGAACCTCTTCAGACTGTGGTAATAATTCCCAGATTGCTTCCCAGAGAAACCACGAAGAATCATGAGACAGATAGTCATAGAGGAAAAAGTAGTGTAACTTCAAAGGAAGGGAATGCAAGGGTTCTACCCGACAAGCACGATATCCATCAAGCAATGGTTCGTCTAATATTTTCAGAATCAGTGGCTAAAGGACATATCATGCTTCCTCGGTCTATTCGGCTTTATTTGCGAGCAGAGTTACACTCATGTAGGTTTTTCTTTCAGAACTTAAATTGATGCACCATCTTCAGAGAAGCTGGTGTTATCTAGGCAGTTCAAGTAATTACTAATTTGGCCAAAAATTTTTTGGTATTCAGGAAACAAGTGACATCTATTTTCATATCTTATTATTTTGTTTTGTCATATACCATTTGGACTATTTTATTCTTTGTTATCCAACTTCCATAGAACAGAAAAATTGGGAACATCACATTCATTTGTCAGTTGGTTCATTGATTAAATATATATGTTACTTATTGTCCAACCTACCCCACTTGTGGGATTCCATTGAGTGTGTTGTTGTTGTATGGTGCAACCTACTAACAGCCACTCTTCAAAAACTCCTCCTGTCAGAAAAGCAATAGAAGAACCTCAAAAAGTCTTTGCAGATATTATTGCGCTTGAAATTGTTAGCCAAGTCATTAAAGGGAGCTTTCTGAAGGTTACCTTTTGATGTATGTAAATTACGATTGACATGTTTTGGACTAAAATGTTTGTCCCGTGATGTCCAGTATTGTATGAAGATAGAAGTTGGTTACCTTGCAATTATTTCACCTCGATTTTCATACCGCAATCCTAAAAAGAATTACTCTGTTTCCAGGTGTATATGTGAAGAGATTCAATGTCAAGTTGAAGAAAGAGATTCCTCTAGTTTCGCTTTCACCTTGTGAATTCAAGATACTCCAGGAGACCGGGGTTTCTGAAGAGAATAATTCTGAGGCTTTGGGCAAGAATAATAATAAGACATTAACGACACTTCTGAGAACCAATTCAGACATTGAGATGGGTACTAGTGATTGGTCAATCCATGAGAAAATTGTCGCAGCCTTTTCTTGTGAATCTCGCAAGGAAGACAAAGAAATGATCATAAAGTCTGATATCAAAAAGGACATTGCAGCTTTTTTGCATAGATGGTGCCTTGCACAACTACATGCTGTCACAACCAAGGCCGGAGTGGAAGTTAAATCGTTGATTTTAGGAGAGACAACTTTGCTTCACCTCATAGCGAAAGACAACAGATCCATAAAACATGGTGTCCAAACAATGAATGGTGGAGAAGCATCACTAGATGCCATGTATGTGTTGTCAATTTCTGATGACTCAATACGCGATGAAAAGATTGATGCTTTTGAACTTGCATTTGATGAAGGAAGCAAGTTGACTACTAGTCCAGAAAGCTTCGAACCTTGGCTTGGAAAGCTTCAACTGGGCAACGGTCTTCTCATAAGGACTGTCAGAGAGAAATTATTTGCAAAAAGCACCAGTCTTACAACTTCTTCATTAGACTGGATGGGGACGGCTGCACCTGATGTGATTAATAGTAGGTATTTCCTCATTTTATTTGTGTTAATACATTTAAGTATCTGAACCTAACTCTAAATGCGTTGGGATATATGATGAGCCTTTCACCTGCAAATTTTCCACTCTTCTTTCTTCCATTCTTCAGGGACACTCTTTTCTATCGTTTCTGTGTAAATGATGATATATTTTTTCAGTAAGGTGTTGGTAAAGTTGTGTGAGAAAGGTATGCTTACATTTCTGAAATGCAACATGCTTCAGAGACTTAGTACATTGAAAAAGGTTTCTGGTCTATGTTAGGCCTGAGAAGCCGGAGTATGTGCTGTAAGAGTAGGGGCCAGCACACAAAGGGAAAAAGGTAGGGCTACACGAGGCGATATTAAGAATCTACTATAATGCTGGCTGGATCAGCGGATTGATAAAAGACTTAATATGATATGGAAGACTGTTCCTTTTCATAATTTCTGGACTGTTTTGGCTGGAGAGAAACAAAAGATGCTTTGATAGAAAGACTATATTTCTTTTGTAAAACGTAGGCGTTAACAAAATTTATACTTGTGGTGTAAGGGTCGTATGTTAGATAGTATGACACAATTCTATACTCTTTGGATTGTATGGGGTCATAGATGAATTTTGTAAATCCCCTGTTTATTGTACTATTCTCTGTACCTCTATATCTTTGTGGTACTGGCTTTTTATAAATTAAATTACCTCGTCAACAACAAAAAGAAGGGAAGGAATAAGTTGGAGGGTAGTGAAGAGATTGATACTGGGAACAGTCGATGCAGAAAGGGAAGGGATAGGCATATGAAGAGAGGGAAGCAGCAACCACGAGCGTCAGAGGGGAAAAGAAATTTTGGAGTGGTGAAAGATCTTGGTTATTCAACATTGGGACTTGGGTGATAGTTGAAGGTTGCTTTCATGTGAGATGGAGAGGTAGAACTTTCTTACTATTTCCATGTTTCATTCTTCAATAAGGCAGATGGCTGTCACATGCTATGTATGACAAAAGGACTAGGTTTGGGTCATTGGGCCATGGAGTAAGTATTATAAGCTACAAAATATACCAAATGGGAGATCATGAATTGACAGATGCTGGAATAAAGAATGCAGTGTGCAATTTTTGGTACTTATTTCTTTCTGATGCTTTTAGGGATCTTGGTTTTCAAATGTCGGTTCATGTTAGTTGATGAAGAACGAAATCTGAATAAGCCAATATGTGGTTGGTAGAATAAAGGATGGAATAGTACATTTTGCAATTAGAAACTGACACTCTAATTTAGCAAATTAATTGACATCAGTGAAGATCTTGAAAGGTTTCAGCTTTAATGGAGAAGATTGTGAACTATATTTCTGTCATGCAAGTCTGTAGTATGTACAGAGTGTTGTGCATTTATTTATCTCTCATCTGCCAAGTTAATTTTGTGACTGGAGAAATTTTCATTTTTTAATCAGACAAGTACTATTTTCTCATCTTGACTGAATACCACCATCATTTTGCAGGGTTGGTAGTGTTGTTATCTTCTGCATCTTGGATGTTGTCCAATGCTTATGATTTTCCGCTGCCAGGACATATCCTAATCCATGGTCCTTCTGTGAGTTCCTTTTGATGTGTATGTGCTGAATATTAGGATGTTGAAATCTCTGAAGAAGCTTGAAAGTGAACTGATTAGATGGTTTACAAGCTACTTTGTATTGTTTTGTGTTTTCCCTCTCTGATGGTATGGTGTTTAATTCCTTTGAAGATATGGTTGGTGTCTTTGTTATTGTTGATTTTTAAATTTGATTTATTATAGGCTTTCAGTCTACATGCCAGCTTGGTCCTTATATAAAAAAGGTTTTAGTCTACATGTGAGCTTGGTCTATTTATCTAAATTAAATGCAATTAATTAGGCTTTTAACTTCTTGTTTGGTCTTAATGGAAAAAAGAAAAGAAAAGTTGTTAGCTAGGAGATTCTTATTTGGATCAGCAGCTCCTCTAAATACCAATTCTTTGAGTTTCTCAGACTACTTAAGCGTAGATTAAATCATATTATGTCCTTGATGATGCTAATTAGGAAGTCCCAGACTAAGTTAATCGTCAATTGAGAACTATTGTTTTTTAAGTTTTTCATCTGATTCCTTATACCGTCTTGATGGATGAAACCGAGTATCAAAGTGCAAAACTTATTAAAGGTATCATTTATCCTTTAAAGATAGTTTGCAACTGTACATTGAGTATAATCTTTTGTATGTTATCCTTACTGATACACACTGAGTATGGCAATTATGAAAGAGATGTGTAGTAAGGAAGTGTATGGTCACAAAGTGCTGAACTTCCTTTAATAGTAATGGTATCCTTTATCCTTTATCCCGAATGAAGCTAATGCATAGAAGTGCAATTTGTGTAATGTATGAGATGTAAGTGGATAAGTGTATTCCTATCTCTATTTTTATCTAGGTTAGTTTTATTATGATTTTGATCATGACTAATGTGAGTCTTACAATATTATTACAAATTGTTGATTGAACCCAATTTGGACATTCTTCTGATTTAGGGTTCGGGGAAAACATTACTAGCTACAGTTGCTGCTAAATTTGCTGAAGAAAGTGAGGACATCTTGGCGCATATGTAAGGATTTGTTTCACCAATCCCACCAAACCTTTGTTTTCTGTTGGACATCATCTTTACTCCATTTTGAAGTTTCAGTTTGAACATTAATGATTTTGTATCAAGGGACAAAGCCTGACTCGTGTTTTCTTTCTGCAGAATATTCTTATCTTGTTCTAAGCTTGCTTTGGAAAAGCCTTCAACCATTCGTCAAACATTATTGAGCTATGTTGCTAATGCTTTGGATCATGCACCTTCTGTTGTGGTATTTGATGATCTTGATAGCATTATTGCAGCCTCCTCTGAATCTGAGGCTTCTCAACCTTCATCCTCATCAGCAGCGCTTGCAGAATATTTTGTTGATATTATGGATGAATATGAGGTGAGACTTGTTTGACCCTGTATATGGAGCTTCTTTAATATTTATTCGAGTCGTGCTGTGTTTGATGGTGTTTGGATCTAAATGAGCTAGGATTTTAGAACTTCCACTGTCAGCTTGAGGTTTGTTTTTCATCTTAGAATATCCACTCAGTTCCCCTTTCCCAAAATTTTGCAGAAGATATAGTTGCTTCTGAATGAGGTAGGAATAATACAACTGACGAGAACATATAGGATTCTGAAACAGTGAAATTCATGTGTCTTCTCTGTTTCAATTATGATGCTACTTAGCTTGCTTCCCATACTATTTTTTCCTGAACTTAGAAAAACGTAGAATATTCTCATATTCTGGTAGTTGGTGGAATAGTTGTGCATACAAGCTGACCCAAATACCACCACTTTTAAAAATCAACCTCTCTGTGCATTGATAACTTTTAGCCAAGAACATTCAAGGTTTGCAATATTATTTGCAACTCAGTCAGGTCTTGGGCTCTTGAGTGATTTCCTCACAAATCCTTTTAACTGATAACTCTGTTTCTGTGTGTTAAATAGGAAAAACGGAGGAACACGTGTGGGATTGGCCCAGTTGCATTTATTGCTTGTGCACAGTCTCTGACTAATTTACCGCAGAACTTGACCTCTTCTGGTTAGTCCATCATCTCTTATGGAGAAATCAGTTTTATTTCTTATGACAGTTCAAACTGTTGTCCTCTAGCTTTAGTATCACAATACTTTAAATCTTAATCCTAATATATGGTTTTTATTATGATCAGGGAGGTTTGACTTTCATGTTAAATTGTCTGCACCTGCTGCCACAGAGCGTGGTGCCTTGCTAAAACATATAATTCAGAAGCGTTCTTTGCAATGTTCTGATGACACCTTGCTGGATATAGCCTCCAAGTGTGATGGATATGACGCATATGATCTGGTACTTAGTTCAGCTCTAAGTTTTATTAATAACTGATAACAACACTTATCCATGAATGCTTGCTGCCACTTTGTATGCATATGATTAGCTATTAGTTTGATCTGGACTGTATAAATCTGTCTCTTCCTGCCTTTCCTACCAACTGACACATCAACATTCTTGCATTCCCTACCAAAGCAAAACGTTGTGGGTACAACATTTCTCAATAAATTGGTGTCACCTATCTTTCTACACCATTTTCCCTGATAAATTTAGTTCGTTAAGAGCGGTGTTGGGAAATATATGTTACAGGAGGCATTGAAGTATGTTCAGGAGAATCACAAATTTAGCTTACATGTCCAAACTCCAAACTTCTGCCTTCTGCAAACAGAGAACTAAGGAATAATGTTGAAGTAAAATAAATTAATTCAACATTTTTTTCCTTATCAAAAGGAAATATTGAATTTATTTTAGGAAGTCCCCTCATGAATGGGCTGGACTGTAGAACTGGGACATATTGTTTTTTGTAGAAGAGAGCACTTCATATGGTACTTTCAGACAATACCTTCCTCTTAATTTTGGACCATGCAAGGCTAGCTGATTGAGAGACGGCCAGTCGTAGACAAGTAAGTCTGTCTAAGTTGGAAAAAGTGGAACTGGAAATGTTTTTCTCAATTAGAAGGATGAATTCGTGAGCTACTATAACCACGCATTTGCTGCATTTTTTTTTGAAACTGGTAACTTTGTATATTCCTCAAAAGACAGTACTAAAACTGTATTGGTCAAATTTTTTACAACTTGTACTTCAAATCCTACTATCGTTCACTAAATTGAGTCTAGCACATCAATTATAGAGATAGTGTCGTTTGAGTATAACTGATTATGCCAGAAACAAAATAACATAAGACAATTCAGTTTGACTTTTCGCATACTATTCTCTATACTATGAAAAGCTCTAGAGTTCCTTTCCTTCCATATTGCCCACCATATACTAGCTGGGATAATTCTCCATTTGTCTCTGTTCTTGAATTGCTTTCCTACTTCCTCCCAACTCTGGATTGCTTCTGTGATCTTGGCAGGCATAGTCCAGGACATACCCTTCACATTCAGGAATAAACTCCATAGTTGGCCAGTGATCTTTCAGTGTAGAAAGAGATGGTTAACTGTCTCAGCAGTTTCCCCACAAAAGAAACATCTAGAAGATAATGGTATCCTCCTCCTCTTTAAGTTGTCCTGAGTCAGTACAGCTTCTTTGGATAGCAACCAGACAAAACATGCCACTTTGAGTGGGATTTCTGACTTCCAGATTCCTCTCCATGGCCAATGACTTTGAGACTGATTGGAGTGATTCAGCCAATTGTATGCACAACCCACCTTGAAACTGCCCTTCCAATTGCCTTACTACCACAAAATGTCTTGACCCCCTTCCAGACCATTAAATTTCCCAATGGTGTTGAAAAAATCTGCTACTCTTTGAATCTCCAATCATCTAATTGTCTTCTAAAGATGAAGTTCCATCCTTGAGGAGTCCAGTGATCTGCTATGGTCTTCTGTTGGTGAGATACTAGAAAATATATATCAGGATACAAGACCTCTAGCCTACCTGCCTGATGTCAATCATCCTTCCAAAATTCTGTTTTCTCTCCATTCCCCACTTTGATCTTTGTATTAGTCTTAAATCTCAGACCACAGAGATCTAGTGGTTCTCCATACACTGACCCCATGTGGCATAGTAACCTCTTTGGTCATCCAGTTGTCTTCCTCTACATATTTTGCTGTAATGACTTCCTTCTGGTAGGACTGTTCTTCATTATTGAACTTCCACAACCATTTCATTCCAAGTGCTTTGCTCTGATTCATCAAGTTCTTTATTCCTAGACCTCCATGCTTCTTTCCCACTATCACAACATCCCATTTAACCAAGTTGTAGCCTTTAATCTCACTATTTCCTTGCCATAGAAATTTTCTTCTGATTATATCCAACCTAGCGATTACCCTTTTGGGGATTGGAAATACTGACATCATATAGGTTGGTAGTGAATCAAGAACAAGATTAATCAAGGTCAACCTGCCACCCCTAGAGAGAGATTTTGATTTCCATCTTGCTAGCTTCATTTCAGATTTCTCAACCACTTTGTTCCAAATTTCATATGATTGAGATTTGGCCCACAAAGGCATCCCAAGATATGATGTAGGCAGTGCTCCAATTTCCCCTCCCAGAACAGCATTTATGGCTTCCATGTTGTGTACTTCATTAAGTGGATAGAGGTGGCTTTTCCTCCAATTGATGTTGTGTTCTGCTTTTCTTTTGTTTAGTTGGGACATACCATTCTATTTACTGATTAACATGGTCGAGCCCTAGATTCCATCCCATGTAAAACAAGAATTTCAATTTTGGGAGATCATGAAGTAGCTGGCTTCTCTGTGCAATAATGAATTATGATGTGGTTGGTGAATTATTTCTTTTTTGTGGGTAGCTAACAGTTGGACTATGAATCAGTACAACTGTCCCTCTCTATCCACTGTTCAAACAGCAATAGTCATCCAGAAGAAAGTCATGTAGACAAGCATGGCAATCAGAATGAAGTATTTGTGTTCCCTCTGGTACTCGGAACCCACTGGCCTGACTAATCAGAACTCACACCATAGAAAGCCCAATTTGGGGGGTTTTAGCGCTCCCTAGGGCCCTACCAAAGGAGACTGCATCTCTAGGTTGAAGCCGAGACCTCCCTTCACAGTGAACTATTTGTATTTCATGAACTGTATTAATAGCTTCTGAACAGAAAGTTTTAATATTGTCCATTTTCAAGATGTATCATATATCTCATGAGAAATGCCTTAAAAGTTGTATTTCTTTGAAGATGCGAGTCCAAAATATAGTGTTAATGTGCAGCTTTGTTCTTTGTGTTCTGGCCATAAGTTGATGGAGTTTCTGATTTGCATTCTTTAGCTATCAGAGGGTACACTTGCATTTATGCTAGGTTTTTTTTTTATTTCAGGAAATACTGGTTGATAGGTCTGTTCATGCTGCAACTGCTCGCTTTTTATCTAGTGATTTGGCTGTTGGCAGACCGGAAAAACCTGTTTTATTTAAGGATGATTTTCTGCGTGCCATGCATGAGTTTGTTCCAGTGGCCATGCGTGATATCACTAAACCTGCTGCTGATGGTGGCCGGTCTGGCTGGGAGGATGTCGGAGGTCTTAATGACATCCGGAATGCTATTATAGAGGTAAATTTTATTTTATTTTTTTCATCTTTTTTGTGGTTGTGTGTCCTTTATTCGTTTATGAATTAATGTAATAGTTGTTCATTCTACAGACATTGATGCAACTGTAATCAATCAGTTCTTTATTTGATGTCTATGCATCGACTTATGATTTCTGTTCCCCTTTTATGTTTTCTTCTGCCTTATTTTTTGCTTTACCAGCGTTAATTTGACACATCGAAGTCCTTCTAAAGGTCCCATCAGGGCGCTGGTCCCAAGACAACTCTCTCTAAAGGTCCTTTCAGGGTCTTAGAACTCTCCCCTCTGGTGGCTCCAACCACCAGAGACTCTTTTTTCTAAGCCTTTTCTCCATTAACGTATTTACTTCAGGGGGGGGGGGGGGGAGCCGGGGAGCGATCCTATGACATCACAGAGACCGACTCTCAGTCTGGGAGGTGGTTTGAATGGGTAGAAAGTGCGAGATTATGTATGAGGAGGATGACTTTAAGCTGGGGAGCTGGCTATGTAGAAGAATTTTTGAAGCATCGGAAGTGAAAGGGAGGTCTTTTAAGACCTGGAAAGTAAAGGGATGTGTTCACTCTCATTTACTGCTCTCTGAAATTCAACAAGTTTGGCAGATTCCTTTCAGTTATCTCGGTCAATGGCCTGTCCAGGGCAATTATCATTATCCCAGAGAATAAACCAAATGAGGGGTGGTTGAGCTTGGCCAAACGCATCGAAGACTTAATTAACATGGAGCCTTTATTGCTAAAAAAGACCTTTAAAGCCCCATCTTCTGGCCCCTCACTTCATCAGTCCTTAAGGGGAGAAGACACCAATAAAGTAGCTTTCCAAAGAAATGGTGGTCTACTCAGGTTTCACGCAGCCTTCCTGAACAGAGAAATCATGAAGGCACTAAGAGATGTTTAGTTGGGAGCTTCCTCGACAATGATGAACTCACAACGAGAAATGATGTGAGGAAATGGGCTCAACAGGCATGGAAAATCACAAACTTCCAGATCTTGACATGAATGGAATCCAATTCATCTTCGAAACTCCAGGGAAGTAGCAGAGCACATCTTACCTAGAAAGTGGACGAAACCGGAAAGATTTTGAGGATGAATTGGTGGTCTCCCTTGGACGGAGCTTACTCTGCTGACCAAAAGTTTGGCTGGTTTTGGATACGAGTTCTTGGTCTGCTGGTGCATCTATGGTCAGACAATACCATGAAATAACTTGGAGACAAGTGTGGAGAATGGATAGCTATGGAAGAGCAGACCTCACTGAAGAATCACTTTTGATGAGCTCGCCTCAAGGTTAGAGGCCCTATAGCCAAAGTCCCCAGAGAAAATGAAATCTCCGATGGTGACTTCATCTTCACGATGCCGGTCTGGGTTGAAGCTTCAGCTAAATCCAAACTCAATTATGGGTCATGACGTGAAAACCTAGATGTCAGTATTGGGTAGGAAAATGGTGGGTTACGCCTTTCTGACCCCTAAAGTTGATGGAGACCCATCATATTTTAGGTTTAAAGAGAGAAGGGAAATCCCCAATGGATTTAGACTTGCTAGCTGGCGATAAAGCAGGTCCTAGTCAAGTCGCAAGTTGTATGCACGTGACACATGCAACTATTGACGCTAATTTAATGAACACAAGTGGACCACTCTCAAATTGGTCTTGTTTGGTCATTTGGAAGCCCAATCAGCAAATTAAGCCCACTGGGGCTGAGCCCTTCACTAAGTTTGTCAACACAAACTTAATCTCTCAGCCCTCTCCATCCTCCTGGACAGAAGTGTGGTTGAGGCCCTGACCAACAAACTCAATCATAAGAATATGCAAGTTGATTGCATGCTACCTAGACATTTTGGTCTCTGGAAAGATGCACTTGCAACCTAGACGCACTTCATCCTCAGTTGCAGAATTAGTCTTTTCTGAGGAAGAGCCAAGAGAGACGGAGGCAGTAATCAGATGATAACCCTAGAAGAGTCACGCCCTATACAATTTGAATCCAGTGAATGGAACAAAGTGTCAGAAGTTGAAACTTCTGCCTGGGTGAAAAACAATATAATCCGATTAAGGAGTTTAGAGCCTGTTCAAAGGCTTACAAAAAGATGCAGAATCTCTTTTCGAAAAGTTAGACCAAAGGAGGGGGAAATGAAAGGAACCATCCACCAATTGGTTCCAAAGGAGATTAGGAACCTTATTTTTGAGGTTAAATGCAAAGATGGGGACCGCCTATCAGTGATCATGAAGGTGAAAATCCTCTCCTGGAATGTGAATGGGCTCAATGGAGCAGAAAAGAGAAAATTGGTAAAACAACTAATCCATCAATTGGGGGCAAATATTCAAGTCCTACTGGAAACCAAACTAGAGAGGGAAGCAAACAATTTAATAAGAGAATTATGGACAAACAGATAGATAGGGGAAGCGCATCACAAGGCAAGGGGTAGGAGCAGTGGAATCCTGATTATGTGGGATAAGAGAGAGTGGTTGGGGGAATTGGTTATAACTGGCATCCAAATGATCACTTGCAAATTCAAAGGTATCAATTAGGAACTGACTTGGCACCTGAGGTGCAGTCTATGCAAGTTGCAATAGGTTTATTAGGAGAGCGCTTTGGAGAGAAATGACTGAGTGCAAATCCAACTTTGAGGGGCCCTAGGTGATTTGTGGTGACTTCAATATAACAAGATTTGTCTTCGAGAGGGCAAACAATAGACCGACTGGGGCAATGTTTGAATTCCCTGATTGCATAAATGAATTAGATCTGGTTGACCCTTTTTTATTTGGACGGGCATACACCTGGAGAAGGGGAGATAGCCTAAACAGTGCTTCCAGAATTGATAGGTTCTTGCACTCAACTGAATGGGAAGAGTCTGCTCTCAAATTAAACAGACTGTGCTACCAAGAACGAAGTCAGATCATAACCTAATCCTTCTTATCTGTGGGGATTGGAATTTCAAGATATTATACTTTACAAACAACAACATACCTAGCGGAATCCCACAAGTGGGGCTTGGGGAAGGTAAAATGTACGCAAACCTTATCACTACCTCATAGAGATAGAGAGGCTATTAAATAACAAATATACAGTTATGGTTCAATAAATGGATAGGGGAATTACATCTAGAGGCTGAGGGGAAAAGTGGGGGTATAGCAGTGGTATGGGACAGGAGAATGTGGAAGGGTGAACTGGCGGAGGCTTTTGGGCAAGCAATAACCTGCAGATTTGATGGCATTAATATGAACTTTAGCTGGTTCCTAAGTTCAATTATGCTGACTGCAACAAAGTTATCAGAAGGGAATTGTGGAGGGATCTAATCAACCTAAAGGACAAATGCACAGGTCCTTGGTTATTTTGTGGGGATTTCAATGTGGCAAGATATCCCTCGGAAAGATCAACTGGACAGAGGTTGACAGGGGCTATGTCTAAATTCATAGGTTGGATAAATGAAATGGAGCTAATTGACCCTCCCTTATTTGGTGGGCTATATACGAGGAATCATTTGATTGCCTCTTGATTGGACAGATTTTTTTACTCTCATCTTTGGGATGAAACTTCCTCACAAATTAAACAAAGTCTTCTACCAAGACTGGAGTCCGACCATAACCCAGTGATGCTAACGTGTGGGGAGCTAAACTTGAAGAAATCCTATTTCAAGTTTGAACAATGGTGGATGCAAGTAGAAGGTTTTAAGGAGAAGGTGAAGGAATGGTGGTGCTCCTTCTCAATAAATGGGACCCCTTCCTTTATCTTGGCTACCAAACTAAAGTTACTGAAAGGGCAGTTAAAACAATGGGGTCATGAGAACAGAGTGAACTGGAAACAAAAGTAGGAGGAGGTACTTAACCAGATTGCTAATCTGGAACAGAAACAGGAGTAGAGAACATTGACTGAGGATGAACTTCTACAAAAGGTTCATTTATCTAGGGAATTTTGACGAAGTTTCAAGGAATGAAGAGATAGCTTGGAGACAAAGGTCAAGAATTCAATGGCTCAAACAGGGAGACAAGGACGCCAAGTACTTCCATAGAATGGCCACAACACACAAAAGATGGAACTCAATTGAAAAATTGGAAGTTAATGGCAGGGAGGTACTAAATACTGATGAAATCAAAGCAGAGATCACTGATTTCTATTAAAATCTATTCAAAGAAACTGAGCACTAGAGGCCTAGTCTCAATTTACAAGGCATTAAAAGTGTCGGCTTGGAGGAGAAGGACTGGTTACAAAGACAATTTGAGGAAGAAGAGTTTGTAGAAGGAATCAAATTCTGTGCCAGTGACAAGGCCCCTGGCCCTGATGGTTTTCCTATGAGCTTTTGCCAAAATTTTTGGGAGATGCTCAAGGTAGATATCATGAACACCGTCGAACACTTCCATGAACACTAGGTCTTTGAGAAGAGCTTGAATGCCACATTTGTGGCTCTCATCCCCAAGAAGACAGAGGCAGTTGAGCTCAGGGATTTCTTACCTATAAGTTTGATAGATGGGGTTTATAAGATCATAGCAAAGCTGCTAGCTGAGAGGTTGAAGATAATAATCAACAAACTGGTTGACAAACATCATATGGCATTCATAAAAGGCAGCCAGATCATGGATGATGCCCTTATTGCTAGTGAATGCGTGGATACTAGAATCAGAGGGGTTGATCCTGGAGTTATGTGCAAGCTAGACATTGAGAAGGCATATGATCATGTTAGCTGGGAATTTCTGCTCAATACTTTAAGACAAATGAGGTTTGGAGAGAGGTGGTTGAAATGGATTGAGGTATGTATCAAAATTGTTAGGTTCTCCATTTTGATAAATGGAGAACGTGCTGGTTTTTTCCATTAGAAAGAGGTCAGACAAGGAGATCCTTTGTCTCCTTTTCTCTTCATCTTAGTCATGGAAGGATTGGATAGCATGATGAGGGTGGCTATCCAAAATTCATGGCTGCAACGATTCAAGATTGGAAGTTCCTCAAGGGTAGATATGCAGATTTGTCATTTATTATATGCCGATGACACCGTTATATATTGTGAAGCTAAAGAAGAGCAAATTAGAATTGTCAGAATGATCTTGTTTGAGGCTGTCTCAGGCTTGGCAGTCAATTGGAGGAAGAGTTGTATATATCTTATTAAGGAGGTTACACAGACCCAAGCACTGGCTAACATCTTGGGATGCAGAATTGATAAATTTCCAACTGTTTGTCTAGGTATGCTGCTTAGAAGTAATCACAAAGAGCTAGTAATATGGGATGGTATAATTGAAAAAGCTAAGAAGAAACTGGCAAACTGGAAATCTCAATATCTTTCCTTGGGTGGTAGTACCATTCCGATAAACTCTATGCTAGATTCCTTACCTACTTATGTCATGTCTCTTTTCCCTATGCCAGCTAATATGGAAGCAAGACTTGATAAATTGAGGAGGGACTTTCTCTGGTCGAGAATCAAGGAAGCTAAGAGAATACATCTTGTAAAATGGCAAAGTGTTTTTCTAAGTAGAAGCTTAGGGGGGCTACGGATCAAGAATTTGGGGCTATAAAACAAGTGCTTTCTGGAAAAGTGATTGTGGTCAGAGCAACCCATGGTATTCCAATATGGTGAATAACACGTATGGAGTATCTGTATGGAGAACTATTAGGAATTTATGGAGTCAATTACAACACAACATCAGATACAAAGTGGGGAATGGGACCAGGGTTCTTTTCTAGAAAGACCACTGGTTGGTCAAGGATCCTTGATGTCTTGCTATCGAGATATATATGTTCTCAACTCCTTGGTAGATACCATGGTGAACGAGGTTTGGTCTAAACAAGGATGAAATTTAAGTTTTAGAAGGTTACTAAATCTGTAGATAGGGAGGGTAGCTAAGATGATACAAACACTAGATGATTTAAAGGGCACAAGTCTGGAAGCAGATGTAATGATTTGGAAACACAACCAGGATGGGATCTTGTCAGTTAACAAATTGTACAAAAGGAAATGGAGAAAGATATGGAAGAATAAAGTGCCAGCTAAAGTGAGATGTTTTACATGGCTTGTGGCTAGAAGAGCATGCCTAACTCATGAGAAACTACAAAGAAGAGACTTCCAAATAGCTTCCTCGTGTTTATTGTGCAATGAGACATATGAGACCAACAACCATTTATTTCTTCATTGCAATTTCAGTACTCAACTATGGGCTCTTTTCCTAAGAAGAACAAATACGAACTAGACAATGCCAGAACACACAGCTGACCTTCTTAGTTGCTGGGTGAGGAGAGGGGGGGAGTAACAACTTGTTTGGATGGTGGTTTGCCATGGTTTCATAATGCATGGTACTGTATGGTATGGTATGAAATAGTATAGTACAATACCGTACAATGTTAGGATAGACTGTATGAGTTGCTATTGTTTAATGATAATTTGTTGTTTGATTTGACTGTATGGTACTATATCGTAACTTATAAATTTACAAAAATGTCCTTAATTATTATAAATATTAAATTTATCAACATTTTTTTAATATGTTTTAAAAATATAAATACATAGAATCAAGTAGGGAAACATATAAGCTAATATATCTCCAATCCATACAAACAACACAAGAAAATAAAAAAAGTAAGAACTTTTTAAAAAATCGAACCTCAGAAAATAGACTAAAACGTGAAAGAAAAGACGGGAGGCGGGAAAGAAGTTTCAAAAGTTGATATGGAGGAAAATAAGTAATACAGAGTTGATAGAAGAGCCTTATATGATTGGGAAATTGATAGAGTTGCAAATCTTCTGTTGATACTAAACAATTTCCCTGGATTATCTGAAGCAGCTGGGAGAACATTATGGAAGCTTCACAACAAGGGCATATTCACTGTGAAATCATGCTTTTGGAACACAAATGTTACTCATACAAAATCCACAACATGGCCTAGGAAGCTAACATGGAAAACCAAGATTCCTCTAAAGATCTCTTGTTTTGTGTGTCAATGTGTAGGAAAGCTTGCCTAACTCATGAAGTGCTGCAGAGAAGAGGTAGACAGATTTGCTCAAGGTGCTTCGTGTGTACATTGAATGCAGAAGTAAATAGTCGTCTGTTTCTCCACTACGAAACAACTACAAATGTATGGAACATGTTCTTGGGTTTGCTTAGAGTGCACTGGGTGACACCAAAAACTACCAGAGGAATGCTTAACAGTTGGAAAGGGATTGGAAGAAGAGAATCAGAGGAGGAGCGGTGGGAAATGATACTTGCATGTATTTGGTGGACCTTATGGAAGGAAAGAAATGCGAGAGGTTTTGAAGACAAATTTGACAACATGCTGAAGATCAAAATGAATTGTCTTAGTCTTCTTTATTTTTGGTGTAAACAGGATAGAGTGGGGGATATAGAACCTTTTGTTGATTTCACAGGGGAACTGTAAAGCCACTTAGTCTAGTTTTATTTGCTGGAATGGTGCCCTCTAGGTTGGAAGTGACTTTCCTCATTATCCTCGATGATAAGTACTTTATGAATACACAGTTACCTTTGCTCAAAAAAGTATGAACTATTGATTGGCTTGTCAGAGAGACGGAGTACCAGAAACTTTAGACTGGGTTTAGCTTGCAGTTCTTTTCTTTGATTCGTGAGCTCGTGGGGTGTTCTTTTCTTTTTGTCTTGTTTTATTATCCAACTTTGTTCGATAAGATTGTGTCACAAAGTTTTAAAGGTAAGTTCTACCGATGGTGGTTAAACCAACATTATTTTTGTGGCCAGAGTGCTTGCCATTCAAGAACACCCATGTTCTAAAGATAAATGTAGAAGAGATGAGGATGCTTGGATGGATGTGTGAGCGTACTAGGAGAGAGATGATTATGAACGAAGTTATACGGAGGAAGGTGGGATTGGTCCTAGTGGTGGACAAGATGAAGGAAGTGAGACTAAGATGGTTCGTGCATGTGAAGAGGAGTGTGGATGCGCTAGTTAGTAAAAAGGTGTGAGATGTTGACCGTAACATGAGTCAGGAGAAATAGATGTAAGGTGATTAGTCAGTCCAACACACGATTTCAGCTTTTTGAGGACATGACTATAGATAGAAAGGTGTGTAGGTCGAGGATTAGGCTAGAAACTTAGTAGGTAGTCGAGTGTTCCCCCACAAAGTGCGGGAGTTGCAGGCAGCTAGCCTCAGCTCCACTTATCCTTATAAATAGTGTCATTCAGTAGTCGTGTAGTTCCTTATTCTTCAACGTGTATTATTTCTGATGCTTCATTTGCTTTGTATCTTGCTATCATATTTTCTTGCTACCATGCTCAAATTCTTTTCTCTTCTTCGAGGGTTTACAGGAAATAAGCCTCTCTACACTGCAAAGATAGGGTAAGGTCTGCGTACATCGTTTCTCAGACTCTAGTAGTTGATTTACTGGGTATTTTATTGTTGTTGTTACTCATAACAAAGATGGATTCAAAATCCTTTGATAGTGAATAATGATAATTGGTTGTAAATCCCGTCGAACTCTGTATGAAGTTGTGTGCTGAACAGAAGTCATGTTCTAGGGTTTGCTTGAACCTTACTTAAAGTGTGTTTTTATATTTCATATCAACTTTAGTTTGGATCATTTTGTTCAGCATATGAAGTTCCTGTTTTTGCCTCTGTCAGATGATTGAGTTGCCGTCCAAATTTCCAAATATATTTGCACAAGCTCCTCTAAGGATGCGGTCTAATGTTCTGTTATATGGTCCCCCTGGTTGTGGCAAAACACACATTGTTGGTGCTGCTGCCGCTGCATGCTCACTAAGATTTATCTCAGTCAAAGGTCCTGAACTGCTGAATAAATACATTGGTGCTTCTGAGCAAGCTGTAAGTGAATTTGCAACTTCTCCACTTCCTGGAGTACATATTTTTATGACGATGATGATGCAAAATTCCGTCACCAGCCACCACTACCATCCAACCCCCAAATAAAAAAGTAAAAGGCAAAAACGGATAAAGATATTAAACATCAAGATAAAGGATGAAATGTCAATGCTTTTGGGTCCAACTTTTTGCTATTATCCCCATTCCAGTTCCCAACCCATCTACCAGAAGGTGGATTTGTTAAGTTCTCGATAAGGCCAAACTGGACAAAGTTAAAGCTTGTGGTTCCTGCTCACATCCTTAAGTTTTCACATAGTAGATAGGTCAAAGCCTTAAATGTGTTCCAAAGATCCAATAGCTATCTAAAGTAGGATGTGTATCATCTTTTCCCCTGGAAAAAGTTCTAATCTTCTTTCTCAGGTCTAATTGTCAATCCATTAAGTCGTAGTATACTAGCTCTTTTTGGAGATTTTGGCTTGTTGACACTGAATATTTTGTTTTAGGTTCGAGATATATTCTCAAAAGCAGCTGCAGCAGCACCATGCCTTCTTTTTTTTGATGAATTTGATTCTATTGCACCAAAGAGAGGCCATGACAACACTGGTGTCACTGATAGAGTTGTTAATCAGGTTATTTCTTGTCCATATCATTTTCTGTTTCTATAAGTTACCATTTCTCAAAAAATCATTTTTGTTTCTATCCTTTTTTTACCTTGTATAATTTTCATCCTTGTTTGGAAGCAGTTCCTCACGGAATTGGATGGTGTTGAAGTGTTAACGGGTGTATTTGTATTTGCTGCCACAAGGTTAGTGCCTACTAACAGGATGTCTTTGTTTATTATTGCTTTAAAGTTTTTGGCTTAGCTTGAATAATGTGCTACCTGTATTCCTTTTATTAGCAAGTTCTGTCCGTTCATGGTCTAATAGTTGGTTGAGCATATGCAGATTGAGACAGACTCACAAAAATGCCTAGGATGGACAGTTCATCAACTAGTTTCCAAGTTTGTTTCTATTGAAATATAAACCATACAGTGAATATTCCTGATCACGTAGCAAGAAATTTAATTGGTAGGATGGAATTTTTTTACACCAAGACATGCATCACTGAGGAATTTATATAATAAAGCCATTCTTTGAACCTCTTTCATCATCCCTCTAGTGTCAGAGTGAAAAGAGGATTCCTTACTTCTTTCTCTCATTCAAAACCGTGAAGGGTCAATGGACGTTTGTACAACTCAAATTGAGCAACTTTGCCTCCTGTGAACTTTTGGTTTAATTTTATCCCCTTGGTTGGGAAAGACACTCATTTTTCTCTTGACCTCTATTGGGCTTTAACCTGTGGGTAATTTAAGCATTGTCGAAAGTTGAAGCATAAATTTGGACCTTTCTCTTGAAGAATTCGGACACATGGAGTCCTCCTATTTCATGCTGGAGCTTCACTAATGGTAAGAACAAAAATGAGACGGTTTGCTTCTGGCAAAGGTATGAATGGACCAAAAGTGCAACTGAGGGCAAAACTGAGCAATTGGATAGTACTAGGGCAGGTTTGGACCGTTTTCCTTACAATTAGCACAAAAATCGAGGGTGTGTTTGGTATGAAGGAAAATGTTTTGTTGGAAATTAGTGGTTCTCTTACTTATATTTCCTAGCGTTTGGTAAGTAAGCGAAAAAATAATGCCCTAAGAACATTTATATATAACCTAGGAAAACATTATGAGGGTGGGGTGGGGGTAAGGGGTGGTTAGTCAAGGGTTGAGGGTTGGGGCGCATTGGGAAATGGGGAGGAGACAATGAGCTTGGAATGCCACTTATGAAATTTGGTTTCCCTTTCTGCACTACCTAAGTCATTTTCTTAATTTTAAGGAGCTTGTTTTCCAAAACATTTTGATCAACTAAACATAGAAATATTGGAACCAAACATGCCCTAATATTAAAAAATTTGAGTTATGCATTCATTTACAATGTTACTAATGTAATGGAAGGAATTTTTAGTTTGTTTTATATCTTTGATATATTAGTAGGGAGATAAATTTAGAAAAAATACTGAGGTTTAGAAATTTCATTCTTATACTCTCTAGAAGTTAACCACTTCCTGGGCACTGTGTGCCACAAAAAGGGGACAAAATGGCCAAAAATAAACTATTGAAAGATCTTAGTTTATTCATTTATTTATTGTCCAGTCTTTGTTTAGAATCTTAGTTGAGAGGTATCAAGAACAGAGGTCATATCAAGCTTAGGTGGTCCATGAGTGTGTGTAATGCTTTCAAGAGTGAGTTGGAGTCTTTCAAGTTGGTGTCCCTATTAGCATGTGACATTATTGGTTCTAGGCACTATCATACTGTATTTGAAATGACGAAATTTTCATTGAGTGATTTACTAAATAATTCGTGATGCGCGCACACATTTATTTGGATAGATGTGTACGTGCTAGCTTGAGCACAAGCATAACCGACACCTAAAATATTCCTATAGATCAACATCTGCTTTCTCTTTGATTTAATCCTTTTTAAGGGCCTATAGTTAGCTTTATTATGTAATAACATTTGTCTAAGGACATGCCTGCGAGAATGTCTCTGCTGGTAATTATTTCATGGATATTTTCCCTTTTTGACCTAATGACATTTAGTTAAAAAGATACATCAATTACTTGTGAGTTTGAATGATGGAATTTGTTAGAATATGAATAGGTAAATACAATCCTACTTAGAATAGGAATAGGAATAACAATAGTATATAGAATTCTACTTGGAAAAGGATTGTATTATAGTGTGGCGGAATGGCCTAATAGGCCCCTGTACTTGGTTCCCTTTGTTACCTAGGACCTTATACTTAGAACTTTGCCAACTAAACCCTTGTACCCACTCAAAACCTATATTTTAAACACTTTTTTCTGACCTGGCATCCTAAGTGGCATACCAGGCCTGGTGCGTGAGTTTCACTCCATTTTGGAGCGTGAAGGGTTTCTTAAAAACCCTTTAATAGTCATCTTCTTCCCCAAATGCCCAAATATTATAAATCCTCATTTCTTCTTCTCAAAATTCTTCAATTTCTTCTTGTTTTTGTCTCTCCAAATTTCTTCCCTTGAAATTTCTTCTTGGAATTTTTTTTTGCTAAAGTGGGTTTTGCTCTTGCTCTTGTTTCGATTCTCATTTTCTTCAAAGAACTCATACCCTATATTGGTAGTCACTCCATTTGGGCGATTCTTACGGTGGTGGTTGTCGTCTTCTTCTCAAAATTCTTCAAATTTCTTCTTGTTTTTGTCTCTCCAAATTTCTTCTTGAAATTTCTTCTTCTTGGCCATAATTGAATTTTTTTTTATTACGTGATTTTGTTTTTTATTCATTTAAGTTTTTTCTTATTCACAGTGACAATTCTTCGTATGTGGGGTATATTTGAACCCAAAATAAATCTTATGGGTATTTTTAAACCTGAAAGAGGAGTATTTATGAGTTACTTTTACATTGGTTTGGGACTGCATTTTTACTCCATCCCCAAAACCACCATTAATGGCTGTTGAGAGCTTTTCTTAACAGCCAAATCTAGTTCCTTTACTAAGGCGAAGTTAATTCCTTTACTGTATGATGTATCATCAAGTTCTAGCAATTCCTTTACTGGTGCTGGAAGGAAGAGAGATTGACTGTGCCTGCTTCATATGTGGAAGAAGAGGGGGGGGGGGGAGAAAGAAAGGTTTTCACACGTCATTTCATACGTGGAATTATTATATGACGTGGAAATTACGTGTCGTCGTTTGAAACTCATGCATCAGTCCCAGTTAGAAAAAAGTGTTTAAAATGTACCTTTTTAGTGGGTACAAGGGTTTAGTTGGCAAAGTTCTAAGTATAAGGTCCTAGGTGACAAACGGGACCAAGTATAAGGGCCTATTAGATCATTCTGCCTTATAGTATCGTAGTTGGAAAAGGAGTCTAATATAGTATCTATAAATAGGGTCTCAATGTAATAATGTAGACAACAATGCAATAGTATTCTTCTCCAATATTTCTCACATGGTATCAGAGCTTCTACGGTCTTGGTAGAAAATAAAAGAGCTTCCGTTGCTGGTGGGTGGCTATGACCCATATATGCCGCCTGTCTAGCCAATGATTATGTTAGCAAAAAAAGATTAGATCACTATGCGTCAATTTTTGGTGACTTTTTAGGTTGTTTTGTGTCAACCCCACATCTGTCAGTGTTTGCGTAGCACTGAGCCATCATTCCTGTGACTATTTTTTTATATCTAATTTGTAGCACCGTGTCATCTTTTCGGTGACTACTTTTTCAAACTTATCATGTGTAACACCGTGTCATCTTTTCGGTGATTGCTTTTTCAAACTTATCATGTGTAACACCATGTCAACTTTCCTGTGACTACTTTCTCATATTTGACTTGTGTAGCACTGTGCATCTCTCCGGACTACTTCTCATATTCAATTTGTGTAGTACCGTGACTTTTTCGAACTACTTTCTCATATCTGAGTTGCATAACACTGTCTGTCTTTTTGGTGACTCGAATTTTATTTGTGTAGTTCCATGCGTCTTTTCGTGACTCATCAAATCTAATTTGCGTAGGGTCGTGCCATCATTCTAACACAACCATATAATTTTACATATTAGTAGGCTTGTGCCATCATTCTGACTAGGCTTGTGCCATCATTCTGACTCTACCCATATAATTCTCTTTCTCAGTAGGGTCGTGTCAACATTCCGACCCTTTCCATATAATTTTATTTCTCAATTTATGAACAATTTCAGCCGTCAAATTTAATAATTTGGCGCATAAGCAAATTCCGACCAGTTTTAAAGTGACTTTCTTGGAGCGATTTCGGGATGATCCATATATTTTCTATCAGATTTCGAGCACTTTCTACCTCAGATTTTCTTTTGCCAAAAGGAAAAAGCTGGACATTTAGAATGTTTTTTCTCTGTCAAGGAAGAAGTATATATGAAGCAATCACCTGATTTTGTTGCTCAGGGGGAGTTGGGTAGCCTTGTATATCGATTATGCAAGTCACTCTATGGTATGAAAGTCTTCTGAGCTTGGTTTGGGAAGTTCAACACTGCATTTCAGGATTTATTACTCTATGTTTTATTGACATTGTGCATCAAATCCAATATTTCATAAGAAGACTAAGCACACTGAGATTGATTGTCGATTTTGTGAAGTCGAGTGATCAACTTGCAGATGTCTCACCAAGCTCTTCATCGATCCTTGTATTAATTACATTTGTAACAAGCTAGGTGCATATGACATGTATGCACTAGCTTGTGGGGAGTGTTAGAATAGGAATAGGTAAATAGAATAGGAATAGATTAATACAATACTACTTAGAATAAGAATAGGAATAACAATAGTATATAGAATTCTACTTGGAAAAAGATTGTATTATAGTATCCTAGTTGGAAAGGAGTCTAATATAGTGTCTATGAATAGGGTCTCAATGTAATAATGTAGACAGCAATTCAATAGTATTCTTTTCTAATATTTCTCACAGAATTGAATTCATTAATATAGTTTTATGTGGCCTCCTTTAAATGGAACTCAAACAGCCAAATGTATAAAAGCACCCGACCATATACCATATCTCCTTACCTTTGAGGTTGTCTGATTGTGCTATACATTGGTATTTTACTAAAGAATTGATTCGTATGAAGAACAAGGATTCATTTAACCTTCTTTTCTTCGGAAGAATTAAAGTGATGCAATTTTTCTGATCAATTTTGACCTTGTCTTCATTTTAAGCAGTAGACCTGATTTGCTTGATGCTGCACTTTTGCGACCTGGAAGGCTGGATCGCCTTCTCTTCTGTGATTTTCCTTCACGGCATGAGAGGTCGGAGATTCTTTCAGTTCTATCAAGAAAAGTAAGTCTGAATTCTGTTGGTTACTAATCACAATCAGATCTCAAATAGATGTTAAATATGTGGGTCATGAACAGCAGGTCCCCTTCATGCCTTTCCAGATTTGTTGATATGACTATTTCTAATGTTTTTGCAAAAAAACACTAGGTACAACAGTGTTGATTATCCACCCGCCCCATTCTAATTTTGCACCCTCTCTGTTTTACTTTGTAAAAAAGGTATGACTTTTTGCCCAAAAAAAAGAGGCTAAACTTCTTTCCTCTAAACAAAATAGACAATAATATAAACTAGTACTGCTATATGAAACATCCATGTCTCCATCCCTAGCTAGATTGGGAAACTAATATTGCTTTTTGTATTAATTTTAAGTTGCTGTGGTCTCATATCAACCAAACTTTTGCAATCCAATAATTTTTTATTCTCCTCGACTAAACTCAATACAATAATTCATATTCATCTTTTAATTTCCGTGAAAATCAATCCCACTCAATTAAAGTTGAATAAGAGATCATACACAAGCAACATGATTGTTAATTATCAGCTTATCTACAGTTTCAAGTTAACTCGACAACTTGGTGAGTGTCAAGTTTGACTACATTAACTCCCAAGCTAGTAGCCTTAAGTTCCTTTCCACCATGACAAGATTTATATGCTTCTTCCACATTCAGCTATAGGCAATGGGGCTTGACTTGGTCGGATTTGTTCATATTCTCCGGAAAAACACTGGCTGAATTCAATTTAGGAAGAACCTTGAAACACAAATGGATGACTTGACTAAAGAGCTTGCAAATGAGAGATCTCATTTGTTGTATTCTCTGGGCAAAGGATGAAGAATATTAGGTTAAAAGTTGGATTCTAAAAGTAAAGGCTTTTGAGTTTTGAGTTTGAATTAGGCTTCCTTTGAAGTAGAGTGAAAAGGCTTTACCAGACTTGGTTTCTCTTCCTTCCTACAACAACATACCCAGTGAAATTCCACAAGTGGGGTCTGGGGAGGGTAAAATGTACGCAGACCTTACCACTACCTCATAGAGATAGAGAGGCCATTTCCGGAAGACCCTCGTCTCAAAAAAAAATAAAGCCCAAAAGCAGAAGATACTAGATATGAAAAAGAAAACCGACCGAAGTGGAAAGCAAATGATAATTTATAACTACAATGGTAATACAATAAAAGTAACAAATATAAGACGGAAAAAAAAACAACACAAGATATAAAGACACAACTAATCTTACTAATCTACTATATCACAAGGCTTGAAATCAACCTACCTCTACAAGACTATTAACCTTCTACCCTAATACGTGACCTCTACTCCTTTCTACCGAAGGTCATGTCTTCGATGAGATAAACTTTCTCCATACCCTGTGTAACCATCTCCCCCAATTCTTTTTCGGTCTACCCTACCTCTCCGCGTAACCACTAAATCCAACCTCTCGCACCTCCTACAGAAGCGTCGATACTTCTTTTCTGCTCATGCCCAAACCATCGCAGTGTCGCTTCCTTCATATTGTCTGCCACAGATGCCACCCTAACTTCTCCCGGATGGTCTCGTTCCTAAATGTATCACCTCTGGTATGTCCACAGATCCATCTCAACATCCTCATCTCCGCAACCTACTTTCTAGATATGTGAGTTTTTGACTAGCTAGCACTCCACCCATATAGCAACGACGGTCTAACCACCATTCTGTAAAACTTACCTTTAAGTTTAGGTGGTATCTTCTTATCACACAATACTCCAGAGACAAGTCTCTACTTCATCCATGCTGCCCCAATACGATGGGTGACATCATCATCGATATCACCACTTCCTGTCTTTGTAAATTGACAAAATATAACAGCAAAGTGATTTTTATTGCCAGAGTTAAAGTAATGGTAGAAAGGAAACATGAGTATTTCTATGAGCAACTTTGGGAGGGATGAAGACATTTTGGGATAAGTTTCTAACAAGTAAAAGCTTTTTCTGATCCGTTAATTAACTCTTAAGCATACATTTATTTGAGTGAAGATGGTTTAACTGATTTATTTGCTTGATATGCAGTTACCATTGGCAAGTGATGTTGATTTGGACGTCGTAGCTGGTTTGACAGAAGGATTCAGTGGAGCTGACCTCCAAGCTCTTCTCTCTGATGCACAGCTTGAGGCTGTCCATGATCTTCTAGATGGTGAAAATGCGGGGAAGCCTGATAAGAAGCCGGTCATCTCTTATGCTCTTCTGAGATCTATTGCATCCAAGGCAAAATCATCTGTTTCTGATGCTGAAAAGCAGCGATTATATGATATCTACAGTCAGTTTTTGGATTCAAAACGATCAGTGGCTGCACAGGTACTGTGTTGTTTGCTTACTGCTGGTGTAGTTGATGATTTACATCTTTATTGCTTTCTTATATCGCTAACTACCAACAACCATTTTTATTACAGTCAAGAGATGCAAAAGGCAAAAGAGCAACCCTTGCTTAATGATTGACTGCTAGTCAAGCTATATGTGGAAGAGCTTGCATCACTTATAGAAGCTGCACTTTGGGCTGAAGTTTGTGATGAATGGCATCTAGTTTGTCTTTTATAGTTGGAAATGGAAACGTCTTGTTGTAGCATCATCTCTCTGTGTGGCAACAATAAGAAGGGAAAAGTGAAAATTATCTGCTCAACTGCCAGTGTTATGGCCAGTTGCCTTAGTTGTAGGAAAAGAGCCTAGGCCCAATGTGTCAGCGATCTCTTACATAGAGTTTTTCTCCGACAGCTGAAATGTGTCTAAAAAGCTCTCATTGAATTATCAGACAATAATTGCAGGTATGTGTTTTCTCCTTTTCCCCCTAAGAATGAGCAATGGTTGATCGACTCTAGAAGTTATAACCACAAGAACTGACACAAGATGAAAACGTTGGATCATCAATTTCGATTTATTTATGAGGTGGAGTTGATTTCCTGATTGAAATCCATTTTTCAGAAGGAATGAAATTAAACTTCCGCTCCCTTCCACGACTTTTCAGATTTCCTATTGGGAGTCGCTATACTTCAATTTAAATTTTGCTCTGACTAACACAAATGTGGTGTACTCGTTACGGGACGAAAACAGACTTGGCTAGATTTTATCTTTTAGGTGTTCTATAAAAGTATGAGCGTTCTTTCCTGTCTGATTTTTTTTAGATGAAAATGAGAGTATCCAATAAAGAAGGATGGGGCAAGTATGCATAAGTAGAATTTTTTTTTTGGCTAAATTGTCTTTAGGTTCTAATTGTTGGAGTAAGTTGAACTCCTAAACACATGGATTCAAAATTAGAGATAATCCTGCACCAAACAATGAACGAATATGTTTTTGTTATAATCTAGTGCGAGACATGTAAGTTTCATTATATGCTTTTATGAAAAGGGATAATGACAGCGAGGGATACTTCACTTAAAATAATTATTAAAAAAAAATTCTTTCGCTGTATAGACATGTATAATTAGTGTATATTGTGTATCATAATGTATACATTGTAAAGTAGTGTATACTTTTTATAACTTTTGACAAACTATATTGTATATATGTATAGTTTTGTTGATTTGAGGTTATTTTTTATGTGAA
This sequence comes from Solanum rostratum, assembly GCA_029948455.1. NCBI lineage: Eukaryota > Viridiplantae > Streptophyta > Magnoliopsida > Solanales > Solanaceae > Solanum > Solanum rostratum. The sequence goes on along the minus strand of CM057049.1, from coordinate 15,284,543 downwards.
TAAAATATGGATTATATTTGTTATTTAATCAGTTTTTTTTTTTTATATAAATATATGAAATTTTCCCTTTTATGAAATGTGCATCTATAACATCAACATGACAACTATGTTTACAACATTTCAAACAATAACCAGCAACTTCAACATCATAATGACAATGCAATATCATGTGCTTGAAAATTGTCAAAAATATTCAAATTCAAAATTATATCAAAATGGATTTTAAAAAAAACATTAAATAGAGACAGTAAATTTTATTTACCTGATTGCTAGATATAGTTCGATGCTCACCAGCTACAAAATAATTAGATTGGTTAATGCAAAAAAATAAAATTAAAAAATAGAACTTAAATTTCTTACATGAAAATATTTCAATTAAAATAATTGAAATATCCAAAGCATGTTCTTTAAAGAATTTAGCCCACTGCAAAAATCTAGAGAAAATTACACAGTATGCCCACTAAATGTAGTGATCTTGTTTTTTCCCTCCATAAGAGAAGTCTTACAAAAATACCCATTTTTTAATCTTAAGTTGAATCAAAGATATTTTTGCCCCTCTACACCTTGAATATTTTTGGAACAATTATACCCACAAGCCACTAGGAAAAATTATTTACACAAAAAATAGTTCACTTTTTTTTAATTACGAAAAGTAGTCATTTGGCTGACCTTTGGCTATTTGTTACAATTTTGGACATTCAGCTCTCGTTGTATAGACATGTATAGTCAGTGTATATTTATGTATCATAACGTGTACTTAGTGTATAGCTTATGTATAGGTAATATACATGTATAGTAGTGTATACTTTCTATTACTTTGACAAACTATATTGTATAGTTTCACTGATTTTGGGCTATTTTTTATGTAAACAAAACATAGGCTACTTTTTTTATAAACTTTTTACTTTTTTGTATATATGTAACTTTCCCCGATATTTTTTTTAAAAAGCTCTCTATGATCAATTGCCTCTCATTTTTTCTATCTTTTTTTCTCTTTCTTTATTTTTTATTTATTTATTATTTTATTCCGTTGTTTCTTTGTCTTTTTTTCCCTTTTTCTTTTTGAACTTCTTTTTTTCTCTTTTTTTATTTTTCAATTTTCTTTTTCTTTTTTCTTAACTTGTATTTTTTTTCCTCTTTTTTTATTTATTATTTTTTCTATTCTTTTTTAAAAAATCTATTTCTATTTTTAAAAAATCTTTTTTCCATTCTATTAAATCATCAAGTTATAAAATATCTCATAAATCAATACGTAATGTGGTAATGTCAAATCTTGCTCAAGAGGCTTGACTTGTTGTTTAGAGATCCTTGGACTAACAAATCTAACCTCTAGGGCAATAGTTATGGAGTACCTCATAAATCAAAACAACATGTGACATATCAAGTCTTGCCCATGGGGCTTAACTTGTTATTTTGATTTTTGAAGTCTTTGGACAAAGAGGCAAAAATTATACATATGATAAATCAAAATATAATGTAGTTGTCAAGTCTTGCCCATGGGCTTAAGTTGTTAAGTTTTTTATTTAAATCTTGCCTCTGAGGCAAAATTTATACAACATCTAATAGATCAAGATATAATGTGATAGTGTCAAACCTTATCCTTGGGTCTTAACTTGTTGTTTAGAAGTCCTTGAGCCAAGAGGCAAAAGTTATAGACCATGTAATAGTGTCAAGTCTTGCTCTAGGCAAAATTTTTAAAGTTCTTTATCTAAGTCTTGCCTCTATGACAAGGGTTATAGGTACTCCATTGCTAGAGTAAAGAGATACGGAGATATTGGATCATCTTGTCTCACCCCTCTCTTTGCCTCGAATTCTGAACTTGGAACACCATATATATTGATTGAGTAGGTTACTATTTTGACACAAACCATAATCTATTTGATGAACTTTTCAGGTATTTGCAGCCCACTTAGCACTTCTTCAAGGAAGTGCCATTCAACGGAGTCATTAGCTTTTTGCATGTTAATTTTCATCATATATTCAGGTGAAATGCCTTTTCTATCATACCCTTTTACAAGTTCATGACTAAGAATGACATTATCATCTAACATTCTTCCAGGTACAAATGCAGCCTGACTAGGATCTATCAAATATTCTAGTACACCTTGTAATCTACTTATTAGCATCTTAGAGATGATTTTATATAAGACAGTGCAACAAGAGATAAGTCTAAATTCTTTTATGGAGTTGGGGTGTTTAACTTTAGGTATTAAAGTCACTATGGTTCTGTTCACAGGTCCATACATTATTTCATTAGTTCTAAAGAAAGTTGGGGCATCTTTTGTTATCTCTTCTCCCACTATTCGCCATGCTTGCTTGTAGAATAATGAGTTGAAGCCATCTCCTTCTGGTGCTTTGTTGTCGTCTATGCTCTTCAAAGCTATTCGTACATCCTCCTTGGTGAAAACCCCGATTAACTAAAATTTTGATTATCCAATATGTTATTAATAAAAGTATGTAATATAGCAAATTTAAAAGATAAGAGTAATTAAAAGTACGTTAAAACATTAAAATACTTCTTTTATATTTAGGAGTCTCTTTCAAAATTAAATTTTTGATCAATTAATTATTTAACTCCATACTACTCAACTTCAAATTATTACTTTATGTATTCATAAACTATTAACATATCTCTATATACTCAAAAGATAGATAAGTAATTTGAAAAGTTACATTTAACATATAACCATAGACAGATTCATATAATATAATAAAAAGTATATTGAAAAGTCATTTCCTACAACTATTTAGGAGCTAGCTTCGATAACACAATGAAGTCATGGAGAATTTTAAGAGTTAGCTCGCGCAACAATGCGATGGGTTACACAAGATTGTAAGGAGAAAAAGCAGGCCAACCCGATTAGAAAATGAATCTAGTTTACTTGATATTTATTGTTATTACAAAGAACAATCTAATCGGAAATTGACATGGGATGAAGTTGAAAGGATCATCTTAAACCATATTTATTTTATCAAGGAGTCAGGTAAGGCCAAGGGGTTTATTCGAATCTTCTATAATGGAAAATTACACTACTCGTACATTTACTTCTCATATTTTAAATCAACTTTAAGAAAATTTTAGCTCATCCACTATTTTATTTTGTATGTTTTTTTTTCATTTGTTGGTGTTGATTCTACTATTAATATCTTAAAATCATATTTTATGTGTTCCCTTTTGTACCAAATGACTAATGGTTCATGTTGACTATTTGTCAAATTTTAGTGAATTTTTACGAGATTTATGGTGAAACCATAGACTCGTATATATAGAAATAAAAAAGATAAAAATGCCCAATTACCTTGGATAGAAAAGGGAAAATCATCCAAACCCTAAGTAGCCTTTCTGCACCCAAAACATAGAAGACAAGATGGCTTTGGGAGTTGAAGAAAGGAGAAAAGAGTCACCAGAGTTGCAACAGCAAAACTTTACAACACATTATAGGATCTCAAGTATAGGCTAGTAAATTAACTTTTGTATCCTCTGTTGTGGTCAGTGTTGAACTTACATTTCAAGTGAGTTGTACTTGGTTTGCTCATTGTGATGAACATCAAGTTATTAGGAAACTAACTTGTAAAAAGACTTCAAGAAATACATTGAGCAACCAGGCACAATTCATTCCAAAAGTAAACTTAGCACTGACTACGAAGGATGTATTAACTAGCCTACACTTGAGACCATATAGATCTTGGGAGATCTCCAAATATTGAACATGCAGGCAAAAATTTCCAAAAAGCGATCATCACGGTCAACTGCCGACTAATAATTTTTTAACTTAAGCCTCTTTGTATTCTCAGAATTAGTTTCCAAAGGACAACCTGTCTAATATCATCATCATCCAAGGCAATGTAATTTAACTTTAGGGTATTTAAGACATCCAATCTATGATGAATTCTATATCCAATTGACAACACGGAGGAACACTTTTAGATAGAGTGAGACTAGTTGATGATATCATCATCATAGGAATTTTCCCGCAATACAACATAGTTGTCCACAGCAGTAGCAAGCCATGGTCACATTGGACGGAATAATTTATTTTCAACACATTTGGGTTGTGACTTGTAGTCAGACATGTGAGTGAGATCCACAAATAATATTTTTATTTGTAACAAATTGAATGAGCTAATGCATAATCAATAAACGATATAAAGTTTCTCCATTGCGATTTATCTTTACGACGGACAATGAAGTGGTGAATTAAAGGCCACAAATATTGTCACCTTTTGGAGAGAAGACATGTTGTGACGGCATCTTTGATCGGGAAAAGAGAAAATATTTGAATAAGAAGAGAGTCCGTGTCACGACCCGATCTTGGTTATGATGGTGTCTGCTAGATTCCATCTACAGGCAAGTCAATTATTAGACCCCCGGATATCTGTCCTAGCTCTCTAGTCATAGCCAAAATCGATATAACAAAATAATTAATCGAAATCTACCTAGAAGCTGAAAGTCAACTGTACAAAGCTAAAATAGACAGAAGGTACATACCAATATACATAAAGGCCGAACCAAAATATAATATACAAACCAAGAGTGCTCCTAGAAATATATAATACTACGATACAAGGCCAAAGTCTGAAAGCAAAAGATGGCTATTAAAAGAAAGAGATTGTGACGAAGTCAGAGCTGCCGGTGCTTACCTAAAAGAGGTCTCCTATGCTCCTGAATCCCTCGAAATCAATGCCCCCGACTAGAACCTGGACTTGCACCATGGGAAGTTGCAGAAGTAGGCGGTGAGTACCAGAATAAGGCACCCAGTAGGGATCATCGACCAACTAAGTGAAACAATATACAAAATGAATCTCAAATGCAGATAAAAGTAGTTATCCCGTAAGTCAACCCTATAACCTCAGCTGAACTGAAACCTCATATCATATGCGGGTGCAAGGCCCTAATATCTATGCATGTACGCCTCCGGGGCCCTCATAAGCCGGGAAAGTACACCCGTATATAATATAACCGATAGATCATCACTAAACCCCACAGAACCATCACATGGCCCAACTCTCCACATCATTAGATCAAGGGTCGATTGTACATGGGTGTAAGGCCCTAGTGTCTATGCCTCAACTCTCCACATCATTAGATCAAGGGTCGGTTGTACATGAGTGTAAGGCCCTAGTGTCTATGCCTGAATGCCCTTAGGCTCTCATAAGTGTCATGCCCCAAGGAGGGTACCCTTGGTGTGGCCAACACTTATTGCTAGTCCCCAAGCGAACTACTTGGCCTCATCACATTCATTCAATCTTAATCTAATAGTGGAGAACATTAACTTATCAAAAATAACTCGAATAGAATGATAACCCAATCAAAAGCAAAGGCCAACAAATCTATCAATTCAACTGAATAAGACTAGTATGAAGGAAACTAGTTAGACAATATCTAAATCAACGATCCCAAATCTAGTCCATGAAGCCTCTAACTAAACTGTCTAGATGGTACCATGACAGGCCATGACTACCTCAATCAAAGAAAATAAAGTACTAACTCAAGCTAGATGAAAATATAAATGAGTATCCTCCAAAAGCAGGGGAGGACTCACCAAATCAGCTGACTGCAGTTGATCCTCAAAGAAGCGCTTGTTGATGATCTCTAATACCTGTCTCTGCATCATAAAATAATGCAGTCTAAATCAGCATTAAGGTAGATAAAATGTACGAGTATGTAAAATGACTGAGAGAAACATGCATTAAGGTAGAATACTACCAACTCAGATAACTCAAATCAAGAGACAAAAAACTCAATCAGAATGTCAAATGTCCATCTAAAGCAAGAATAAAGAGTAGACAATGACCAATCAATACAAATCTGAGCCAATCCAATCTAATCAAATCAAAGTACTATAAGTATTGAACCTATTTGGGAGTTTCTCTTCTCCGACAATACCCATTTATGAGCCAGTGATCGTACAAAAATCCTGTTGATGTTGCCACAACTATTCAGTACTTGCCAGGGAAAAGAACGAATCGATCCATAATGGAACTAATCAACGGAGTCCTCTATTGTTTTAGGGGCCTATCAAGAAGGAAATGTCTGGTTTAACGGTTTCAATCCTTTCTTACATTTGGTGATGTAGTTAATAAGTTCGATATGGACTTACTCTTACTTATTTCGGTGCTCAATACTCCTTCCAAGACTCAATGCTCATAAGACAATCAATCTCACTCAATCAAATCGATGAGTCTCATAAGAACTTTTATCGATCCATCAACTCTATCACAATCGAGCCTTTCGGCCTATCAACCATCTAATCCATTCTCAATCACATCTATCAAGAGGGTTTACACAATCACTAAGAGGACTATCGATTTGGACAATTATTTGAGTTCATATTTGAGGACTCTCAAGACTATCAAGTTCTATCAACCTATCATCATGCTTAATCACAATCACAAATACAATCACAATCATGTTGTCAAGGCCATAGATTCAATCCCTAGGTACATTTATGCACTCTTTTATGAAGTGATATATAGGGTTTATGAAATAACTCATGTAAAGCATTTATTTAATACATCAATTTTATGATGATCATCAACATATGAAAACATGTATGATAGGTATAATTTTGTAAGAAAACAGTCAAGAAAACATGCATAAAGACTCAATACGTTCGTCTATCAACTACCTCAATCAAGGGGCACATGGAAGAAAAATTTCATGCTTTAGGTTAGCCTTACATACCCCAGTTAAAGGAAGGCACTCAACCTTGAAAGGATTCATCCTCTATATCTTGAACCCTCACTCTTCTTCTCTTCTCCTTAGCCCATGTCTTTGTTAGAACGTTCAGCAAGGCTTAAGAATGGGTGTTAAAATCCTTTTCTACGCTTAAAACAACCTATATGGGTTGTGTTTTAAGTTTAGAAGGAGTGGGAGCAAGGTCTAGAATGCCCCTCGAGAAAAGCTGAAAATTTTTCCTTCAGCATACCATGTCCGCGATGGCTAATGGGTATTTTCATCAAAAATTCTCTGATCGAGTTTCTAATCGCGTAGAAAATATGGGGATCATCATTAAGTATAAATCTGTGACAAGTTCGCGATGCAGACATGTCACATATTTTTTTGGAATTACGTTTTCGCTTCGAAAAATTATCTTTTGATCTAATTGCACTAAAAGTCAACTAGGACCATTTTTCCACATAATATTTTGTGCTAATCATATTTTCAGGTCTTGGATTTTGTAAGAAGGTTTAGAAAAATGTGTTATCCGAGTGTCTCTCATCTAAGGGTATTTTGATAATTTTATCGAATGTAACATTATCTCCCCTTGAGATCATTCGTTCTCAAATGAAGAGTAAAGGATGGACTCAAGGCATGAATAAAGATCAAGACTATCTCCAATCAGCCTATCAACCCATCAACAATCTAGACAATCGCTATTCAGATTAAAGAATAGACAAATCAACTCAAGGATAGACAAATGGATTCAAATGAAGAGTAAGGACATTACCTTCAACATTCTCATCATCATGAACAAATGCGAGTATTTAGCTCTTATATCTTTCTTGGCTTCCCATATGGCTTACTCAACAAATTGATTCCTCCATGAGACTTTGACCGAGGCTGTCTCTTTAGTCCTCAATTTTTGAATTTGACGATTAAGGATTTGGATTGGAACCTCTTCATAGGTCAAGCTATCTTTCACTCCAATACTATGAATGGGGACTACCAATCAAGGATATCCCAAGCATTTCTTCAACATCGAGATATGAAGAATCGAATGAATCGTGTCTAGCTTAGAAGGTAACTTGAATTCATAAGCAACCTTCCTAATCTTCTTTACAACCTGATAGGGGTCAATATAACGAGGACTTAGCTTCCTATTTTTCTAAAATCTCATGAAACTCTTCATAGGTGACACTTTCAAGTATACCCAATCATCCACCTCAAACTCTAAGTCTCTTCTTCTAATGTCAGTGTAAGATTTCTGGCGGCTTTATGCAGTCTTCAACCTTTCTCTAATAACCTTTACCTTCTCCATCGACTGGTGAAAAAGATTAGGTTTAATCAACTCGGCTTCACCCACTTTAAACCACTCAATTGGTGATCTACATCTTTTCCCATACAAGCCCTTATAGGGAGCCATCTGGATACTTGCATAGTAATTGTTGTTATATGCAAGCTCAATCAAGAGTAGGTGGTCATCCCAATTCCCTTTGAAGTCAAGGACATAGGCTCTCAATATGTCCTCTAATGTATGAATCGTACGTTGTGCTTGACAATCTGTTTGGGGATGAAAGCCAGTACTAAGATTCACCTTTAAACCCAATCCTTTTTAAAAAGATCACCAAAATTAGGAGGTGAATTGAGCTCCTCTATCCGAGATGATGGACAAGGGAACTCCATGAAACCTCACAATATCATGGATGTACAACTTGGCATACTCTTCTGTAGTATCAGTCATTTTAACTACTAATAAGTAAGCTAATTTAGTCATCCTATCCACAATCACCCATATATCATACTGCTTTCGGGCCCTTGGCAAGCCTGAAATGAAGTCCATATTGATCATCTCCTACTTTCATTTAGAATCTCAAAGTTTTGATCTAATCCACCCGACCTTTGATGCTTAACTTTAACGTGTTGACAGTTCGGGAACTTGGAAACAAAGTCATTTATGTCCCTTTTCATTCCACTCCACCAATAGATTTACCTCAAGTTATGGTACATTTTGGTAAATCCAAGATGAGTGGAATATCTAGAGTTGTGGGCTTCAACCATAATTCTTGTTACTTCCCTAGCACACGCAAGTGTATGTGGTGAAACCAAGTAATACAGTGGCCCTGAGAAACAAGCCCGGATATCGAACCCAAAGGATTTAAAGAACGATGGAAACTATCCAAGCTATTATGCGTAGAGGGTGTCGAAGAGCAATAGAGATGAAATTTATAAAAGCACTGTCTGAACTTGTTTAACATAACTATCAATTTAAAAGCAATTCCGGGATTGTAGCCTTGGTGACGCCATTATGTCTTAATGATCACTCCTACGTTTGGGTTTATAACCACTAGTTCACAGGGTTTAGTTTGCCTAAACAGGGTTGCACGCCTCTGTCGGCCTACCTTTATTGACTGCCTAACTACATTATAGAGTGGGGATAGAAAGACTAATAAAAATGCTTTAATGTTATCATCCTGTGTTTTGAACCAAGCAAGGTGTAAGGGTAGTTGTCACAGGTCTCCCTTACACGAATCAATCCAGTTTCCTATTCGAACAAGCTCCCTATGCTGTTGGGTTCTATCCATTCCAACATCTCTCAAATTCAGAATGAACAACTCATTTACCCCCCTAGTTGATTAGGCTAAGACATATAGATAAAAGCATCATAGGAGTAGTCACCAAACCCAATTATATGTATAAAAACTCAAGAGTTAAACATTTTCTATGGCTACAATCCCAGAATATGGGAGAATTAGCCACTAATGGTCAGTTCCAACACCAAAATTGAACTAATGACCATCAACATTCAAGAAGACAAAGATGAAAACCAAACTTGCCCTAGGAAAAGTTCTCTGCCTTGCTCCCTTCGTGTCGCCCAAAAAATAATTAATAATGATGTTTCAAAACAATTAATGGGACTTAAAAGAATCCCGTAACTCGCTTTCTTTTCCTATGTCTTGGAAGTCCGCGACGTGGACCAGCATGATCTAACCAGGATTCCGCATTTGCTGATTGGACTAATATTCCCTATATCTCTCCCAAGTTCGCGACACGGACTTTACAATATTTCCCCCTTTTGCGCCTTTTTCTTCTCTTTTCCAGCTCGCTCGCTTCTCCCCAAGTCCGTGACGCACACTGAAGAACTTCCACTAAATTACTGCTTATTTTCCTCCTAAAACCTTGGCTGTGTTCGTCCTCCTGACCTGGGTCAAACTCCGGAATGGCACCATCCAGTCAAAATCTGCAAAACACAACCCAACAGCGAACTTAGCCCCCAGATTAGCAAAATAACCAAAATCCTACTAAAAAAACTGTACTCTGTAAGTTCACCCTCTGACTTAGCTCTATTTACAGGTATATTTGGCTCGTTAGGTGTATAAATACGCCTAAGATCACCACCTCACACTTAGAGCTTTGTCCGTCCTCGGGAAAATTCAAGACACATACATGAGATTCACTAGGCAGTATGTACCCCTAAAAGATGTTATGACCGAGTCGCCTGAACCAAAGCAAATAACTTCCAGGATCCTAACAGTATCACTTTCATCTAACCTTCATGCCTCACTGCTGAATCATGTAGGATTTCAGTCAACATCATCATCTAGTTGCTAACCTTACTTGAGAATGTACCCTCACCAGAAGAATTACCCATGCACTCTAGTCAGAACTTAGAAAATGTAATAAGAATGGGTACTCCATCAATTCTCTCTCTCCCAATAGATGTCTCGTATTGAGTCTGGTTTCCATAAGCTTGCCCTTAATGTACTACTATAACCTAGTAGCAATCTACTAGAAGGATCACCCAGGTATTTTATATGGTTGTAATGTAGGCTACGACTGGTGGGATACATTTATGGCTATGGGTGACACGGCTTGATTCCCAAGCGCTCATAGCTTACATCCCTTTCTTTTACCCCCTTACTTCTAGTCCTTCTCGCCTCAACACTTTATGCCACTGCAGAGATTACACATTTCAGCACACTATCAAAGATTTACACTTGTGTATGCCTACAACTTTTTCCTTTTTACCAATACTTTTTTTATATTTTGCGATGGGTCCACGACACACACTTGTCACGGACCGTCATTGTTTCGGGCCATATACATATATTTTACTTCCACTTGACCCTTGGGTATCTATTCGAGCTCTTCTCCCCTCTGAATTATCGTGCTAAAGCGCTCAGGAATCAGGTTCAACACGGGTTAAAACATGAAGGAACGGGTTTGGCTTGACATGTGGCTAACCAAAGAAAAAGGCTAAAGCTCGAAGGGCTGACTAAGGAGTGACTGTATTAGGCGGATAAAATGCTGAAAAATTACTGGGGCTACCAAAGAAATGCCTAGATCCTTTCCTTCAAGTTTGACTCGTACCAAGTCCAATCCACATACCGGGCAAGTTCTAGCAACTATTGTAACACAGACTCACAAACAAATAAGCTCACCACTCTTGGCACACTCTCCTCATAAGGTTAACTCTAGACTTACTGTCACCTCATTCTCATGATTCCTCGATTACTCAATTCCATTCTCGAAGTGTTAGACTTAAGTATTAACTCCCCAGGATTCCAAGTGATTAAGTCACCTTGATTCACACACCCGATATACCATGCTTGATTGTACAACTGTCGGCACACTAACTAAGACTCTGAATCTACAAGCAGCTCTAAATAAGATGTTGCATAAACTAAAACATACACATGTATACTTACTAATTACAAATCCAATGAACAATAACAATGAAACTACTGTCTAACAGGAAACAAAATCAAATAACAAAAACAAGTCTTAATACAGGCTGAATTCACACAATAACATATATCACATAGTCACTATATCCACCACCCCACACTTAGACTCAGCACTGCCCTCAGAGCTGACCATATAAAACCTATAATGGGGAAATCACGCGCTCATTCCTCCGGTCCGAGTCCCCCCAACAGCAACTGGGACCTCGTCCTCAATGTCGTCCTCATCCGTGTTAGAAGCCATCCTCATATCCTCAGGGTCGATTGGGATGTCATCCTCAACGGGTTCCACAAATGCAGGCCCGATGCCCAAGATAACATTAGCAAGGGCATTGAGGAAGTATCAGGCTTCTACTTCATTCAGCTCTTGTTGTGTCGACGGGCGACCACCCGTCCTATGCTTCAGCATCTCCAGCCTATACATGCGCACCACAATTAACTCATCCTGGTGGTTGCGCTCGACTATGGTAAAGATTGGCCCAGTAGCCTCCTCGGGCCCCTTAATATTAGTAACATTATAGGGCGAGGCCTAAATGTGGGGACAGTAATCCAACTCCTCTGTAGGGACACCTGCATGATGACATAATTCAGTTATAAGTCCCCCAAAGGCATACCTGCAGCCTCAGCGTGCTTTCGTCATTGCGGACTTTAAAATCGCCCCAAAATTCAGGTCCATGCCCGTCATGAGTGCATACACCAGGCATGTTCTATCCCGCGTAACAGCAGTGAAATGCTGCCCCGGAAAGAAAGAGTGCATCACGATTTTTACCCAAACTCGAGCTTCCCTGTTCATATGTGCAAATGGGAAGCACTGATGATAGCCTATGCCAGCGTCCAATACCACCGTTTCCCCTCTCTATCAACCGTTGCCCCTCTCTATCAACCGTAGGAACCCCATAGCGAGGTCTTTGGCCCCTGTGGGCTCTAGGTACAACAGGGACGTCCCTAGTCCATTTTTTTTGTTGCTCGAGGGGCCTACCCCCACTAGATTGGCCGGTTTGGCGTGCACGGGAAGCCATTTAAACCTGCAGAAAGACATAAACTCATCAACTTAATTGCAATAAAGAGGACCCTCTGTATACTCATGTTATCCTGACCCCACACTTAGACCTACACCACGAGGTGAAGAAGGTACTCAAACTTCCCAACTTCGCTTCTATCAAGCATACAACCCCACACTTCAATGTGGGCAATGTTCCCAAGCACAACTGAGCACTTAATTCATCCTAGAAAGATATGTAAAGCACAACACAATCCATTGGGCAAGGATGTATGCATCATGGGTGAACAAACTACCCCACACTTGGAACATTTGCACAACCCAACAAAATTTCGACCCATAAAACAAACTCCCCAAAGGTTTTGGCAAGATTTCCCAAATTCTGCAGTCTAAGGTTTACATCCCAACAAGAACATGCACAAAAGTTGCTTTGCGCCAAGAAATTAGACCTAAAATCTTAACACCTAGCAATATCCTACTCAAAACATTAACTAATCACGACATTATGGAAACTTCAAAACTAATCACACACTATATTTCATCCTAAGAAGCACAAACTAGGCAAACTTCAAATCAAGACAAGAAAAATTGAGTAGAGAACAATTACTTGACTTGAAGAATAACAAGATTTGATGATGAAATGTGGAAGGCGTCGCATAGTTGTTTGAACTTTTAGGAGTTTGGGAAAAAAAGGGAAACAAAGGTAAAGGGGCAAAACGGATTGGGTAGTAGGAAGTATGCAAAAGCCCTAAAAAGAGGAGTTGGGTTTATATAAAGAGCTAAAATATGATCAAGGATTCATGATGCCGTACAACCACAAAGTGAAATATAATTCATAGCTCATCAATTCAAAAATCAAGAATGTCACAACCTTACCACCTGCCCGTGGTCAAGTAATATCAAAATGTCATAACCTTGCTACCTGCCCGTGGTCAAGGGATAATGTGATGCCATGTCCTTGCCACATGCCCGTGGACAAGGTATATAAAGTATGAATCTCATCCTTGCCTCATACCAGGGACAAGGGATATTACAAGTCTCACACAATAGATGTAAATCAATGGTGCAATCCTGTCACGCCTCAAAGAAAGGGGAGGCGCGACTGGCACCCGATATCATTATTGACCGAGTCAGCCACTAAACATGCTAGTTAACTAAACTTTGGACCAGAAGAAAATCGGGCAGCATAATGTTTAGAAAGAAAAAAAATCAGGACCGTTTAGGTCATGACCTGGTCAACAGAAAATCACGTACATTAAGATAAGTAAACTCAAACGATAAAGTACTAGCTAGCCGACAAGGCTGCCACCACAGAGGTACAGACACACACCATATATACATGCCAATCTTATGACTGGAGACAGAACGACATAAAAGGATCAACTCACAATAACATGTCCACAATAGCCTCTATAAGAATCACTAATACTGTCGGGACAAGGCCCCGACATACCCAACTATACAAAAAAAAGTAAACATCCTGTGAAAGCTCCAGGAAAAGGTGGATCTTACCAACTCATAGCTGAATGGGGCTCCTAGTGGAGGGGTAAATCAGAACCCCTACCTGAACCTGCACGCACGAAATAAAATGCAGCGTCCCCAGGCAAAGGGATGTCAGTACGAATAAACATGTACTGGTATGTAAGGCAGGAAGTAAAATCATAAATAACCATAGTAAAAAGGTTAATAGAAATATTACCTATAACCAAAACTCAAGTAGCCGTAATGGCCAATAAGCCACCTCCTAGTGATAAAACAATGCATGGTATGCTCGAGTGTCGCATTTCGTGAATACATATATATAGATGCAAATGCATGACATACCCAACCAAATGCTAGCACTGGTGGTCCTTTCCGGTAGCTAACTGGCATCATATCTGTCAACCTGTGTCCATCTGTACCATATACATATATAGTTGGGCAAATAGACCCTATACCTTCGATTATAGCTCGAAGTCCATGCATAACGTGCAATGTATGATATGAATGTTGAATGCACATAGTAAGCCATAACAAGAACTTAGCCAATCTTGGCTCATCGGTACACTTATTCTCATAGCATCATAATCATTGTCATTCAGCCAATCTTGGCTCATTGGTACATTTATTCTCATAACATCATAATCGTTGTCATAACATATACATATGGCTCGTGGAATTATACATGTCCTTTTTAATAAGTTTGGGAACTTAACCTAACATTTAGAGTGAAGCCTTAACTTTGAAAATGTTCATAAAGGTGCTTTACATAATGATTATATTTGGTCCCATGTTAATTAGTAAAAGAATGTATTTAAACAGAATCAATTGCCTTAGTAGTTTAGACAGGAGAATTTCACTAGGGAATATTGGAAACCATCGCGTTATTGGTTAAATTATTCAATTATATTTTTGTATTGAAGAAGGACTGATTTTGAATACTACATTCCCTTTGCGTTCTACATTTATTTTAATGGCACTATACCAAGAAGAGAAACACCTTGGACATGTGAATAGGTAGCCGGGAAACCGACAGAACGATATATAGAAATTGAATGTCCAGTTTAAGCGAACGAATGGAATTTCAACCTAATACCATCGTGAATATAACTCAACTGCATTCCCAATGCCTTTCACAGAAAGTCTTTCTAGCAACAGAATAGTAAGATATCACATTTGACGTTTTGGGAAACTTCCCGGATTTCGTGCTAAAAGGAGAGACGGATCTTAGCCTTAACATACCTCTCCAACGAACGTCCGATTACCAAAAGTTCCTTCACGAAAGTTGTTCCTTACGTCCTAAGCTTCGCAACGACTATATATACGCAGCTTAAAGACACCTATAAACAGTCAAAAATTCAGCATTAATAACCAGATTCGACAAGGAGCATTTACGCGAGGAAATGTCCGTAAAACTTCATAAAAAATACCGTAAAAGAGCTCCAGAATTATTACCTAAAGACACCGGCTGCAAACCAATAATACCAGAAAGAATACCATTTTTTACAGCCCAAAAACAGCTCCAAACACAGCTAATACGAGGGAAAAATAATTGCAAAGCGTAAGACACACATTTCTAGGCACGGTGACGAATTTTAACGGTAAAAACGCAAAAAACATACCTAAATCACTTAGAGAACCCTTTGGGAGCTTTCTCTTCAGTTCCACACTGGTTTGGGATGAAAATGGCTTAATTTTGAGCTTTAAAGTGTCAAAATAGACGACATTAAGTCGGGTCAACCCAACCCGACCCATGACCCGATTTCCAGCTCGGGCAGTCTCGGTAAAATGGTAATAACTCTTTATTCAGAGGTCGGTTTGATGCGCGGTTTTGTGAGTTGCAAACTAGACTCATAGATATTCAATTGATGGGTCATGGACCTTCTATTTCCTTATAGTTTGGGAGATATGGCCTGGTACATTTGACCCAAATTTAAAAAGGATTTCATAAAGAAACTTTCGGTAACTTTGGCCAACCTTTATCTTGCAACTTTCTTGATTCCAAAACTTAATGTATGACCTTTGTGCTATTGAAATAGCTTAAAAAAATCCATTATTAGCAAATTATAAACTTTTAGTCCCTTCCAAAAAGTGAAACCTAATTTAAACCTTCCAAAAAGGGCGAGGTGCCACTCGGGTCATTTCTTTAATCCCGAACGTGCATTTAGGGTATTTCCTTTTGCTTAAAACTTTAGGTCCTTGATATTACCACTTATTGGCAGCCTTATTGTCCCAAGGTGCTAGCAAAAATCACCTGTGCCTTATATAATGCCACACTATTTATATAATGGAAGACGAGAAACATGGGGTCTCACAGTCTCCCCCCCTTAAGAACATTCGTCCGCGGATGTGCCAAGACAACCCCTTGATTGAATTACCATCTACTAAAATGTTATTTTTGGATACATCTATTACCCTTATTTTTGGATACATCTATTACCCTTACAAACCATAAATCATCTTCCAAAAACTCCAATTACTAAGCTTGTATAGCTACCCCGCGACAAAACATACAAGTTACACCTCCAAATCCTTTAAAACTTACGTTACTAAATAAAAGATAATTGCCAGTTTTGGAAAACCACCCATCTTAGGTTATAAATAGCTAGGGTGATTCCTCATCATTTCTTTCTTTAGCTTCCCAAGTTATTTCCTCAATATATTTTCTTTTCCACAACACTTTCACGAAGGCCAATTTTTATTTCGAAGCTTTCTTATTTGTCAATCTAAAACAGCCATTGGTACCTCATCATAAGTTAAGTCTTCAGCAATGGCGGTATCCTTAATAAGAGTAATACACGAAGGATCCCTAATGTACTTCCGCAACATAGATACATGAGACAATGGATGGAATTCTCTTAATTCTAAAGGAAAATTTAGCTCGTATGTTACCTTGCTAATTTCTCTAATAACCTTATACGGTCCAACATATCTAGGAATGAGCTTTTCTGTCTTTCCAACCGCATGATTCCCTTCATAGGTGATACTTTTAAGAATACCCAATCTTCTATATCAAACTCTAAGTCTCGTCGTCGAATATCTGCATAAGACTTCTGCTAATTCTGGGCTATTTGCAATCGATCTCTAATAAGTTGCACTTTATCCATCGCTTGCTGAACTAGATTAGGGTCTAGCAACCTTTCCTCCCAACTGCAAACTAATCAATTGGTGGCCTACATCTTTGTCGGTATAGTGCTCCCTAGGGATCCATTTGAATACTAGCATGAAAACTATTGTTATAATCAAACTCAATAAGAGGTGGACGATCATCCTAGTTTTCTTTAAAGTCTAGGACACAGGCACATAATATATCCTCAATGGTCTGGACGGTATGCTTTGCCTGCCTATCAGTTTATGGATGAAAAGTGGTGAGTTCCCAGACCCTTCTGAAAGGACTTCAAAAAAAAATGTATGGTAAATTGAGCCCTAGATAATGAAACTCTTTGAAGGCAAACAATCTCTTGAATATAAATCTTAGCATAATTCTCTGCTGAATATGTCATTCTTACTGGCAAGAAATGAGCAAATTTTATCAACGTATCAATGATTACCCAAATAGAGTCATCCTACGTGGAATATGAGGCAACCTAGTGATGAAGCCCGTATTTATCATGTCCCATTTCTAGAACGTCAAATCAGTACACTTAGCTGGGCCTCCAAGCCTCTAATGTTCAATTTTAACATGCTGGTAGTTGGGGCATTGGCCACCATCTTTGGAATATCTTTTTCATGCCACTCCATCGATAGATCTGTCGTAGGTCTCAATACCTTCTTTTTTTTTTGTTGCCCCAGGTTGAGCTGAATATCTAGGATAATGAGCCTCAAAATGAACCTTAGCACGGAGCCCTCCAATGTTTGACACACGTAAGAGGCCCCGGTACTAAAGGATTCCATCTCAAGTTAGCTCAATTAAAGGATGTCGTTGTTGTGGAACACTTTTCCTCGATATCATAAGCTTAGGATCCTCACCTTGTTGCTCTTTTACTTTAATAACAATGGAAGATTCAGTTGTACTTTGAACAATCACACCTTGACCTTTTGCATCTGTTAATAGCACTTGTATACTAGTTACCTGACGTAAATCTTTTGTCATTTCAATCTTATCAGCTTTAACAAGACTTAGACATCCCATGGACTTTCAGCCAAGTGCATCAGCAATAAGATTAGCTTTACCGGGATGGTACAAAATGTTAACATCATAATCTTTTAGTAATTATAGCCACCTCTTGTGCCATAGATTCAACTCTTTCTTCTTGAATAAATATTGGAGGTTCTGGTGGTTGGTAAAAATATTAACATGAACTCCGTATAGATAATGTCGCAAAATCTTCAGGGCAAATACAACTGTGGCAAACTCAGGATCATGGGTAGGATACACCTGCTCATGTTTTAGTAGCTTTCTGGAAGCATATGCAATAACCCTATCATGCTTCACGGGAACACAACCTAGGCCAAATCTCGAGGCATCACAATATACAATGTAGCCTTTGGTTCCATCTGGAAGAGTCAGACTAGGTGCAGTGGTAAGCCTTTTCTTTAGCTCTTGAAAACTCTGTTCACATAATGCAGTCTACTGAAACTTAGCTGCTTTACATGCCAACCTCATTAGTGGTGTATAGGTAGTGGAGAATCCCTCAACAAACCTCCTATAATATCCTGCCAAGCCCAAATAACTATGGACCTCTGTCGGATTCAATGGTCTCGGCCAAGCCAAACTATTTCAATTTCCTGGTCATCGACCTTGATACTATCGCTAGTAACAACATGGCCACGAAAAGCTATAGAAGTTAACCAAAATTCACATTTGGAGAATTCAGCATATAACTTGTTGTCGTGGAGAGTCTGTAATATAACTCGCAAGTGGTCTGCATGTTCAACTCCTGACTCATCCTTAATATTGCCTTTGGAATATCAACATCCCTGACTCGTAGCTGGTAGTACCTGGGTCACAAGTCAATCTTTGAAAAACCATCAATCCATATAAAAGTATATTTATTCCTGATAGTGAATTTTTTTAGCTATCTATAACCGATACACATCCGTAAAGAGCCATCTTTCTTTCAAGCAAAGAGAATTGGAGCACCCCATGGAGATGTGCTTGGCCTAATAAGGTCTCTATCAAGCAAACTCTTCAGTTGTTCCTTCAAGTCTCTTAGCTCTACAGGAGCCATTTTTCTTAGAGAGGAATGGGTATAGGTTGCATATCAGGGAGAAAATCTAAAGAAAAATTGATATCCCTTTCAGGGGATCCCGGTAAGCTCATCGACGAACATTATCATGAATTCATTCACAGTAGGGAATGACTAAAGGGCCAATTGCTAATAAAATATCTTTTCTTCCCGTAATGGTAACATGCACTTGAACCCTTTCTACACTGTCTAGCATGAAGCTTGCCTCATTGTGTATATGGGGGAGTAGGTTGTCTCATTGTTGCCAAGAATTCTTGTCGATGGCTCTCAGGTTGGCGTAAACTCTGCCCTGACCCTAACTGAATATAATGATTAAATCACTAGTCTTGTATCTATAGCGGGGAACTACCCCCTGACGGAGGTTGATATCGATGAAAAGGAGGCCTAAAATCACCTGTGGCTCCCTATAAGACCCCATAGTACAAGCCCTCTTATTCTGATCCCTATCTCTACAGGTATCCCGAATTCGACAAGAAAGATCCTTTGTAGTCTGAGCAAAAGCTTGAATACAAGAAATATCTACACCATCTTGTAAAGAGACTATTCTGTAGTCTCTGATCAAATAATTATCCAAGCCATCCAAGTAACGATGAACTCTAGCACTCATGGTACATACAATATCTGGTGCATATCCAGCGAAAGAATTAAACCTAAGGCTATACTCCCTTACTCTCAAATCCCCCTGCTACAAACTGATAAACCGGTCAAGTCAGGCCTTCCGCACCTCCCGTGGTAAGTAATGGGCTAAAAATGCCTCAGAGAAGTCCTACCACTCTGCTGGCGGAGCATTAGGCCCTTTTGATCTCTCCTACGCCTCGTATTACAACATGGCAACATCAAGTAGTTGAAAAGAAGCCAACTCCCTTGCCTTCGCAATAGTGGCATGCATCACCCTCAACACTATATACATATGGTCTATAAAGTCCTGTAGATCCTCAGTGGGACTGGACACTGTAAATACTGGAGGTGCCAATTGAAGAAACTCTCATACCTTTGAGCTTTCTGTTTTATCCCTTCCGGCGTCTGCTCTCACCTTTAGTTGTCTCACATAAATAGAAACCATCATAGTTAGTAGTTGAATAGCCTCCTTCATCCCCTGATTCCCAGTCTCTAATAGGGATTGGGGTACTAGATCTCCTTGGGCCCCAACAGGTGCTGATGAATCTGGTACTGTGGGCATTGGAGGCTCCCTATGTGCCTCAATAGGGAATATATCTTCCTCACCAAGCAAGACATAATTGGTACCTTCTCTCGGATCCATACTTATCTCATGTTGTGCCATCTACTGAGCATAGATAACCCATTAAATAAGAACAACATAACATGATAGAGATTTCATATGTTATTATAGCTTTGTTCTACAGCACGATCTATTAAGTGAAAGAAACGTAACCATCCCTAAATGCCTTGTAGCCTCCTGATTATAAGTGTGGTGCACAACACACCCATAAGCAAGACTCTACTAGACACGACATTGTGGACTCCTTGGGACACGACCTGCTCTGACACCATGTTTGTCACGCCCCAAAGAGAGGGGAGGCGCGACTGGCACCCGATACCGTTATTGACCGGGTCAGCCACTAAACATGCTAGTTAACTAAACTTTGGACCAGAAGAAAATCGGGCAGCATAATGTTTAGAAAGAAAAAAAAATCGGGACCGTTTAGGTCATGACCTGGTCAACAGAAAATCATGTACATTAAGATAAGTAAACTCAAACGATAAAGTACTAGCTAGCCGACAAGGCTGCAACCACAAAGGTACAGGCACACACCATATATACATGCCAATCTTATGACTGGACAGAACGGCATAAAAGGACCAACCCACAATGACATGTCCACAATAGCCTCTATGAGAATCACTAACACTATCGGACAGGGCCCCGACATACCAACCTATACAAAAAAAAAGTAAACATCCTGTGAAAGCTCTAGGAAGAGATGGAGCTTACCAACTCATAACTGAATGGGGCTCATAGTGGAGGGGTAAATCAGAACCCCTACCTGAACCTGCACACACGAAATAAAATGTAGCATCCCCAGGCAAAGAGATGTCAGTACGAATAAACATGTACTGGTATGTAAGGCAGGAAGTAAAATCATAAATAACCACAGTAAAAAGGTTAATAGAAATATTACCTGTAACCAAAACTCAAGTAGCCTTAATGGCCAATAAGCCACCTCCTAGTGATAAAACAATGCATGGTATACTCGAGTGTCGCATGTCGTGAATACATATATATAGATGCAAATGCATGACATACCCAACCAAATGCTAGCACTGGTGGTCCTTTCCGGTAGCTAATCGGCATCATATCTGCCAACCTGTGGCTATCTGTACCATATACATATATAGTTGGGCAAATAGGCCCCATACCTTTCATTATAGCTCGAAGTCCATGCATAACGTGCAATGTATGATATGAATGTTGAATGCACATAGTAAGCCATAACAAGAACTTAGCCAATCTTGTCTCATCGGTACACTTATTCTCATAGCATCATAATTATTGTCATTCAGCAATCTTGGCTCGTTGGTACACTTATTCTCATAGCATCATAGTCATTGTCATTTGGCCAATCTTGGCTCATTGGTACATTTATTCTCATAACATCATAATCGTTGTCATAACATATACATATGGCTTGTGGAATCATACATGTCCTTTTTAACAAGTTTGGGAACATTTAGAGTGAAGCCTTAACTTTGAAAATGTTCATAAAGGTGCTTTACATAATGATTATATTTGGTCCCATGTTAATTAGTAAAAGAATGTATTTAAACAGGATCAAGTGCCGTAGTAGTTTAGACAGGAGAATTTCACTAGGGAATATATTGGTTAAATTGTTCAATTATATTTTTGTATGGAAGAAGGACTGATTTTGAATACTACATTCCCTTTGCGTTCTACATTTATTTTAATGGCACTATACCAAGAAGAGAAACACCTTGGACATGTGAATAGGTAGCCGGGAAACCGACAAAATGATATATAGAAATTGAATGTCCAGTTTAAGCGAACGAATGGAATTTCAACCTAATACCATCGTGAATATAACTCAACTGCAATCCCAATGTCTTTCACAGAAAGTCTTTCTAGCAACAGAATAGTAAGATATCATATTTGACGTTTTGGGAAACTTCCCGGATTTTGTGCTAAAAGGAGAGACGGAGCTTAGCCTTAACATACCTCTCCAACGAACGTCTGATTGCCAAAAGTTCCTTTACGAAAGTTGTTCCTTACGTCCTAAGCTTCGCAACGACTATATATACTGTAACATCCCAATTTTTTTTTCTAAGCTAAAACCGATTCATTCTTCATATGATATAGGATTTAATTGATGATCCTTAATTGAGCATAGAGTTAAAGTTAATTTCCTAGAGTGGGAATAAAATTGGAGTTGATAAATGATCTTTTACATCAAGTCGATTCCAAAGAATTTCTATCGACTAAGGTTTTGTGTGAACTCATAGAAGGGTCAACTTAAAATGACCATATCTCCTAAAGTATAATGAGTTAGGTGACCCATAATATATCAAATTAAATATCTTTGAATTAGCTTTCCAACGCATCTTATTTCGCCTTAATCAGAGTTCGGAATAGAGAGTTATGACCATTTTACTGAAGACCTGCAGAGCTGTCTAAAGATCCGCGACGGCTCCGCGTCGCAGACACATCGCGGACCCTCTCTGGATAAGCTAAACGATATCTTTTTATTTTATTTTGAGGGTACTTTTATCCTAAACCCTTTGGGGGTCTATTTAAGACCCCAAAACGCATAAAACGTCAGTTTTCACAATTAAAAACCCTCTCCTTCATTCCTAAACAAAATTGCTCAAGAATCATCAAGAAAGTCATCAAGTTAGGATTAACTTTCAAGATTCATCATCAAGGTGAGTTATTCTTCATAAGCTTTAAGTTAATTTCTCTATCTATTCATGAATCCTTAATAGAGTCTTGAATCATAACCTAGGGTTTCAAAAAAAACGAATTCAAGAATTCTAAGAGAGGATTCCTTGATTCTTCTTTTTCAAGAATTATGGTTCTTAATCAAGAACTCTAAAGATTCTAAGTCCAAAATCCAAGATTCAAAGATGAGCCCTTCAAGCAATGTCTTTCCAAGTTCTTCTACTCTAAAAGAACTACCGAGATTGAGGATTTTCTCCAAGAAAGCTAGTATTCATCAAATTTTGATTGTAATATCAAATTTCCAGGTATGTAAGGCTAAACTAAAACATGGGATTGTCCTCTCATGTGCCCCATAGAGGTCATAGATGAGTTGATGATTGAAGAGTCTGCATGATTTCTTTGATGGATTTTCTTGGAAATTATATTTGAAACTACATGTTTTCTATGTTGATGATCATCATACTATTGGTTTTCTTAAGTTGGATATTTTCATGAGAATTTGCATAACCCTACATGATTAATTTGAATAGCATGCATAATGAACTTGAGAATGATAAGTCTAGAGCCTTGAATTAAGATTGTGATTGTGATTGTGATGAGAGAATGATGAGTCTAGAGCCTTGAGTTAAGATTGTTGATTGTGATTGTGATTGTGATGAGAGGATGATGATGAATTGATAGAGTTTGATTGTCTTATGAGTCTCTACAAATAAACTCTACCGATGTGTCTATTCACTTGATTCCTAATGATTGTTCTAATCTTGAGTTATTGATGAGAATGAATGATGAGAGGGCCAAAGCCCTTATGAGATCGATTGATGAGAGGGCCAAAGCCCTTATGAGCTTGATTGATGATAGGGTTAAAGTCCCTATGGAACCGGTCGTTGACGGGGTTAAAGTCCCTACGAGATTGGTTCGATTGGATTGGATTGATGGTTTTATGAGCATTGAGTCGGGAGGAGTATCGAGCACCGAAATGGATAAGAGTGAGTCCCACTCGAACCCATTAAACTATGCCGCCAAGCATGGAAGAGGTTTTCCTCTTGAGTTATGTCCCTGAAATCAATAGCGGACTTTGTTGATTGTTCTGTCTCCATCTTGGATTTATCCATTATGGTTTCGATTCGTTCCCGACCTGGCAAGTTTGGAACAGCTGTGGCAACATCAGCGTGACTGTTGTACATTCACTGGCTCATAAGTGATTGTTTTCGGATAAGAGAAACTCCCATAAATTTCGTACCTTACTCCGAGTCTAGATGAGATGAGAGGGGGTGAGCTCCTCTGAGATGAGATGAGATGAGAGGGGGTGAGCTCCTCTGAGATGAGATGAGATGTGATGAGATGAGAGGAGGTGAGCTCCCTTGAGATGAGTCTGAGATGATTGATGAGTTCTGAGTTGTTGATAGGTCACTTGTCTACTCTTTATTCTTGCATAGACAGACATTTGACTAATGATGTGATTTGATATGTATTTTGAATTGTTATTGTTTCCATATTTTTTTCTACCAGTTTCTGTTTCATTCAGCTATTTTACATACCAGTACATTCCAAGTACTGACGTCCACTCTGGACTGCATCGTTTTATGATGTAGAGGCAGGTACTAGAGATCATCGACAGGTGCTCCGTTGAAGATCTGAGATTCGAAGATGATTTGGTGAGCCTCCCCTACTCCGGAGGATCCACTACTTTTATTTCATCATGCTTTAGAGTTAAATTGGACTATTTATTTTATTTTGATTTGGGTAGCCATGGATTTGTCATTGGCACCACATGATTAGTGATAGAGGCTTCATAGACGATGGTCGAATATTGATGTTGAGATTGTAAGCTAGTTCTTTCTACTAGCCTTCATTATTTTATATATTCTTTGAAACTTTAGATGAGATGTGTCCATTACATACTTATATTTTTCCGCTGTTCAATAGAGTTTATTCGATTGGATGATGTGATGAGGCTAAGTGGTTCGTTTGGGGACTAGCAATAGTCTCTGAGTGCCGGCCACGCCGAGGGTACCCTCCCGGGGCGTGACATATACGCAGCTTAAAGACACCTATAAACAGTCAAACATTCAGCATTAATGACCAGATTTGGCAAGGAGGATTTACGCGAGGAAATGTCCGTAAAACTTCGTAAAAAAGACCGTAAAAGAGCTCCAGAATTATTGCCTAAAGACACCAGCGGCAAACCAATAATACCAGCAAGAACACTATTTTTTTACAGCCCAAAAACAGCTCTAAACACAGCTTATACGAGGGAAAAACAATTGCAAAGCGTAAGACACGTATTTCTAGGCACGGGGACGAATTTTAACGGTAAAAATGCAAAAAACTTACCTAAATCACTTAGAGAACCCTTTGGGAGATTTCTCTTCAGTTCCACACTAGTTTGGGACGAAAATGGCTTAATTTTGAGCTTTAAAGTGTCAAAATAGCCGACATTAAGTCGGGTCAACCCGACCCGACCCATGACCCGGTTTCCAGCTCGGGCAGTCTCGGTAAAACGGTAATAACTCTTTATTCTGAGGTCGGTTTGATGCGCGGTTTTATGCGTTGCAAACTAGACTCATAGATCTTCAATTTGATGGGTCATGGACCTTCTAACTCCTTATAGTTTTGGAGATATGGCCTGGTACATTTGACCCAAATTTAAAAAGGATTTCATGAAGAAACTTACGGTAACTTTGGCCAACCTTTATCTTGCAACTTTCTTGATTCCAAAACTTAATGTATGACCTTTGTGCTATTAAAATAGCTTAAAGAAATCCATTATTAGCAAATTATAAACTTTTAGTCCCATCCAAAAAGTGAAACCTAATTTAAACCTTCTGAAAAGGGCGAGGTGCCACTCGACTCATTTCTTTAATTCCGAACGTGCATTTAGGGTATTTCCTTTGGCTTAAAACTTTAGGTCCTTGATATTACCACTTATTGGCAGCCTTATTATCCCAAGGTGCTAGCAAAAATCACCTGTGCCTTATACAATGCCATACTATTTATATAATGGAAGACGAGAAACATGGGGTCTCACAAATCCAAATATGCACGTACACATGGAATAGAATTACAACAGGAAGACTAATGCATGAAGCTCATAATAATCATAAGTACTCAAGGAGTAATATCAAGTGCCACAACTAATGCCCAATCCATCATCATATTTTAGGTCATCATAATTACATCAATAATTAGAGTGTCAATAACATCGGACCTTACTTGTCACAAGTATGCAAGAATATCAATACTACTGGACCTAACTCGTCCCAAATATACAAACATAACAATGATACTGGACCTAACTCCTCTCAATTGGTCTCACAAGTCTCATTTAGTCTCATTCTATCTCAAGTCCTTATCATTTCATCATAATTCATCTTAGATCATCAATAGGATGAAAATACCACAGTTTGGCTCAACCGGGATCACTTTTCCATCATCATTTCAACACATCAACTCAATTACACATTTATCCATCTAAATCTCACAATTATCACATGAACAAGATCAATAATTCAACTTTAGTCCGAAAAGATTAGCCGAATCTATCTCGATGCTGAAATCGCACTCGAACAAGCTCTCAATCAACTCAAAACTCCAAATGATCCTCATACCGATCAACCACTGTCAAAACAGATACAATGTATTAAGAGATGCATTTTGATACTCATATTGGCACGAACCAGGATTAGGGGAAAATGATTAATTTTAGGGCTAAAATCCAAAATTTTCGAATATGAAAATTGACTTCAAATTGGGTTCTAAACAAAAAATGAAGTTTGTGGGTGAAAATATCACTAAAATTGAGTTCAAATCGATAGAGAAATCATCATTTAAAGTTTTAAGATCACACACCAAAAATTTCCAATTTTGAACATTCAAATTCAAGAAATTCAAGCCAAAATCAAGATAAAAACCATAAAAATTAATCAAATGATGTTAGAAATACTTACCCAAAATATTTCTCTGAAAACTCTCTTCAAAAATCGCCTCTCAAAGCTTGAAATATTGGAAATGGAGTAAAAATGATGATTTTACATCTTTAAATCTGACTAAGCCAAAATGTACTTCGCGAAGGGGAATAATTATCCGTGTCGTGAAGAAGAAAAGGTCCTATACTTCTGCGAAGGCGGAAGTTTGTTCGCGAAGGCGGAGCAGAAAATAGGGTTGCACCGAATACCTCACACAGTAGTTGCCAAAACTCAAAATGGACCCCCGGAACTCATCCGAACTCAGAATCTCACAAACCAAATATGTATGCACTCCGTAAACAGTGATCTGGATTCAATGGGATAATCAGAATTCGATTCTAAGGTCTCCATGACTTATTTACTAATGCAAGTCAAATAAACTAGTTTTAAAACTCAAAATACCAAAACTGCCCTCGGCAGCTCCAAAAATTATAACGAGATCATTTCTAGCATTAGTTTCACCATCTGGAACTACTGTAACTATCAAAATTTTGATCCGAGCTTTTAAACTCTGAATGTTTACCAAAGTCAAACTTTGATTTTAGAAACGACTAAAAAATTACAACTTTGGATCTAAAAACCTCATTTTAACTCCAAATTCAGTTCTGTAATTTCCTGTAATCCTGTTTCAACATTTTGGAGCTAATGGAATTGATGGATCCCCAACCCGACCTCCAAAACTAAGAATGATGCAAAAACTTACTTTTTCAATAACCTAAGCTATTAAAAAGACCCAAAACTCATATTTTTAAACTTTTAAAATATCAGGATTTTAGTTCTAGCCATTCAAATAGTTCAAAGTAAGCCCAAAATAACTTATGCAAGGGTAAAATAGTAATTTTCATAAATAAGGCCAAAAATGACAAACCATGTCATTAAACAAATACAGTACCAACTTATCCATTGCTTTTCTACTCACTGGTGGTGTCAAGTTAACCCTTGATGCTAGGAATTCAGGCTATAGAGTAAAAAAATCCTAGAGATTGAAGTACTTGACAAATATCAATTGTTACTTGCATAAAGTTGTTGTAAAGCAAGGATCAAATGAAACAAGATAATGAATATTTATGGCGTATAAATTTGATGGTAGTTTAAAAGAATAAGGGATAGGTCAGTGGAACAAATAGATCAAAGTGAGTTTGATAGAAACTCTTTAAGTCCGTGGAGAGATAAGCAAATAGTTTTATCAAAAAGTTGAAATCAATGTATATGTCTATAAAAACTTGTAATTTATTTACATTAAAAATTATCTTTAAAAATGTCCTTGTACTTTGTCTATAACAATTCATGATCAACATATACATTAAAAATTATATAATCAGAAAAAGTACCTACAACTTCTCCTGTTTTCCCTTTTCTATTTGAGAATTCCTGTCTTTTTCTGTTATCCATTGTTCTGGTTATGTTTGCACACTTGACTTATTAGACTTTGGGTATACTTTTCTCCATAAAATCTTATATTTAGAAATTTCTTTATTTATAAAATTCATTAGTTCCTTATGAGTAGGTGTTATTAGTACTTCATAACTACTATGGTTACTTTCTAATTACAAAATCGTTGTTCAAATTTATCATACTAATTTGTTTAATTGAGTCATACTTTCTAATTTTCATGTTGCACTCCTCTTTCAATTTTTTGATAGTCACTTCGTAATATTAAATATCGGTTCTCTCTTTCAACAATTATGAGCAAAGCTAATCTAACTCATCTACTTTTTCTAATTTCAACTATTCTTTTGATATTTATTAAATTATTTTGACGAAGTACTCATTAATCTATTTGTTGTTAACGGTATTTGGATAGAACATTTATTCCCTTTAGTTATCTGATTATGTATGGTTTTGTAGTAGGAATGTAGATGATTGCTAAATGAGGACCTACAAAGGTCGTTCTTCAAACTTCTGATGATTCATTTATGCTAGAGGTACTATATTCTTCTATTGGTATTTATTTTTACCATTGATAGTTGTATTTTCAGATAATGAAGGAAAAAAATTAAATTTAGGGATTAAAATTTTTTTAATAAAAATTTATCTTTTTACTAAAATATAAAAATAAATTATTCATAATTTTAATAACGTCAATTATTACCGTGTTAAGCTCGGGCACTTTATCTAGTGACATAAATAAATAAATAAAAATATTAAAATCTAACAAAATCAAAGTAAAGCACATAATTCTCACATAAGTTGTCTTTTAATATATCTCGAAAGTAAACTCAAAGAAATATAAAATTAAATACTTCATGCATATTGAAAAAGAAAATAGTATTAATTCAAAATATAAGTTCTACTTCAAGATTGGTACATATTAATAATGTTTGTTATCGTTTCTATAGGTTTTAATATGAGCACCACCACCTCCTCCAAATCCTCCGCCTATGCCTTGTCCACCGATTCCGAACCCTCCACCACCACCGCCGCCGCCTCCCAATCCGCTTATTCCATTTCCAACACCACCTCCAACACCTCCTCCTATTCCTCCCCCAATTCCTCCTATTCCTCCACCAATTCCTCCTCCTACTCCGCCACCAATTGATCCACCATCTCCTACAAAAGGTATTATACCGGGAACAATGTCAGGTCCTGGTCCATATCCACCAGGAACAATGTCAGGTCCTGGTCCATGTCCGCCAGGAACACCACCATATGGTTGACCTGGCCCATATCCACCAGGAACAATGTCAGGTCCTGGTCCATATCCACCAGGAACACCACCATATGGTTGACCTGGTCCATATCCACCAGGAACAATGTCAGGTCCTGGTCCATATCCACCAGGAACACCACCATATGGTTGACCTGGTCCATATCCACCAGGAACACCACCATATGGTTGACCTGGTCCATATCCACCAGGAACAATGTCAGGTCCTGGTCCATATCCACCAGGAACACCACCATATGGTTGACCTGGTCCATATCCACCAGGAACACCACCATATGGTTGACCTGGTCCTCCTCCTATTATAGGTATACCTGGAATATCGCCTGGTCCTCCTCCTATTATAGGTATACCTGGAATACCGTGTGGTCCTCCTCCTAACAAAGGTATTCCGGGAAGACCATCATATCCAAGTCCTGGTCCTCCGCTATATCCTTTACCAGGTTCCCCAGTTAATGGTATATAAGGAATGCTACCATACGCAGGTCCAGGTTCTCCACCTACTAAAGGTCCAATAGGAGCACCATCATATCCTTGACTTGGAACTCCTCCTATTGAAGGTGTATTTGGAATGATGTCAGGTCCTCCTAATAAAGGTATGATTGGAGAACCACCATATCCTGATCCAGGTCCGCCAATTAATGGCATCCCGGTTAGCATTGCCCTATGTCCTGGTACAAATCCTCTTCCCATAAAAGATCTAACAGGCTGACCACCATTCTTTTGACTAGACAGTCTTTCTACGCGACTATGTTCGCCATGAGTTATAGCATCAAATATTCCAATTGGATCTCTTCTAGTTGAAGGTATCCCAGAAATATCACTATATCCAGATTTAAGTTCTTCATTTATGGAAGATCTGCCTATAGCCCCAGGATATTCTTGTTTATTTCTAGCGGCCCTTTCTTTTAGAACATCAGAACCATCGCTACTACTTGTATCATCACCTTTATTACCACTTTCACTACCAATACCATTGATACCTCTTGTTCTAGCGCCTTCACCTACTTCTGTGACGCTGAATCCTTTCTTAGGTATGAAATCACTCTTTGATAATTGCCTACCTAGTATGCGCCCAACTAGAAATGTGGTTAAAACCAATATCAGTATGTCTTTCTTCACCATTTTTTTTCTTGAAGCTTGTCCTCAACCATTTCAATCTGATACTCCATTTTATAGGTGGTAGAACAATAAACTATGTAATTAATAGGGCCATATTTACTCCTGAACTGATTCTGACTTCTAATTTATTTTATTCGTTGACATTTATTGAGGTAAAGAGAGGGAAAACACCTTAAAATATGCAGCAACGGGCTCTTTAATTAGCCTCCTATATTGGTCAATTGTATAGAACATGGATTAAATTATGTAATTAATGAAGGCATACTTTAATTTTAATTGATAAGATTTGACATTATTTTTTAATAATTAATTAAAATTGATGTTTGACTAATATATTCCTTATAGACAATTGAATTTTTATTTGTATATGTGCCTCTTAATTCTAAAGTGATTAATGTGGCAAAGTTGTAAAATTATAGTTAATTCTCTCTTGATTACCTAAATTGACAACTATTGTGAGACAACTATTTTTAATATAACTGACAATTAAAATGGGACGGAGGGAATATTGACTAATTCTACCTTTTAAAATTTACAGAAAAATCGAAAGGAGGACAACACACTTCAAAGTTAGGGGTTTACTATAAAGACTAACAAGTCGCATCAAATTGATTTTGCATTCAGTTACCAACACAAATTGACAAGTGATATGATTTGATTTTGTTGAGTGTTAAAATAAATAACTATAATTGATTTAGTTTTAACTAAAAAAAATTAATATTGAACTAAACCTGTCAAACATTATATTTATATAATTTTATACATATTTTATATAATTTAGTATGTATTTCTTAGACCTTTTCGTAACATATGTCTTTCAACATATCCTTTAAAACTTGGAGTTACAATTTTGAATGATCAAATTAGTTATATACCTCAGACATGTATGATATAAAACTTAATTAAGGCCCAAATAATAAAATATTTTTAACATTCTAAATGACAATAATATTAGATATTTATTATTTAATCTTCTGTTGGTTAATTTACATAGTAAACACATAACTTAATTTTTTTCTTTGATATTTACAAGTTATGTAATTAATGCTTATTAATCATTCTTGATTTAACATGACTTATTATTTTTAGAGTCTGACATTTTCAATTATTTTTAGAGTCTAACATTTTCAATGTAACGTATTAATTTTCAATATCTATTTAATGTGATTTTATCATCTCATACTTTGTGTTATTATCTTGATAAAGAAACACCTTAGATAGATATTTATATGTTATTAGAATTAAATAAATATTCTAAGTAAAAATGATATATTTTACATGAATACCTTATCGAGAAAGAAAAAGAAATTGGTTAAAACATTCGAATTTTATTAGTCTAATTTTTTTTTTAATTGTGCATTTCCTTTCAGGTTGCCTGTCCGAGTTAATGAAATCACAATTTAGTCCTTTTCTATGTTTTAATTTAATTTATGTAAAGATATTTGATTAATTACTTTATGAAAGCAACAAACTTCAACTAAAATTGGTGTTGTTGTATTATTAAGAATAAAGGAATAAATTTTTAATTATATTATTTAGAATATAGTAAAATATATCTTCTTCTTTTTTGACAAACTAAAATAAAAAAAGTCGCAAATTATTTTTCAGATTTGCAATTATTAAAAGGCAAATCGCCAAATTACTAAATGTGGTATATGTAATTTTGATTCGAAGATAATGGATGCATGACTCAAACTGTTTACTTTCATACCCCACTTATCCCTTTTTATTTTACCCTGACGTCATGCTGACGTCAACATAAATACTATGAAATATACTCCGACGATATATATATATATATATACCATAACGGTATCACATAGAATGAGTTCAATCTTCTGTGATACTCTAGCGGTATATTGATTCCCAATTGGTATTATATATGATTATGTTTTTTTATGAAATAAATAAGAAACAAATAAAAAAAATTTACCAAACTCTAAATTAGTAGAAAATATATTTGTTGTGATACTCCGTCGATATATTCATACCATACCGGTATCGTATAGGACTAGAAAATTATTAAAGTTACAAATTTTTTATTAAACTTTAAATTAGTAGAAAATATATTCTTGTGATACTCTGTCGGTATATTGGTATCCTAACAGTGTAATATAATTGAGCTCTTTTTTTGTAATAAATAAAATAATTAAGAAAAAATTATTAAAGTTACAAACTTATCTATTAAATTCTAAATTAGTAGAAAATATATTATTTGTGATACTCTTTCGGTATATTAATATCATATCGATATCATATAGGACTGAACTTAATCATCTTTGATACCCTATTGATATATTATACAAGGCGATGCTGATGTCAACATGATGTCAGCACACAATTTTAATATTAGGAGGCGAATTTTAATAGTATGTGGATATATCGGAGAGAAGAGATGCAATTTTCTAATGGATTTTGGCGGGACTAACGTAGTGTTAAACAGAAAAGAATATTTCATAGAAAATTAATGTTAGTCAAATCATGAGTAAATACGTAAGTTACAAATGTAACAGCTAACTACATGGCATTACAAAAGTAACTGAAGAGTAGAAAATGTGGATATTGACCAAAGTAAGTCATTCTTTAAATTAATTTATAAAAATAATATTTTTAGATTATAATTTATTTAAATAAATTCAGCTATATGCTGACGGTATTAACTTAGGAAACATTACTCTGAGACATATTTTATACCTAAAATATTATTCACAGTAATATTTATTTAAGAATCTAATTCATCGACCATCTCATACAAATATAAAATCAAATTCTGAAAATTTAGAATTGAATACTACAAATTTAACTATGAAAATTTTATTGATATTATTGTTTTGGTTTAAAATAATTTTTGGCAGTAAAGTTTTAACTTAAAAATGTTATGTGATTCCCTCCTTCACCTTTTGTAATTTTTTGAGCATTTTGACTCTTTTATCATTCATTTGTTTTCAATCCATCTTTAGCCATCAACATCTGCATTTTTAACACAACTGCATTAGACTTTAGGCATAAACAAGCATTGATGACTTAACTTTCATGCATTTTGAAAAAATATTGAGTCTAAAGTTTCAGTTCATCAACATGCTTAACTTAACTTTTGCGTGTTCTTAAGCAAATCAAATACCAATTAATTCAACAAACGACACCTACAAATAGTATATATTGAGATTAATATGCAAGTAAAATCATCAGGTAGATTCAAAGTTTCCACTATCCAATTATGCAATCAAAGGCTACAAATAATGACTAACAAGTATAAATATATGCACATGCTCACAATGCTCCATAGGCTTCCAATTTATGCCAAAAATTGAATCCAGTGCCCTCACGCCAAAGATACTTCAAACACACACAAATCGAAAGTTGTTGATCACATTTTTGGGGATCCAACAACACTCACATTGACAAAGAGAAAGACATGCATGCCTATGTCTATAAGCTTTCGCTTATTTTTAATCAAGCAAGGATTCAAAGCAATTGGCAAGAAATCACAACGGACATTTGTAAGGCTTGTAATGTAGACTTGGAGAATATTAGAAAATAGTTTGGGTAAAAGTTACTATACCATCATTGAACATTGCCTTTTCCATTTTTCATTTCATATCTGTCACAATTCAACGACCAAATTAAACCTCAACACTTCCTTTCTTCTCAATTTAGTACATACCATACGATGAATTCTTTTAACAATCCTTGGAAATTCACACCTCCTCAATTGACTTTTATATTGCATGGTCTGATTTTGAACCTTCCCACGTTTCTCATTTCCCTTCATGAACTTCCCCCAATACCCTCAACTTAGGATTTTATCCTCCATTTCCACAATTCAAATGTTCAAGAAAGGTAGGTTTCAAAAGTAGGTAAATATTTAACAAGGTTCAGGCTGGTGATTTGATTGTCAAATAAAAGGCGATTAGGCTCTAAAGAAGAAAACTAAAGATACAATTTTGCACAACTGGTTGGTTTTTGTTTCAAGTGGTCTAAAATCAAGGATTCCCTAATATCATCTCCCCAAAGAATGTGAATGAATACCATAATCAAAAGAATAACAAGACAAGTTCTAGGTAAATACATACATGCATGCATTTCACATAAAACTCGCTGGACTTGGCACTCGGAAAACTTGCCAAACTTGGCACTCAGACATCAAAATCAAACAGAAACTCAACAACATCAGTTTGCATGTACTGATCATAATATGTCTAAATTCAACACTCAATTAGTCAATGCAAGATGCCTAAAATCCATGCACAATTCAGAAGCAAAACATGTTTGTAGGCTGACGCATGAAAATGATGAGAGGTGTAAGCCTATAGGGGAATACTTGAAAACACTCGGTTGTACCCCAAAACTAATTAGGAATAGGCCTATCATTGTCAATGTATAACCCTGAGTTGGGTTGAACCCATAGGAAATGTATTGCGTTAGATTTCAATTGA
Organism: Solanum rostratum; assembly: GCA_029948455.1. NCBI lineage: Eukaryota > Viridiplantae > Streptophyta > Magnoliopsida > Solanales > Solanaceae > Solanum > Solanum rostratum. The sequence goes on along the minus strand of CM057049.1, from coordinate 15,249,368 downwards.
AAAGTAATAATGTTATCTAGAGTTGTGAAGTGTAGAACAAAAAAGAAAGCATATGTAGACATGTAATTATATCTAATCAATTTAAGATTTGAAATCAGATCAAAGAAATTAGATTGTAATATAATTAAGGGAAGGTTCTTCTAGGCGGGATAGATGCATAGTTTGATCGATAAATCTCAATTGGATGTTAACATTGCTCAAAACTAATTGAAGTCAAATGGGTGGGCTGGGTGAGACTACAATTAGGCATGCAACTCTAAAAACATACAAACTTTCAAATCTCACTTTCTCAAACATAAGTTAGTATAAAAATATGAGATCCCAATACCTCAGCACAATTACTATCTCTTGAAAGTAATTATACTAATGGAAATTAGCAATTGTTCATCAATTTCACTCAATCTACACAATTTTCTCAAGCATGCATAGAGATCTAAGCTAGAAGTAAGTTTGCAACCTTAATCTTAAATTAAACATAGAGAAATTGATCTACCCATGGTAATTCAATCATAAATCAAGCAAACATCAAATACCCACGGAGAAAATCTAACAATTCAACTATTACATCCTCCTAGAAGATTGGGTTTAGCCAAACATGAAAATAAAAAAAACTAAAATTATACCAAATTTATGTTCATCCATGGTGATGGAGTGCTCACTTAATTGAAGCATAAAATCACTCTCAAACTAAAATGTGTGTGTTCTCTTACAAAATACTTCCTGGAACTCTTTGAATATTTTTAAGATTGGATTATTTATATATGACAACCCAAAATCAAATTGCAACTAAAGGAGTAAATAGTAAAAACGACCACAACACTTAATTTAAAAATTTAAAACCTGGAGTCATAAGTACAAGAGCTTCTAAGTAATACGAATGAGTAAATGTAAAGTTGTGTCATAAGGATAATACAAAGTCTAATATAGATGTCAACAAATGAAGTCTCAAAGACCCAACAGCTTCTCAAGGTCTAAGCCTCACTGCTGAAATCTGGTAATAATAAGAAAACCTCGTTCAAATATGATCAACTATCACGTGGGAGTCCCTGTGATTGATGCAGGGAGAAAACATAGTAAGGGTTAGTACACCGAATTGTACCCAGTAGGTTCAACTGATTGGGTAGATAAGCATGTAATAATGAAATATCACTCTCACCTGCAATGAAGGAGTTTGCACACAATACATACATACATACATACATACATACATATATATATATATATATATATATAATGCATAGGGTGGAATCACAACTATCACACAATTGGTGTATACATCTACCGAGCTAAGACTACTTAGGCATATTTATACGCCCAACTAGCCAAATTTACCCATGTCTAGAGCCTCGTTGGAGGATAAATTAATTCAGTTTAGGTGTTTACCAACTTTCTTAAATTTTTTTGGTTCATCTAATTGAATTATTATATTTATATATTATCGCTTAGTTTCCAACAACAACAACATACCTAGTGAAATTCCACAAGTGGGGTCTGGGGAGGGTAAGATGTACGCAGACCTTACCACTACCACATAGAGGTAGAGAGGTTGTTTCCTGGGGACCCTCGTCACAAAAACCCATCAGCAGAATAAACTAGATACGATAAATAGGCAAGAAAGAGAAGGAAGAGCAATTAATAACAAAAAACACATGATAATACATAAATACAAGATAGTTAACATATAAAGGCAGATAAATAACATATAAAGGCAGACACTTAACAATTCTTTCCTATCTACCCTATTAGCCTGCTACTCTAATTCTCGACCTCCGCTCCTTCCTATCTAAGGTCATGTCCTTAGTGAGATCAAGTTTAACCATATCATGTCTAATCACCTCCTCCCAATACTTCTTTGGTCTACCTCCACCCCTCCGTGTGGCATTATCGCTTACTTTCCATTTCACTCATTTCTTTTTCATATTTGGTATCATCTATTTTTGGAAACAACATTTATCTCATAGTGGTAAGTGGTAAGACATGCCTGCCTACATTTTACCTCTTAGGATTTCACCCTATATATTGTTGTTGTTTCATTGTTTGGCGGATGATTGAGAGAGTTTTTCACATTGGTGTCTTCCGGCCTCTCTATTTTGTCTTTGATTTTCTGATCTTAAGCTCTTTTATTTGCTCTAGCTTAATTTTTACACCTCTTTGAACGTTTGTGTTGACCTCTTTTTTCTAATGAATGTATGATTAATTACTATGAATTTCTGTCCTGGTGGATGATACTTTGATAATTCTGATTTAGTTCCTTGGGGTGTTTCTGATGAATGTATGATTAATTACTATGAATTCCTGTCCTGGTGGATGATACTTTGATAATTCTGATTTAGTTCCTTGGGGTGTTTTTGTTGTGTTTGATTTTTGTAAATTTAATGCTTGGAGCTCTATCCCTTCATATGATTAACTTATGCCATGAGCCAAATATCAAGCCTTGCTAATGTTAAAAGTGGATAAACGGTATAAGATAAAGTGGAATAGGTATGTATCAACAAACAACTGTGCGCAGCAAGCTTGTATGTTGAAGTTGCGCTCTCCCTGCATAAGATAGTGATTTGGCAGTTCAAAAAATAATACTAGCCACCATTTTGTTAATCATAGGTTGTCACTGGCTCAATGAGGTCTTTTTAATAGTCAAAAGGAATTCCCAAGTATTCAAACGACAACTTTCCCTTTGTGTATCCCAGGTGTTGTAAGATAAAAGCCTCAATATCTAAGGGTTACCAACAAATAAATGACACTATTTGCTTGTAGTCTTGATGTTTCTTAGAAATCTTGAAAGCATATGTGTAGTTGCTTGACAGACTCCAAATCTCCTCTTGAGAATGCCAACAGGTCATGCAAATGACAAATGGGTGATTACCTGTTCAGATGACAAATGGGTGATTACCTGTTTGGACCATTTAGGATGGAACTTAAATAATGTCTGCTCGTTTACTATATTGAACCGTCTACTCAGGTATTCCATAGCCAAAGCAAACAGAAAGGGAGATATAGGATCCCCTTGTCTTATTAGTCCCTTAATTGCATTGCAAGGCTCTGAAGGCTTCCCATTTATCAAGATGTAATGGTTAACGACTTTCACATGTTCCATTACCCATCCAATGAATCTTCAAGTAGCACCACTTTACAGAGTCATAGCCCTCTTTCTTTACATTGTCTAATACTATATCTATATATTAGCTCACTCTTGTTGGATTGCAGTTCTGTGTCCCTGTCATTATAGCACGTGCATTGCCCTTAATTCCTATCTTACATTTGAAAAAGGCAGTTTAGACACAAACTCTGTGAAAGTCTATTGGCCTGTATTTACTTCACTTAATGTCATTTGATAAACACTTGATAATGCAAATGATCAGTTGAACCAATCTGGCCAAGCTTACACATTCCTACATTTTGCTCATCTTCTTGCAACTTGCTTTTCTCAATAGCTTTAACATCTCTCTTACAATAAGCTTCCCTGAAAATCAGTGTCACCATATATTAATTGTAATCCCTCCAACATAAATGTCTCTCTCAGCCAAAAGCTATAACACTCAAGCGCAGAAGGTTCACTTTATGTATACAGTATCAATAATTGTAATCTTTCTCCAAGATAAATCTCTCTCAACCAAAAGTATTACCTGCTATGAGATTTACTCCAAAAATCTTAGTATTTGTAATTCTAAGAGATGCGCTCGAGAACTTATACGCATCTCGACTATTTCATCGGATACTTGCTATCTCCCACCGGTACATGTAGTGGACAACTTACATCATGCATTGTAGGTTTTAGTTATGAAGTGAAAAATGTTCATCAAAATAGCTTAATGACACTGTCCTCAATTTGCTTTTTGTCGATATTTTCAATCTCAAAGAAGGAAATGGACATACCTATTATGCTGCTAACCAACTTTACACCTGTAATACCATATATATGTTACAACTTTCAAATACAAAATCATCCAAGGTGCAAATCACCTATACTTGCAATGTCTCAGGAGTTCCACAAAAACTCTTCCAAATTAACCAAAATAAAGTACTACTGTCCAAGCTATCACAAGGAGTAACTCATGAGCTAGTTTCACCATCTTCCATTTTCTGCAACAGCTTTACTTCCCACCTCATCTGCAACAACTTTAAAGACAAAATTGATGCTCTTGGTAGACTATTGTATGTATTGTTACGTCGAAAAATGACTTTTGGATTTAAAAATTCGATTTATGACTTAATTGATTTAAGTAAACCGAATCTTCAAAATTTTAGAGTCGCCACTTAATTTTTAGGAAAAACCAAGAAAACCGATTAAATTATTTTTTAAAAAGAATTAACAGAAAAATTCTTTTAAAAATCCAAAGAAAGGGTTCGGGTTCATATTTCTATTTCGGAAAGGTTTTACGCACCCGAAATATCCGCTAACGCGCGGTTATCCGACGATTAAATATTTTGACTAACTTTTAAAAATAAAATAACTTGAGTCATTAATTTTAAAAGGTTTAAGTAAAAAATTTTAAAAATAAAAAATAGAATATTTAGATTTTTGCTTATATTTTATTCAATTGGAATTAATTAAACGGATTACTTAAAATTCAATAGGGGCAAATTTATTGAAATCCAAACCACATTTATCTAATTAAAGAACTTGACAAATTTAATTAAGTAATTAGAATTTTAAATCTACGAAATTCTAAGTGTTAAGATGGAAGACATTTTAAAGTAAGATTATTCTAATGAAAAATACTTGAAATATTTTAAAGGAAATCTTAGAATCTAATTTCTTGAAAAGTGATTTTATAGTCAAGATTTAAAATCATAGAATAACGTAGATGGCTAACTAGGGGAAATTTAATTAGGCGAAAACTTATGAAATAATCCTAGAATTAAAGTTAGTGTTCAACAAAATACCACAAGAATAAAAAGCATGAAGAACAAGCAAGCAAAATAAACTTAAATAAGATTGGGCTTGGGCAGGCCCAATTTCAAGGGGACCTGCAATATTTCTCAGTTTGGGCCTGCCTAGCCCTTTAAAGTTGCTGCTGCGATTTGGGCCCAAGCCCAATACTTTCTGCTGCAAGACAATAGGGGCTTTTGGCCCATTTTCAATCTTTGGTAGGCGCTGGCTGTATATACACTGTATATCAGTGTATATCGGCCTCCTCCGACGTCCATCGACTTGAGATCAGCCCCCCTAAGACTTGCTTAAGTCTCCACGACCCCGATAAATGCAAAGGTGGGAGTCTCGGAAGACTCAGACAGATTGCATAAAAAATAAAAGTAAAAGAATTAGGAATCCAAAATTTATCTAAACCCACAAACTTAATAATTTCGAAACTAAAAATCAAGATATCCACTTATATAAAACAAGCATATAAAACTAAGAATCAAACTAATCAATTTGAAATTAACTAAGCATATAAAACCCATTAACTTAAAACTAAGAATTAACATATACTCATTTCTTTGAGACTAAAAATAAACGCCAAAAAAACTCATATAGAAATATCATTATCACTACCCCAATTATCACAAAACTAAAAAAAATCAGCCAACATATATACACTCACATTAATTAATTCACAGGAACAGAGAGCATACGGATGGAAAAAAAAAGTGAAAATCAATCAACATATACATATACATACATACATGCTAGTAAATTAACAGAAAGCAAAGTCTATATATGTAGAGATGGGAAAAGGTTAAGGAATATAATGTTTGTGCTTTACAAGAAACAAGAACTATACATAGAATAAAAGTTCTTGTAAGATGAAAATCTTCACCAAATAACATTTAATAATAGGTTCATAAATTTTGCGAAAGAACCTAAAACTTATAAACTATATGAACTGAAACTTATGAATTTATATTCATTTAAATCTGAAAATCAAAACTCTAATCCGATGTATTCAAATTAGTCGAAACATTTGTTCCAACAATTCCCTACTCCAGTTAGAAAGCTTAATACATACACAGAATATTAATCATATATATACTTTGTGTTTAGATAACCACCAAGCATCAAATATGCATCAAACACACAAACACTCACTTCCAGTGGCTATATTAAACCTCCAACATAAAATATGTAAAGGTTCATGTGCTCCAAACGACCATGAAACAAAATAATAACTACAATATCAATAAACATCATGTAGCGCATCAAAATAGTATCTTCGATATTGGCACCAAAGACCATGACCAACTCTTGAAAAAACAATCCAAAGCATACTAAGTTTTAACACAATTTTCATTGGAAAATAGCAAAGGGGCTGACAAGACCATTAGCTAAACCGACTAATACCACCATAAACAAACTGAAAAGTTCCGAAAATGAGAGTAATACAAAGAAGCTAAATGTTCATGTTCAGTTAAGAGTGTGTAACATACTCGAATCAAAACGAGGGAGAAAAGCCTAAGACGTTACCTTTTGCGAGGCAGCGAGCTGGGACGAGATAAGCTTAACGACGACGCCTCGCACCACCACCCTTCGACGACGTTCTCACAGTAAGCAAAATGGAGGAAATTCGGGTTCGATTTCGGCCCCGCGGCCGTCTAAAACAGTGAGCAAAAACGGAGATTTTGGGGTGCTTTTTCTTCTTTTTTCGGCCTCCCTCAACAATGGAGAAAGAGGAGTATTTATAGAGTGAAATTAGGATTCGAAATGGGGGGGAAATCCCGGGGTCAAATTCGGAATTTTGGGTTGAAAACTAATTCAAAATTTGAAAAAGATAAGGGGAAAGGAAGAGAGAGTACGGGTACGAATTCTTGGTGAACGTTGGTTTGGAGTTTTGCTCGAAATGGCGTCTGATTTCTCTGGCGTTTTGCTTTTCTGCTTTTTTCAGAAGAGGAAGAAGAAGGATGGGGGTCGGGGAGAGAGAGCGTGAAAGGGAAAGAGCGTGTGGGAGAGGGAGTATATGTTGGAGCGGGTCGGGTCGGCGGGGCAATGGGTCGGGTAGGCTTTTAGGGTTAAGATTGGGCTATAGGGTATTGGGCCGATTTGGGGGCTGAAATAGGAAAAAATGTGGGCTGGGGGTTCAAGAATTGGGTTTTAGATTTAGGATTTAAGAAAAATGATTTAAAAATTAGCCACTTACAAATATGACCAATAAAATGCAATCGATTTGAAATCAATTGATTAATTCGACCACGAGATAAATTAATATAAATTAACCAAAGAACTTTTTTAATATTAACAACTTAAAATAATTAGATTAACTATGGGGTAATTAATTCTAAAATAGTTAAAGTAAAGTAATTAGAGATAAAATCTATTTGAGAATCTTTTGAAAAAAATTTAACAAAAACACTTAACTATTAATACTTGAAATAAATATATATAATATGCAATATATAAACATAATTAAAATTAAAAGATTTAAGCCTAAAAATCACTCAAAAAATATTTTTTGCATTTTGAAAGTTAATTATTTCAAATTGTTAAAACTAAAAGCTCGATGATTACTTTGTACTGTGGAGGATAAAAATTGGGTGTCAACATGTATATATGTGTATTTCCTCTTTCAGGCTTTTGCTATTTCATCTAATTTTTATTATCCAACTTATACTAATCAATAATGTCAACTGCATGCCTCAATTTTTTAAATTAGTTGGCTAATCTATATGATTTTTTTTTACATTTAGCTCTTCTTTTGCTGGCAAAACCCTCCAAATTTTACGTGACCAGTGATAGTATAACAAAATTTAATCAATCATTCAGTAATTGCATCATCAATCTCAATCCCAATTAGTTGGCTTTGGCTTTATGAGTCCTCTGTCTCCATTTTGCTTTATTTCAGGCCTTCATTGTTCAAAGATTCATAATACAGTTATTCAGAAGGAACTTGCAAGATTGGGAAATAGAGGATTTCCTCAAACTATTTCAAGCTCTCAATGGGTTCATGGGAAATGATATTGCATCAGACCAGTTCATATGGGGACATACTGATGGAGGAAAGTTCACAATGAAGACAACCTACAAGATAGCAACGGACCTGAATGCTATCACCGACAACTGGCCTTGGAAACTAATCTGGATGGTCAAACTTCCACCTGGACAGCAATGCATAAAGCCATTCTAACACAGGACAACCGTAAAAGGAAGAAGCTTCAGATTATGAACACATGCCACATGTGCAACAAGGAAGCAGAAACTCATAGCCATCTTTTTCTGCAGTGTCCAGCTCTGCAGACTTATGGCACATGTTCCTCAACCTTTTTGGCCTCAGATGGGTAATGCCTAACACCATCAGGGAAGTTTTTGAATGCTGGAGCCACTGGAAAGTTGGCAGCACCATCAAAAAGATTCGGAAAATTACACCAGCTGCCATCTCTTGGACTATCTAGAATGAAAAAAACAGAAGATCTTTTGATGGCCTCTCAACTAGCCAATCTATGCTGAAAGCTAAATGTTTGTTGTATTTTATATAGTCGGGTTTTTTTGTCCCCCAATGGATTCCCCTGATAGCTTTTTAGATTTTGATTGCTCTATGATAGTGTACTAGAGATAACATGCTAGTGCTCTCTCCTTTGTAAATACTTCTTGATGCCATAAATGGAATCAATTACTTCATCAAAAAATACAGTAATTCAAAGGTAGATCATTTTGCACTTCAACTTACAACAGCGCTCGTTCTTTTATCCTGATTCCTGACTTTGGTTTGCGCTACTAAAATCAGGGGTAGGGGAGAGTTAATACATGAAAAACATAAGAATTGGAAAATAGTCTCTAGCCATGATGATATGTGTTGTAGTGTTTGACACTATAGTTAGCCGAGAACCAAGTGCCAGTTGTCTTGAAATTTCTATGTTCTCTAATAGAAGATCAAGCTTTGTCTAAACTTAAAAGCCAAGAATTACGTACAGAATATTTACCTGTATTTGTGTATGTATATCTAATCACATGTTAATAATAAAAAAATTAGAACAATTAAATGTTGAATACCTTTAAACTTGTAAACTTGTATGAGCTGCATAACCACAGTAACAGGCTTTGCGGTAGATCCGTTCAAGTGTGGATGAATTTGTTCTACGAATTTTTTCCAAAAAGTTGCTTCAATATTGTTACTCCTACATGAAAAATGTACGACATAATCATTTAAAAAATGGGACAACTAATAATATATCAAATCATGATCGAAATCTTACTCATGATTTTGTAGTACCACATTCATAAAAGCACTAGATTTATCACCTTGTTTGTATTCTTGTACAGGTCCATAAGTAACAATCTCTTCGATGATATCTATTATAGTGATGAAAAGGTAGTATGAGATAAACTCAGTAAATATTCAAATTAAATAAAATATGAAAGTAATAATTACTGTGAATAGTTTAATAGCATCAATATCAACTTCATTTTTCAAGTGCTCAAATGGTCTAAATTCGAAGATAGTCATATCAAAGCACGGATCATTTGTTTTCTCTACTATCGTTTGATGAGTAAACATTAATCTCAATTTGTGATTGTTGGTTTTGAACTTAGATTTTTTTGCTCCAACAACAAAACTTTTCATGTAATATAATTCCAACTCCTAAAGTTGTTTAAACTTAGTGAAAACGAACCTTCCAACGGATGTTTGAGTACGATCTCCCGAAAAACAAACAATTTATAGTTGATATTATAACAAAAATTATAATTGGAAATGTTATAGCAAAATATGAGTGGAATATATGTACCTTCTCATCCAGCAAGAGAATTTCCAACTAGAATAGGTTATTGGGATTTTCACGTTCTGAAAGTTGTCACAATTGCACTTTGCAAACCTTCATATTCCACTACATTTTCATACTTGATATGTCACGAATAAAGTCAATTTTAATAGACACATTTTTAAAGTATAAATTAAATTATTATGAGTCAAATTGAAATGCGTATAAGTTAATTCTTAGATATTTATATATAGTAAGAAGTTGATCTTCTATCAAATATATACCGTAATATTTTGTTCTTATATTCTAATTTTTATCATGCATATACATCGTAATATTTAATTTAAAATCATATTATGATTTTTACCATGTATATCTAAAAACTTTTTTTATCACATAAAATCGTGTGATAATGAAGAATAAAATGAGTTGTACAATATCAAATTTTCCCATGTGTATATTTACGTCACCATAAAAGTAAACTAATTTTTTTCCTTTATTTTCCACTTTTATTCATCATCATCCATTAGAAGGCTTTTTTTAAAAGAAAATTAATTATATCTTACATCATCTTTATTTAAATAACTTTAAGAAATATATATATCAGAAGTAGTTGATTCACGTACCGCTCTAATGTACAAGACATAAGAATATTATAGACCTTTTATATTTGTGACCAAATTTAGGTCCTTTTTTTGGCAATTTAGCATTACCTATATTACCTTTTTACTCGTAATTTCTTTGAAAAGGGTACAAAATCAATAATAATACTTTCTCCGTTCCAAAAAATCTATTAAAAGAAATAACTTCTTTTTTGACAATATTTAAGGCCACAAAATTAAAAAAAATTTAATACATTTTTCGTAACTTTAATTTATAATCACAAAATTAAAAAACTTTTTTTATTTGCTTAATTTCGTGCCAAGTTAAATGGAACATTTTTTTCTAAACAAAGAAAATAAATATTTTGATAATTAAAGAAAACAAAGAAAATTAAAAAAAATTTAATACATTTTACGTAACTTTAATTTATAATCACAAAATTAAATTTTTTTTTTATTTGCTTAATTTCGTGCCAAGTTAAATGGAACATCTTTTTCTAAACAAAGAAAATAAATAAGTATTATGGAAAGATGAGATATAATTAATCCCAATATAATTATCCATCCCAATCTTACTCGGGAGGTTAAATTAAGGGTGACAAAAATGTTTCAAAATTTTAAAAAAATAACTCAAGTTTTAAGAATTGGGTATAGGTGACAACTTTATAGTTTAAGAGATAATGATATTTGACCATTTTCAAATAAGTCCTCAACTTTTTGTTTTTACACTTCAATCCTCAAATAAAAACCCCTAATTTTTTTAATTTGGGAAATCTCCCAACCCCCCCCCCCCCTCCTCCTCCTCCTTCTTTTTGTGTTTTCTTAACATTGGAGCTTCAAATTTGGGATAAAAAAATTAATTTTTGGGGCATTTGTTCGTATAGCTTTGGAAATTACTTGAAAGGTAGGTTTTAATTATTATTATTATGACTGATAAAAGTGAACGTGATATTATTCATTTGAGTTTTGTGTTTTTATTGTTGTTTCTGCCATTGTTGCAATTTTTCATTGCTGAGCTATTTTCAGCAACGTTGCAGGAGATGTTGAAATAGATGAAGCAGTTGCTGAAAAATATAACAATAATAGTCGAAATATTTCTTTAGTAACTGATTCACCACTTTCTGCAGCAATTTTCAATAACTGTTGAATGTACTACAATACTTTTTGTATCTAATGTTTCAACTGATGAAGTAGTTATTGAATAAAATACAATAGTTGTTATATTTCTATACAGTTTTCTCATATTGTGCTTTAAATTATAATTTATTTAGGTACCTTCAACATCATCAATGAAAGACAAAATAATATTAGGAGTTAATTGTTATGATGAATGGGTTGAGTCGAACAATCGTTTTATTTTGCATTAGAAAGGCAAAGAAATGATCGAAACGACAGCGATGATTGTGAATCGAGATATCACGTATAAGGATATTGTGAATTAAATTATCGCCAACTGTGAATTAAAATCTAAGTCGAAAGATTATTGTCATCACTTACCTGCATTCTTATGGTGAAAAACAGAGGGTGACTCCATTTAAAATAAAAAATCAAGTGAGTTTACGGATTTATTTGGAAGATGAAGGAAGATTTATTCTACGGGTATACATGGTTGAAAGGTTGGTAGAGAACCAAAATATATATCAAAATCAACAAATATTGAATGATGAATGTGATATGATGGATATGGACATTCCAGATAGAGCAAATGGAGATGAGCAGACGCCTACTCCAGAAGTTCCTAGAAAGATTTTAGAAACAGAAATACTTCCTCTATATGTTGTGTCAGGAAAGGTGGGAAGAAAGGCAAAGAAGAGGTGGCCAAGTATCGAACAATTATTTCCAAGAAAAAAGAACAAATATTCCATATGCAAAAGGGTTGGGCACAAGAGAACAACATGCTCGGAGCAAAATGTTTTATAAGAACACTCACTTTTATTGGGTGTTTGTGAACTTGTTTCATTTTACATTTTAATTGTATTGTTTTTACTTGTACAATTAACAAATATTATTAGTACTATTATTGTTTGAATACATTTTTTTATTGAATGTTTCAAGTATTAACAAATTGCATGTTAAACTAACTGGAACAATTTACAACAATGTTACTGCATTTACAACAATTACTACATAATTTATAGAAATTGTTATTGCACTTACAAAAATTGCTACATAATTTATAACAATTGTTACTGCGTTTACAACATTAGCTACACCGTTTACAATAATTGCTACAGAGTGTATCAACAATTGCTACGAATTTTACAACAAATGTTGTCATATCACAACAATTGTTGATCAACCCATAACAACTAATAATCAATTTGCTATAACAACTAACTCCCCTGTTAACAAATACTAGATAAATTCAGCAAATGCTAAGATAAATCCAACAATTGTCTAACTTGTTGAGATATTTTATAGCAATTGCTAGAACATGTTCAACAACTAGCAAACTTGATGTAACAAATTCACTATATTCATTCATAACTATGATCAAATAAATTAATTAATGAAGAAACCAACTAAAATAACTATGATCAATAACTATGATCCTACTACTTATGTAATTACTATCTCAATGTATAAGATCATTACTGCTTTTAGCATTTAATCCAAGATTGGACGAACACCACCTCATATATTATAAGATATACTGTTACAACTAACTAATAATCAATTTTACTTAATTATCATCACTTATATATGCGATTACTCAATAGATTGTATATTACATGTCTAATTACTACCTTAATGTATAAGATCACTACTGAATCTAGCTTTTAATCTTAAATTTGACTAAAACAATTCAATTTATCACTATATATGATTGATACCATCAGCTTATAGTCAATTTGCTATAACAACTGATTACCTTGCTATAAAAGAGTTCAACAAATGTTAAACAACCCAGTGACTTGCTATGGCAAATCCAATATTTGCTAAGAGAAATTCAATAATTGTCTATCTTGCTGAGATATTTTATAGAAATTGTTGGAACACATTCAACAACCAGCCAACTTGCTATAACAAATTCAAATAAAATCTTTATCATTGACTTATTTCTAGTATTAAATTGGACTAAACTCACTATATTCATCCATAACTATGATCAAGTGAATTAATTAACGAAGAAACCAACTAAAATAACTATGATCAATAACTATGATCTTATTATTTGTGTAATTACTATCTCAATTCATAAGATCATTACTGATTCTAGCATTTAATTCAAGATTAGACTAATACCACCTCATATATTATAAGATATATTGACACAACCAACTGATGATCAAGTTATTTAATTACTATCACTTACATATACAATTACTCAATAGATTGTATATTACTTGTCTAATTACTACCTCAATGTATAAGATCACTACTGAATCTAGCTTTTAATCTTAAATTGAACTGTCACAACTCAATTTATCACTAGATATGATTTATATCATCAATTTATAGTTATGCAACATATGACATTTACATAGGCAATTATTCAATAGATGCTGACTTGTTGAGTAAATTCACAGCAAAGGTTACGATTGTCCCAGCAAGTAGATGACTTGCTGAGTCATTTCACAACAGATATAATGATAACTCCACCAAGATGCTGATTTATTGAGTATATTCACAACAAATTTTAAGATTATCCCAGTAAATAGAAGACTTGCCGTGTCGTTTCACAACAGATATAAGGATAGCCCCAACAAGATGCTGACTTATTGAGTATATTCACAACAAATGTTAAGACTATCCCAACAAGTAGATAGCTTGCTGTGTCATTTCACAGAAGATATAAGGATAGTTCTAACAAGATGCTGACTTGCTGAGTATATTCACAACAAATGTTACGACTGTTAGACTTTATTAATTAATACAACACCTAACATTTCAACATAAAAAGAGATATAAAAAATGAGATATGTCTATAACATAAAATATCCATCATTAACATCCCAAAAAAGTTAGAAAATAGTCATGTTCATAAAAAGATTGTCCATCATCAACATCCCCAAAAAATTTAGAAAATAATAAAATACCTATCATCCGAACATTAAATATACTCACCATCCAAACATTAAATGAACATCATTCAACCTATAAATCAACATCATCATCCCCAAATAATACAGATATAGAAAATCACCAATCCAACACTTAATCTATTTTCGTTGCGTTATCTACTAGTTGCTGCTCCTTTGTAGCATCTGATGATTGCTGCTATTCTATACCATCTGCTGGTTGTTGCTCCTCCATAGTAGCTGCTAATTGCTACTCCTCCGTAGTAGATGGTGCTTTCTTCTTAGCGCTCATGAGTGATTTTTGAAATTCGTCTCCTTCTCTTTTGCTGTGAGACTGACACCAGCAACTGAGGGACTGGCACCAGCAATAGCAACAGCAACAGCAACAGCTTCAGCAATGACAAGTTCAATAAAATTTGCTAATTCTTATTGTGATTCATCCTCTTCTTCAAATATAACTAGTCTCCTTCTCCAACCTCTTATAGGAACATTAGGTCTAGGATTTTTTTCGTTTAGATCGAGTCATTGATGTAAAAAGTTCTGTCACAAAATAGAGATAATATATTAGTTTTTTTCAGCAGATACCGGGATTTTTAGCAGATACACAACTTCAGTAATTATTTCATCTATTTACAGCAAATCCTGAGATTTTCAGCAGATATATATTTTTCAAGCTTTATACATAAATAACAAATCAAGAGCATCTCTAGATGAACAACATGTGTTCTTTTCTCATAAAAAAATACAACAACAATCAATAACAACTTATTTAAGAGCACATTACTACATGAAAAGACTTTCAAATGAGCTGCTATAGAAACTTCAATAGCTGCTTCACTAACTGTTTTAAAAAGTTTAGCAATCCCAACAATAACATAATTTGTCTCAACACCAATATTTTTCTCACAAAGAGTACAACAATAACACTCATAGTAGTTGGTGTCAGTACTTCAACAAATAATGTAAATACTTTAAAATCTCCCAACCAATCAAACATTTTTCTCACAAAGGGTACAACAACAAAAATCAAATAACAACAACACCCACATACTCGAAAATTTATTTTCAAAGAGTACAACAACAAATCAAAGAACACCAACAAGAACAACCCTACCCAAGTAGAAATTAGGGCGTGCAATACATTTTTCTCAAAAAAAGCATAACAAAAAAAATCATAGCAGTTGTTGTAAGTACTTCAAAAATTGCTGTCAATACTTTAAAATGGAGTAACCAACCATATCCGCAACCAACCAACATTTTTCTCATAAAGAGTACAACAACAAAAATGAAACAACAACACAATACCCGAAAATTTCATCTTCAAAGAGTACAACAACAAATCAGAAAACACCAACAAGAACAACCCAACCCAAGTAGAAATTAGGGCACGCAATACATGTTTCTCACAAAAATCAAAGAAAAACAACAACCATAGCAGTTGTTGTAAGTACTTCAACAATTGTTGTGAATACTTTAAAATCGAGCAACCAATCATATCCAAAATCAACCAGGCGACCAAATATTTTTCTCACAAAGAGTACAACAACAAAAATCAAACAACAACAACAACATTCATACCAAAAAAATTCATATTCAAAGAGGACAACAAATCAAAGAACACCAACAAGAACAATTCATATTCAAAGAGGACAACAAATCAAAGAACACCAACAAGAACAACCCTACCCAAATAGAAATACATATACTTTTTTATCTTCTTAAACCTAAATACTCATTTTCACAACAAAAATCAAAACCATAACTGAGGAAAAATAAACAAAATCTTACTTTCACAAGAAAGATGACGATGTGACAAAGTTGGTGATGATGGAATGGTGGCAACGATGAAGATTGCAAAAGCAGCGAAGAAAGAAAGTAGGAAAAGAAGAACTGAAGAAGAAAACCCTTTTTTTTCTTTGATTTGGTGCCTGATCGTAAGAGAGAAAAGGGAAAGTTGAAGAATAAATTTTGAAAAGATTAGTGTTATGTTTTTTTAAAAAGCTTATAGAAATTTTTGAAGAAAAACAAAATAATTACTAAATTTTTTAAAATATTCACTTTAATCCCCAATTAACTAAAATCTTCTTAATCCTAACTTTGACATTAGGTGGTCAAAGTTATCACCTTTTAAAATTTTAACACTTAGGAATACCATTAGCTCAATTTTCACATCCTACTCGAAAATTGAAACAGAAGTAGTTTTGGTATTACTCAATCTCCATCCCTATGAGGTGAGAGTAACCAACCGCAAACAGTATTCTGACC
The DNA here is from genome assembly GCA_029948455.1 of Solanum rostratum. Lineage (NCBI taxonomy): Eukaryota > Viridiplantae > Streptophyta > Magnoliopsida > Solanales > Solanaceae > Solanum > Solanum rostratum. Next base: position 15,232,852 of record CM057049.1, on the reverse strand, counting down.
GTTTGTTCCGGTCACCCGTCAACCTTTTCTCCCAGATCTCTTTTGTATATTCAAAATCATTCTCAATTATTCTTCGCTTTTTACGGACACTTTGTACAATCGGCGACGACAACATGACATCAACGGCCGGTGAATTCTCTAAGCTTAACATTACTGCCGATTGGGCTTCCACTGCTCCCAATTTACACAAAAATCTCTCTCTTCTCTCCCCTCAACAGGTTCTAATATAAGTTTTTTTGGTGTAAAGGATTTAACTTTTGTACAATGTATGTCGTATTTTATTGTTACTGTGTGAAAGTTAAACGAATTGATATTGTTTTTTTCTATTTGGAATTGAATTGAGAATCATGTGTGTGTGTGTGATTTTAGGTAGAGTTGGCGAAGGTGTTGATAGAGATGGGGCAAACTCACTTGTTTCAACATTGGGCGGAGCCTGGAGTTGATGATGAAGAGAAGCGAGCCTTCTTTGATCAGGTTCTCTTTTTCGTTTTAGTGAATTGGATTCTAATATGTATCATAAACTGGGTAGCTAGACTATGATCAACTTTTAATTTTCAAGTTTCTCTTTTTTTTCCTTTGGAGAAAAAAAAGTCAAATACTTAGACCCACATAATTATACTTCCTCGTTCAGGGCATTTACTTTCATGTTGTTGAATCTGTAATGTATCCCAAAGATAGAAAGAAATCATAAAAGGAATTCCATCCTCAATAGCTCCAGTGAGAATATTAATAACGTAGAATCCATAAACCCAAAGCAGAGTCTATGTTGGTGGTCAGTATTACTGGTGGATTTTGGATTGCAGGCAACATGTCATATTGGCATCGGAAACATGGTGCTCAGGCAACCCTCCACCTAGATGATCATTCGTCATCCATTCGTGGCCCCGATATCTCCTATGATGTCAATGACTAGACCAGGATTGGGATATGGCGATCTCGATGTTGCTTTTATATGGAAATATAGCATGTCACGAAGTGAGCAATAGGTCAAGACAGGACAGGAAACGGGCTCTAGATTGTGTTTTTTTTTCCCCTGTTAAATAATTCACTGACCAACTAGGCTTTGAATTTCAGCTGAACAGTGCAAGCAATTTCAAACTCCCATTAGGTAGTTGTGGTACTTACATGGTGAATTTCGCCATTTCAGGATGATACGGTTTTAGTTTGCAGTTCGGCAAATAAAAACTTAATCTTGTTTTTCTGTTGTAGTTTAATAGAGTATATAACAATTTATGTGAAGTATTTATTTCTTGCTTAATTATTCAAGCGATAAAGTAGCCAAAAAAGAGTATTGTGTTTGTTGAATATTGTACAGCTGTATTTCATGGCAGTCTTGTACTGCCGGAAATAGTATCATTTCCTGTTGAGTTTCTTTCCAAGTGTTCTATGCTTGTGTTCACTTCTAGTTCAATTTGGGCTTGTTACCATGTCTTCTATGTTTGTGCTCACTTCTACTTCAATTGGGGCTTGTGTCCATGTTTTCTATGCTTGTATTCACTTCTAGTTCAATTTAATATTTATGAACAGTGAAGTGTTATTGTTTATTTCAGATTGCTAAACTTAATTCAAGTTATCCTGGAGGGTTGGCAGCATACATTAACACTGGTAGAAAGCTTTTAGCTGATTCAAAGGCTGGAAAAAATCCATATGATGGTTTTACACCTTCAGTAAGTAACTAAATCCTGTGTTACTGCTTCAGCAAAACTTATTTCGCTAATTATCATGTTATAGAAAGTAACTTACACTATAAATTTTTTCATCAAGTGACACACAACTCAATTTGTGTCTTTATCTTAGTTATTGGATTGGGTGCATGTCTTAAAGTTGTAGTCGGGTTTTTATTTCCGTTAGAAACTAATGCTGTTTCTGCTTTCAAAAGAAAAACCATCCTTCACAAATCTCATGAATATTTTTCATGCATCTACTTTTCTCGTGGTACTCTTTATTCTTTACATGGAGTGTGAGAAGAATGAAGCCACTTGAATGCTTCTAAGGTATAACTGCTGCAGATAGTAGTGGTGAATGTTACATTAGTGGAAGATTCCAAAACTACCTTATTCACTTTAGTTGCCATGGCTGTTGGCCCTGTGGACGTATTGGAATGCATGGTTTATCAGATTTTGGCTATTTTTAGGTGCTTCAATCCTTTACTGAAGGTCAAACTAATGAGGTCTTGCTTTTTAAACCCAAACTGATTATTTCTCTTTCCTTTTCAGGATATTGTGATATATATCTCCAAATTCAAATTTGGAACTTTTTATTTCAAAAGAATTTTTTTTGTTGTCAATAGTCTTTCATGTAGCTTTGTGAAATTGAAATGATGTTATTTCATTTTTTATATAAAAATTGCTCGAGGCTTGCTGCTGACTGTTCGTAGTTGAAGTGCTAACTCTGACTCGGTTCCCTAAAGCAGAAATTTCCATTTGGAATCAAAAGAAAGCATGTACACAGTTTCTGAATGGATAGAAGTGAGGGTGAATAGTGTAGCTGTCTTAGATTTGTGATTTGAGATTATCAAGTCTTTTGAACTTAATTTCCCTCTCAGCATACTTGTTGGTAGCTTGTTATAAAGAATCTACAACATTTTGAGCGAAGAAGCAACAACAGTGGGTGGTAGAACCTTAAAGCAGTTGCTTGCCGAGTTTAAATGGGACGGAAATTTCATTGAGTATGTTAGAGGGACAAGACCATATCTTGATGTGATGGATTAGATGGGGGCTAAGAGAATTTTTGCAGTTATGTAGAGAAAAAACATTTTGTGACTCTTGAAATCATCTCAAACGAGGGAGTCATGAATGTTTATGACTACAACATACCAATTTTTGAAATTCATGGAGTTTGTGTTGGAGTTGTTCCCCATTATTGAGACAAAGTGGAATAATGAAACATTTAGTAGCGAAATTGCTCAGTGAACGTTGGCATCTTAAGGGTTGAAAAGAGGACCTTCCCAGAATGAGACTGGTGCCACGTGCACATCTTGGTCGCTTGCAGAAATTTCATTTTGAATCAAAAGAAAGTGTATCCACAGTTTCTAAATGGATAGAAGTGAGGGTAAATAGTGTAGCCATCTTAGATTTGTGATTTGAGATTATCAAGTCTTGTGGACTTAATTTTCCTCTCAGCATAATCATTGGTAGCTTGTTATAAAGAACCTTTTGCTCCTGATGTTTTTTTTGGACATCCTTGGGTTTTAATCAAAACCATTTTGTTCTTTAGCGTTCTGGATAAACTAGCAACACATTTTCTTGTGTTTCTTATGAAATATGATAGTTGATGCTCTCTATGGTCAGGTTTTTGATTATCTTTTCTTGCTCACTCCTTTAATTAGGTTGTATAATGTTATTTTGAAGACTGCTAAAATGCTTGATGAATGGAGGTGGAGTACAATGATTTTAGCGTACAAGAACTAAGGTGATATCCAAAATTGTCACAATTACAGGGATATCAAATTGTTAAGCCTCACTACGAAGGTTTGGAAGAGAGTGGTGGAGATGAGGGTGACGAGAAGAGTGTCCATTTTAGAGAATCATTTCAGATTCATGCTGGGGCGATCGACTATTGAAGCAAGCTATCTTGTGCAGAGATTGGTGGAGAAATATAGAGAAGAAAAAAGGGACCTTCGATGAATGTCCTCTAGAGGTGTTTTAAGGCTAAAGGTGTCCTAGTGGGGTATATTAGGATGATAAACGATATGTATGATAGAGCCAAAACGCAGGTTAGAATGGTGGGAGGAGACTCAAAGCATTTTCCTGTTGAAATGGACTACATTAAGGATCAATTGCTAAGTTCTTTTTTTTTTTGCCTTTGTGATGGATGAGCTGGCATAGTCTATTTAGGAGGCGGTTCCATAGTATATGTTATTTGTAGATGATATAGACTAATTGATGAGACATGGGACAGAGTTAATGATAGATTGGAGGTTTGGAGACAAACTTTGAAGTCCCAAGGGTTCAACTTAAGCAAGACCAAAACAAAATATTTGGAATGCAAATTCAGTATTATGATGGATACACTAAAAGAAAGTGTATCCACAGTTTCTTAAAGGATAGAAGTGAGGGTAAATAGTGTAGCCATCTTAGATTTGTGATTTGAGATTATCAAGTCTTGTGGACTTAATTTTCCTCTTAGCATAATCATTGGTAGCTTGTTATAAAGAACCTTTTGCTCCTGATGTTTTTTTTTGGACATCCTTGGGTTTTTATCAAAAACCATTTTGTTCTTTAGCGTTCTGGATAAACTAGCAACACATTTTCTTGTGTTTCTTATGAAATATGATAGTTGATGCTCTCTATGGTCAGTTTTTTGATTATATTTTCTTGCTCACTCCTTTAATTAGGTTGTTTAATGTTATTTTGAAAACTGCTAAAATGCTTAATGAATGGAGGTGGAGTACAATGATTTTAGCGTACAAGAACTAAGGTGCTATCCAAAATTGTCACAATTACAGGGATATCAAATTGTTAAGCCTCACTACGAAGGTTTGGAAGAGAGTGGTGGAGATGAGGGTGACGAGAAGAGTGTCCATTTTAGAGAATCATTTCAAATTCATGCTGGGGCGATCGACTATTGAAGCAATCTATCTTGTGCAGAGATTGGTGGAGAAATATAGAGAAGAAAAAAGGGACCTTCGACGAATGTCCTCTAGAGTTGTTTTAAGGCTAAAGGTGTCCTAGTGGGGTATATTAGGATGATAAACGATATGTATGATAGCGCCAGAACTCAGGTTAGAATGGTGGGAGGAGACTCAAAGCATTTTCCTGTTGAAATGGACTACATTAAGGATCAATTGCTGAGTTCTTTTTTTTTGCCTTGGTGATGGATGAGCTGGCATAGTCTATTTAGGAGGAGGTTCCATGGTATATGTTATTTGTAGATGATATAGACTAATTGATGAGACATGGGACAGAGTTAATGATAGATTGGAGATCTAGAGACAAACTTTGGAGTCCTAAGGGTTCATATTAAGCAAGACCAAAACAAAATATTTGGAATGCAAATTCAGTATTACGATGGATCATATAGACATGGAAGTGAGGCTTGTCACTTATTCCCAAGAGAGAAAACTTTAAATATCTTAGATCCGTCATCCAAAGTAGTGGGGACATCCGTCATGCATTGCATTGGAGCAACATGGATAAATGGAGGCTTGCCTCTAGAATATTGTGTAATAAAAAGGTGCCATCTAAACTTAAAGGTAAATTCTACGGAATGGTGGTTATACCATTTTTGTTATATGGGGTTGATCGTTGGTCTGTCAAAAACTCACATGTTTAGAAGATGCATGCATGTTGCGGAGATAAGAATCTTAAGATGGATGTTTGAAAATACTAGGGGTGATGATATTGGGAATGAGGTTATTGAGAGAAGGTAAGAGTGCCCTTTGTGGCAGGCAAGATGAGAGAAGCGAAACTGAGATGATTTGGACATGTGTAGAGCAGGTGTGTCGACATCCCAGTTAGGAGGTGCGAGAGATTGGATTCAGGGGTTACGGATGGGTAGGGGTAGACTGAAAAAGTATTGGAGAGAGGTGGTTAGACAGGATATAACACAGTTTCATATCACGGATGACATGATCTTAGATAGAAAGGAGTGAAGGTCACGTATTAGAGTAGAAGATTAGTAGCGGAATAATGTTGTCTCGCTTTGTGATGGTTTTTAGGTTTGTCATAGGATTAATCGTGCTATTATGGTTGTTCTGTTACTTCTCTTCAATTGTTCTGCTATTCTACTATTGTGCAACTTCTATTGTTTTTTCTTGTAGAATTGACGTTGCTCTCCATTTTGGCCATTATTCTACATCTACTATTTTCTTCTTTTACTTTGGAGGGATACATTTGAGCCGAGAGTCTTTTGGATACAGACTCTCTATCTCCATGAGATAGTGGTAAAGTTTGTGTATACTCTGCCCTCTCCATACCTCCTTTGTGGGATTTCACTGGGTATGTTGTTGTTGTTACTCACTCCTTTGATCATCTCGAACAATTCGAAAATAATGTAGAATGCATTGATTCTCTTCTCTAGATTAGTGATGCATTCTAAGATGCATGTAAACTTCTGCAGGTTCCATCTGGAGAGGTTCTGACATATGGTGACAATAATTTTGTTCAATTTGAGGATGCTGGCATCAAAGAAGCACGGAAGGCTGCTTTTGTTCTTGTTGCTGGAGGCCTTGGAGAACGTCTTGGGTACAATGGAATAAAGGTAGAGCACCTAAAGCTTTCATGTGGTTGGTTTAGAAGTTTCGATTTTTGTCTTCATTAGGTAAAATATACAGAATATTTTGCAACTTGGTTGATAGTTTGTCTGTCATTTCACCCTGTAACTACTAATCTAAGGATGTGTGGCTGCATAAGATTGAGTACTTCTGACCATTCATTCTAATAATTTGCAGGTGGCCCTTCCTAGAGAAACAACTACAGGGACATGCTTCTTACAACATTATATTGAATCTATTCTTGCTTTACAAGAAGCCAGTTGCCGCGTTGCCGGAGGTTGGTAGAAGTGCATGTTATGATTTTGTAATATCCATCAGGATGAAGATCACTATTAAACTGGGTCTTGTTTTATCTCAATTTTTCATCAAACCACTAGCCAATTAAAGCAACAAATTCTAGGTGGCAATCCCAAGCTCCATGAGGTAGTCTTCCTCGACTGCTGTTATGTCAGGGGCCAATAAGGAGGTTGGGAGGGGTTGTTGAGGAGGGATCCCATCACAAGCTTAAGATTTATGAAGCTGCTTCCAAGATTTATTGGCCAGTGTTTCTATTTGTGAGTTGCTAAGATTTTGATTCTTTACAAACCTTTTAGAAAATTCAGAGAACAATTTAACTCCCATGCACAAAGTTGTTGGATAGTGAGGGTTCATAGAGCCAACCCAAACTAGCTTGGGATTAAGGTATTGTAGTAGTAGCAGCAGTAGAAAAAAAAGAGCTTCTTATGGATAATTATGGTGCTAAGAATTGATTTCCTTGGCTTAGCAAAGATTGCACAAGCTAAAAAAGATTGGCTGAAAAGAATCATATTTTTGCATAGACATGCCTGCTAAAATATCAGGTTTCAGGACACCTAGAAGTATGATATATATCATTAATATACAGTAAATATGTACTCGGCAACTAAAAGCTTCATTGTATTAGGTGACTGCCAAGCGGAGATTCCTTTGGCTATTATGACGTCAGATGACACACATTTACGTACTCTAGAGCTCTTGGAGAAAAACTCTTATTTTGGAATGAAACCCACGCAGGTGAAACTGCTTAAGCAGGTGAGCACCTGATCTCACTGAAGAATTAATTAATAGTATCAGAACTGAATATTTCTTGATTTTCTGGCAGGAAAAAGTTGCTTGTTTAGATGATAATGAAGCACACCTGGCTCTGGACCCCCACAATAAATATAGAATTCAGGTGGATAATTTATGCTTAAAAATCTATTCTTGTATTCAATTTATGTTAGTAACTTTTTTAGCTGAAAGTACTAATATTTATTTGATTATCCCCCTTGCCTCTGCTTTATCAGACAAAACCTCATGGCCATGGTGATGTCCATTCACTTCTTTACTCAAGTGGCCTTCTTAAAGTTTGGTATGTGTGCTCCTTCTCCCCTTTTCATTCCATCTTTTTCTTTATTTTCTGTCATTCTCATCCACTTTGATGTGATTCTGGATGAACCCCTGAACTAGCCCCTTTTAGCTTACATAAAAGTTAATTAGTTAGAGAAAGATGGATACCTTTATGGATCCTAAGCTTGTAGTGTATCCATCTTTGAAAATTCATACTTTGATGGATTCTATCCCATTGTTTTACGGAAATAAAAGCTGATGTTAAACCTTTTATGTAGCCTGTATCTGCATCACTAGTGCATCCAGTTTGCGTTGATTTCTTAAGAGGTGCTTTCACTTAAAAAGAGAAAGGTGGTTAATGTATTTCTGTGACTTGATGGTCCAAATTTTGGGCAATTTAGGCATGATGCAGGCTTAAGATGGGTCCTTTTTTTCCAAGATACCAATGGTCTACTTTTCAAGGTTAGTTGGATTCCCTCTCTTTTCTTTCTTTTTGCTTTTTCCAATTGTTTCGTATTCTGCTAATGTATGTTAGGCCAATTTCATCAATCTGTACATTTCATTATCTTCCAGGCAATTCCAGCAGCACTAGGCGTCAGTGCCACAAGGCAATACCATGTCAATTCTCTTGCTGTTCCTCGGAAAGCAAAAGAAGCCATTGGTGGCATTACCAAGCTTACTCATAAAGATGGTGGGTAGATCAGTAGCTTACATCTACCTTTGCATCTTGTAGTGGCCCAGGGGAAAGGTCAAAAAAGAAGTAATAAATACTGAAAAGAAAATAAAGCAGGATCATAGTTAGCAGAAGATCATACTAGGCAGGGGTCATGCAGTCACCACCTACTATACAGATGAGCTACTTCACTACAATTTTGAGTATTGAAATTCGTAAAAACTTGGATAATGCAATGAATAATGCTAGAAATAAAGTGTTATGTAGGGGTAGGAAGTCCCTAAACCAACTATGGAAAGATAACAGTTGAACAATTATATAATTATTTAAAAAGCTGTAATTCATAATAGGAAGGACTAAATTACTATAGTTGACCCCGTGACCTTAAGCTTTTGACTCAATTTTTTTGTTCTTACTTAACTCTTCGGGATGGCCCAGTGGTTTGGGCTTGGGACTTCCATGTTGTAGGTCTCAAGTTTGAAACCTTGCCAGTGAAAACAAGGGATTTGCCTTTTGGGTCGTGCTCGTCGCACTGGGCTTGCTGAGCGCCGGTTACCTCTCTTGTGTGGTTTGCGAGCAATTACATTGGAGCGGGGGTTTTACCCCGTGTGCACTTAAAGGGTAGCAACTACGGGTTTCCTTTGTCATCAAAAAAAAAAAAATCTTTTTCTTGTGAGGCTTCTCTATATATGCATGAAGAATCAATAAAGAGTTGAACCACGGAAGAAAATATCAACAGGTTGAAGTTGAGTTGTAAAACTGCAATAAAAGGGTTTTTGAAATTAAAAATTAAATTGGTTAAACGGATATAGTAAATGGTTTGACCCTTTTTGTGTTTCTTTACAATCCATCATCAGCTGTATCTAGAACAAATACTGAGCTGTTGGGAGCTCGAAATCATGTTTAGCCATTAAACTGTTATTTGCCTATTGGTTGATCCACACCATCCTCTATTCTCGTAAGATGATACAAGCTAGCCAACAGCCCGCTAGGCACTTCAGACCTATTGTACTCTTCCACAGATTTGGACTAATCTTCCTGCTATGTTTTTAATTGAGTAAACTGCTATGGGCCTGTAATCAACCTACATCAAAGTGGGGTGGGTGGGGTCTCGAAATGATTTCCATCTTCTGAATCATCAAAATGTAAAAGCAATACAAGTAGTTGCTTATATGTCCTAAATTCAATCGAGCAGTGCCAACTACAGGCCGTAGCATGCCCAAGTCATGATAAGTTGGGCTGTTTCTGCCCTATCAAGAATAACTCATTGAGCACGAAATTATGTTTTATAACAAGGTTAACATTCTAGCTCTTTTAATGTGTATGTTAATGTTTATTTTGGAGTCTTTTCTATTCCATTTGTGATAGTCTCCAGCAATAATTCTCTTAGATTCAGATTCTAATGTTCTGTTGTGCTTAGGTTAGTCTAGGAGTACTATTTGAGAAAGCTGATGTGGCGTTTGTGCTTCTATCTGAGAATAATATCAATTGAAAAATCCCTTCCAGGGTATATAATATTGTTACCTTTCTCAAAAAAAGAAATTCCTTTCTAGGGCGAACAATGGTGATTAATGTGGAATACAACCAGCTCGATCCATTGCTTAGAGCTTCTGGATATCCTGATGGTGATGTCAATTCTGAAACAGGCTATTCACCTTTTCCTGGAAATATAAATCAAGTATGTGCTAGTCTTCATGCTGAACTATCTTTTTGTTTTCTTTCTTGCCATTCTTTTCCCTGTAATGACTTCAAGTTATTTGCTGTATTTTTTTACCACTGTATATGTAGTGCAGACATTCCCCAAGTTCGTGGAGATCTTGGCCCATACTGCATAATCCCTGTGGTTACAGCTATCTTGGAAACCTCCATTCTTTGAGTTTTGGGTGACAAAACTCCTTAAAAACCTATAAGTTGACCAGTTGGCAGCTTGATCTACTTTCTTTCTCTTTGAACCTTCAGAATATGAAGGCATTTTATATTTGATTCTTTCTGTACTCTGTAGGTTACAGTTTTTATGCAAAACAAGAAGATTATATTAAAGTTGGGATCCGTATTCCTGTATGCAGGAAACAGAACAAAATAAAATGGGAAAGGTTCCACTAAGAACCAGATTAGTAAGCAGACTTCTTAGGAAAAAGGAATAAAATATCTTTCTTAGATCAGCTTCGTACTTGGTTTGAAGTCTCACTATCATCTAAGGCAGTGGCTTGATTTGTCAATGTGGGATTGTGTCATTAATCTTCCAAACAATGTTTGTGATGAGACTCTTCTACGTCCTAGTTCAAAATATAAATTTACCAGAATATATAAAGTAGGTTTTTAGATATCTTACAAAGATTTTTTTATACTAGAAGATAGTGAAGTCTCCTTTCTTACCTACACTGAGCTTCTAGTAGGTTAATATGTCTATTATTGCTGGGCGACATAGGAAGACTTGATTTTAACGTGCAGACTGATTTCAGTAAAAGAACTAAGGACAACATTCCAATATGTTACTAGATTATGTGAATGTAAATTTAAATAGAAATTGCGTTTTATTCCTAGAGGATATGCAAGGAAACACATGAAAAATTGTAGATGGCAATGCAACTAAGAAAGATGGATATCTTCTTTAAATGTACTCAGCTATTTGGGGAATCTTATATAAATAGTTATTTGGGCAGAGATACCCCTTCTATTTGACAGCGGTATATAAATTTTTGAGCATGTATTTACAATTTACTTTGGAGGATGTATCATGCAAATTATGTTGTAACAGCCAAGTTCCTTTGTTGGATAACTTTCCTATTTTTGTTACTTTCAGTAGAAAAGTGATTTATTGCTTATGTATGGCTGTCTACATTGCAATGCAGTTGATCTTTGAAATTGGCCCATACCTTGAAGAGCTCAGAAAAACAGGAGGTGCTATCACCGAGTTTGTTAACCCCAAGTATACACCTACTCTTATGTCTCTACATTTAAGATATGTTCAAAGTTGTGGTGTCATGTCAACCCCCCTCCCTCCCCGAATACATATGCTGGATATATATAGGAAAATAAACCACTGAATTTGATATGTTGCTTGGAATGAAAAAACGAATTGCAAATGAGCTAACTTCATTGTCATAATCAGAAATACCGATCCACTTCAGATGCTTGATATCCAAGAAGATGTTCTGCCACTTCTAAGACATTACTATATATAGAAAACTGGAGTTCATTCTGAACTAATCACCTAGGAGTTATTCCCACTCCAATTTAAACCTCTGCTTTGAGAACAAATGTTGTAAGGGTTAGTTAAGATCATATGAAAGAGAAGACAGCGATGACAAAGTCGAAGAGAGTATAATTAGAGTGATGTCATGTTGCAATTCCTTGTTTGAGCGACCGAGTTGAGGTGGTGGAGACTGGATATGCTGAAAGAAAAGACACTGGTCATGGTGCATTTGGATGCTTTGGCCTTTTTTATTATCAGTCTTTTGCTTCTAGCTGTAGTACCTAGCGTAAACATCGTGAATGCCTTGATATTTTCTGCTCCACTCTCATCTTCCTATTCACTGTTTGGTCTTGTTGAATTCAAGTGTTTTGTTCAGTGTACCGAGGTGGATGTCATATAACAAACAGATTCTTGTAAAGTCAATTCAGCTGAGTTCTCTGGAAGAAGTTATGAGCCTTCACTTTCGGAAGCTGGCTGATTCTTTGGCCTCTGAAGATCTGGAGGAGATTTATTGATTTCAGGAAGCAACAAGTACATCTATTCTATGAAGAAAGTAACCTCCAGCAAGCTTCCTTATCCTTCAGAGGAGACATTGGATACTAAATCATGAATACTGGCCATGGCACTGAAGCTATAGCTGTTGCTGCGAGCCTGCAACTGAGAAATGGGACTGAAATGTGTTGAATAAACCCAGCTAGCATTCCAGAAGCTAATGAAGGAGCAATGTGTAGAATTCTTTGTATTTCAGGCCTTACGTGTGGGCTTATGTGCTTAGATGAACACTGGTATTGCAATTTGTTCATTGGGGTATTCTGCACAGCACCTTTCTGGTTCCCATTTTATGGGAAGGTTGATATTTGTCACTTTGATAGACTGGAACATAACATCTGATGACATGTAGTTCTCAAGGGTTGGTGGGTTGGCTCAACTGTGAGGAGGATTTAGAAAGAGAAATGGTTCTGCATGCAAATTGGTTCGAACTACTGTCAACAAAGAAATGGAAGAAAAGGTGGAGGTGAAGCTGTTCAGACTGCTTTAAAGGGATTGATTTGAAGCTTCTATATCATAATTCATTTGCTAATCTGTTGTCATTTGTGAAGCTCAACAATTTTAGGGCATATGCATTGTTAAAATCCCATCTCTCCGTTTTCAGAAGCTGCTTAACCTCTTTTTGACCGATTTTTGCATCTCTTTGTAGGTACAAAGATGCTACAAAAACTGCTTTTAAGTCCTCAACTCGACTTGAATGCATGATGCAAGATTATCCTAAAACACTACCTCCCTCAGCTAGAGTTGGATTCACTGTAAGTAGAAGATATCAATACTGCTTTTGGCTCTGATTCTGTTACAATGTTGTAAGTCATCTACTGTCAAGTCATCCAAGTGAGAGGATCACAATTCTTCTTACAATGATTCAGGTGATGGATGCTTGGCTTGCTTATGCACCTGTGAAAAACAACCCAGAAGATGCTGCCAAGGTATGATGAGCAGTTTTCTGCATTGAAATAATTCTGCTTATCATATGTCGGAAATTTATTTTCAGTAAATGGGGCAGATGTCTTTAATTTGGGGCCGGCATAAAATTTTGATCGTCCAACAAAATCCATCATTCCCTACTTCTAGTTCTTGCTTCTCACTGACATCTGATGATTCGGTGCTGATTATATATAACCAATATATTTGTCCCTATTGGTTACTGTGGACCCCAACTTGGCTCCATTCTGAAACTTTTCAGTACACAGGCCATTGCAATGAGGATTGTTCCTTCTGGCTTTTTCTTTCTTAGAACTCGGGGGTTAATTTTTTGTCAAAGAATTAGCAGAAAGTTTTCCGATTTAGATCGTGATCATGTGTTTTCTCGAATTATTTGGGCTTCAATCTCTTCTGCTGAGTTATTTAGATCTTGTGCATACTTGTCAGATACTGTAATTTAGTTGAGTAGGTATTAGTATCAGAACAAAAGCATGTTTGCGGAGGCAATCATTAAGCTTATAATTAGTTGGCAAGTGTTGCTAGAACTTATACTAGAGGTGAAAAATGCAGTGGCATATTTCTTCTGCTTTGCCTTTTCCTCCTCCATTTATAGTCACCATCCTAACCCGCTTTCACCAGCTAAGAAAGTTGAAACTGCTTACTGACGTTCTTAACTCTTAACTTTTGACTAGCATTTTTTTGGGCTTGATATTTTTTAAAGTCTCTCTGGACAGTTGTTACTAAAAATAACTTTTAGATTTTTTTGCTCTTGATGTGATTTTCACTTCTTCACTGTTTTTCAATTGTCTCCCTTACAACGAAGGTGCCAAAAGGAAATCCCTACCACAGTGCCACTTCAGGAGAAATGGCTATATATCGCTCACACAGCCTCATTCTAAGAAAGGTACTTCTTTTCTTCTGTAATTTCAAGTGGAAAATTGAACTTCTTCCAAGTATTTCTTTCTTGAATATGGGTATTGATCCATTATGCACCCAATTAGTGCAAACCTCCATAGGAGGCAGCATAAGGAAAAGATTGCTGGACTTTGAAAGAAGCCTTTTTGGCTTTTACTATGTCCGTGTGCTTTTTAATTAACATGTAAATCAACATAAAAGACAGAAAAAAAAAAGGCAAAGCAGAAACTAGAAGGAAGAGTTGCTGCTCATCACTGGTTCGAGAAGTAAATCAGAACATTATCTTTTGTCACATTTGTGAATGAGCAGTGAGCAAGCCCAAACGCTAGGTTACAATTATGACTTATGTCCATTAAGATCATTTTGTTTTGCCCCATAATAAAATAATTGTGTCCTGCAAGCTATTGCTTCAACACGGGGGCAGATCTAGGGGGTTGTGAGGCTGTTCACCTGAAGCCCCTCGGCAACAACTTACGTTGTATGTATGAGGTCTTTTTGAAATTATTTTTATGTATATGTAGAGATTTTGTGGGATTCACTGGGTATGATGTGTTTGTTATTGATATATAGATTTGAATCCCTTGAAAACTTAGTGGTTTAGGGGATTTATAGTTTCTTTAAGGTTCCAAGTTCAAATCCTGGGCACTTCATTTTTATCTTTCGAATTTCCTTAATGAAAATCCTAGATCCACCACTGTCTCCAGACCACCTTTGGGGCTTGTTCCATGGCAAAATAGATGGTAAGAGTTTTGATACTGTAACTTCTATTTTTATAGTATGAAAGACAACTCTAGACTCTTGAAACACTTCCCTAACTTTTCCCTTCATAATAATTGGTGCGACAGTTTCATATGAGTTCAGTTGGTAAACCTGTGCCTATCTAGTCTCTGCATCAATTACAGCACATTTCTTTTTATTACAGGCTGGTGTTAAGGTAGATGATCCAGTTATCCAAGTATTCAACGGGCAGGAGGTAGAGGTATGGTCTCGAGTTGTATGGAAGCCGAAATGGGCGCTTACTTTCTCAGAAGTAAAAAGTAAAGTGAGTGGAAACTGCTCCATTTCACAAAGGTCTGCAATGGCTATAAAGGGAAGTAATATAGCCCTTGAGGACCTTTCTCTGGATGGAGCTCTCATTATAGGGGCTGTTGATGGTGCCGAGGTACGTCTCAAGTCCTTGATCCATTTATTATCCAGATGACAACATAGGGGCGTATCAACACCAATGATGTCTATAATTGATACATCATGCCTGTATGGTTGTAATTAGTCCACCCTGAACTCAAATTCTCTGATGAAAATTTTAGGTTGCTATTTGATACACTTGCTGATAATTATGTGTTCTAACAGGTCAAAGTGGGAGGTCCCGTGCAGAACAAGGGTTGGACAATTGAAAATGTCGACTACAAGGATACTTCAATACCAGAAGAAATAAGAATCAGGGGTTTCAGATTCAACAAGGTTGAGCAGTTGGAGAAAACATATACCGAGCCCGGGAAGTATTCTTTGAAGCCATAAGGTTGACACATTCTATACGCTTTTGAGCTCCAACATTCTGTAGGAGCTCTGAAAGCTTTGGCGAAACTGTTGATATTTATAGGAGATTTTGTTGCTTCGTTTTGTGTTTCCGAGTTTCTTGTAACCTTGTGACATAGGCAATGACTGTTGTTTTCCCTCCAATCATTTGTAACTTAGTTAACGAAACAGAATAAGGTCATTGGTTGTCATTTATTTAGTAATAAGTCCTTTTCAAAATCGTGGCGATTGGCTTAGAAGAAGTTTTACTCAAAATTTGACTTGCAGAATGAATTATTCATTGTTCACTCTTTGCAATTGCCATGAGAGCATTTTTCCTGCATCTAATAGTGTTTAATTGTTGATATTTTAGGTAATTTGTTAAAGTGTCCACTTACAATTACAACAGCTTTAGCTTCAGCATTTCTTCCAGTTCCAAGTGAGTGTCAAATTTTTACCTTCTAGATGACTCAACTTATGATATAGTTGGCTGCAGTTACCTTCTATGATTTTTTAAAATACCACAAATTTATTCACAAAGAATTTCAGAAATAAAGATTCATAAATAAATGAAAAGAAAGAAAGGGCGAAAAATAATATCGTTCCTATATCATAAAATTGATTATCGCTGTTACGAAATCCAATATGAATTGTGGACATATTCTCTACTCTTTGCTTCACTGTATAAATCTCATGACATGCACTGTTTCACTCCACTTCCCAAGTCCTATATAGGCTTCAAATGAACATGCATTTTGAATTTAGGGAAAAAAAAATCCAAGTGGAAACTTTAGGAAAATTATTTACTTCAAATTGAATCCATTCCAATATATTTACCTTTAGGGGTCAACAGAATTAAATAAAAAATTACACCAAATCGCAAATCAAGAAAAAAAAAACTCGAATAATGATTTGGTTTGACTTAATTTGATATTAAAAAATAAAATTTGATATATTTGGGTTGATATTATTTTAATTTTAAAAAGTCAATCTGTCACTGGACAACCCAACATTGTATATATAACTAGTATATGTTAATAGGTATCCGTGGTCCATATTAAAGAAATTATTCATTTGAGTATATTAAAAATTCAGTAAGCAAAGGGACTTTTGGAAATGGGCAGAAATAATGAAAAAATATGATAAATAAAGGAGTATAATTAGGTAATTTTTTCTATATTAAGTTTAACTATTTTAATAAAATAATAATTATAATATTACACGTACCTTATAAACTAAATAAACAGGAGATAAAAACTTGGTAATATAACAACTTGTCCTTTCACTTGGAAAAGAAGACAGTTCATTTTTTTTTGGATACAAAGAATATTTCAGCATAAAGCTGATATACTAAAGCTGAAATCACTCTAAATTCAAATTGATACCCAGAATCAAATATGGGAAACTGAGAAGAAATAGTCTAATGAATTAACGACGGATGTAGGATTTTAATTCAGGGAGGTTGAAATATAATAAAAATATAAATATGTGAATAAATCAACAAAATACAATTTCCAAAGGAATAATTAAGAAAAATTAAAAAATAATGTTTTAAGTGGGAGTCGAACCCTGAGTATGAAGGTTCATTTAAAAAGAAATCTATTGTTATGCTAAACTTTGTTTATTGTTTAGGGGGTTTAAATTTAATATATATATACGAAAAACAATTAGAAAATTTACCGGGGTTCGGATGACCCCCTCACCCCTCCTAGGTCCCCCCTGGAATGAATTAAGCCGCCATAGTGCTATACTTCTTGTCATCCTTAACTGTAGCTAAATTTACTTGGGTGAATCCTTTTTAAAAAATAATTACTGATTTTAGTAATACTTTTAATTTATTACTATTTATAGTAATATGATGACAAATTTGCACTAGTATTAATATGTAATATAAATATATTATAAGTATTTAAAAATATTTTGTGCTTGTTTGCGAAGAAATTGGCACAATGTGTATTAAAGTGTGTGATAAATGTATTATTCATCAATAAAATTTGTATCGTATATGTTTTACAAATAGTTCTTTGAAATATGTAATAAAACTGTATTATAAGTGTTCAATGAAAAAAATTGTTATTTGCTATAGATGGTAAATATTTTCCTAATATAGAATATCTATATAAGTTTCCCTACTATATTTAGAACATTAATAAGTGAGAGTTGGTAGGACGACGAAGGGTAATACCGTAATATTTTGGTTTTCCGGGGTATTAAGGCCAGTGGTATTTTCGTAATAACCTGGCATTTAATTGCCGCACACCATAGCCAATCCTCTGTGTTCTTGTCCACTGCCGCCCACGATACCCAATGGTGTGTGTTCTTCTGTCTGACGCACGCTTTTCCCCAAGTTCTCTATCTCTTCCTCACAGGAATTGGAGATAACTTCTCCTGATGCATGTGTTAGCAAGTCTTTGAGGAAGTCAAAATCCAGCAATGAAATGACGTCTTTTTGTGAAAACTTTGAATCTTCTTTAGTGAAGAAGGGGAAACAGAGGAATTACGCAGTGAATTCCTGACCATCCCCTGATGTGGACAGTAAATTGCAAGTTCCACAACCTAAATTGAAGAAACCTCCAGATGGCTCCTTACATGGTCATTTTGAAGCAGGTATATCTTTGTTATCATTTTCTTTTTTTGAATCTGCAGGTTGTGGAGTATTGGGACATTATCTTTTGTTACCTGAATTTGCAGTTGGAGAGAAACTTAATGAGTGGTTGGATCATGATGGTGGAATAAGCAAACGCAAGGTGAGTAGTTAGAGCTATGTGATATAATCTGTACTTAGTTTTTCTTAATGAGTGATTTGAGACTAATCATTGTGCTGGTTTGTGTGAATGCTTGTTTCTTCTGCTTCTGCTGCACTTTGGTGCAACATCTTTGGTGTTAATTCATCAAGAGGGAATACGCCAAAAAGTCGTTGAAAGGGAGGGGCGGAAGGCATTTAGTGGGTGGTGATAAGGAATCATCATTCATCATTGTTGGCCATGTAATATCATCTCTACTTAGTAACCTCTCCATTTAGATTTTCATGGGTCCCATTTTGCTTGCTCCTGTGATGTTTGTGAATAAAGGATTGTTTGTCTTGCTCTTCCAATCTGGAAGCTCAAGAGTTTGAGTCTGTACGCCAC
The DNA here is from genome assembly GCA_029948455.1 of Solanum rostratum. Classification (NCBI taxonomy): domain Eukaryota; kingdom Viridiplantae; phylum Streptophyta; class Magnoliopsida; order Solanales; family Solanaceae; genus Solanum; species Solanum rostratum. The sequence goes on along the minus strand of CM057049.1, from coordinate 15,214,391 downwards.
TGGTATTCCGGGGAATGGCGAAGGTGCGGCTTTCTTTCTTTCCATATGTTGCATCTACAAATGTTTCTTTGCTGTGGCATGCTTACTTCTCCTAATGCAGGTGTTAGCAAGTCTTTGAGGAAGTCAAAATCCAGCAATGAAATCACGTCAATCTGTGAAAACTTCTCGTGAATCTTCTTTAGTGAAGAAGGGGAAACAAAGGAATTACGCAGTGAATTCCTGACCATCCCCTGATGTGGACCGTAAATTGCAAGTTCCACAACCTAAATTGAAGAAACCTCCAGATGGCTTTTAAAGCTCCAGTTGAACCAAGTACTGCTCTTGGTGGTTTCTCTGTTAATAATTACTCTGAGGTACCTCTTTTTTCCCTTCGTGCATTAAAATCGTTATTCACATAACTGATCATAATGTTGGTATAAGTTGTAACGTGATGATATAATATTTCTGGGACAGGCTTCTGCTTTCATTGTGACATATCCTGGTCGCTCTTTATGACTATCTTCCTTATAGTTGCCCCAGTTGCTGTGTTTTGCGTATTTGTTGCGAGGAAACTTGTAGATGACTTTGCTGGTTACTGGGGGTGGTATATCATTGTCGTAGCTATTGTTTTTACACTATATGTAAGTGCTTACTTTTTTTTTTAAAGGTGACTAAGCTTATATTCTGTACGCATGATTTCAAAGTTCTTTATATACCTCAAGTATTTTATGGTTATATTGGCTGTCTTAGCTGGTGGAATCAAAACAAGTATTGTGCCTTTTGATCAATTTCAGATAATGGAATTCTACAAGTAGTTTCTCCTGTTCACTGGTCTTTGTATTTTTCTTATTATGTAAATACTGTGTTATTTACTTAGCTGTTCCTTTCTTTCTTGCATTTGCATTCAGTTTGGGCATTTAAGTAAGCTTGGTGATTCATGAACAAAAACAAGTTTTGTTTGCACATTACTTGTAAGTGTTGATAATGTGTCAACACAACTGGCTTGTTATGATTTATTTATTGTGATCTAACTGCAAGAGATCTTTTGCCATTGCTTTACATTGTAGCTTGGTTAATTATGATAAACCCTCAACTTCATAACTTCCAGAAATGTTCTTTCTTTACACCCCAACTGCGCTTGTTGCTCTTCCCGCGCCTGTTGCTGAAGCTACTCCTATTGAATATTAAATGAACTAAAGGATCACAGCGTCTACACCTCGCTCTACTCTGCACACTATGTGCAGACCACGATATCTTAGGAGTAACAATCTTATACTCCAGTGTGTTTAAGTGTTGCTTCTGATATTTGTTGTTTCCTGTTATTTAAAGTATTATCAACTGTCAAGTTGTCTGACAATTGATGAGCAGTTATCACTTTAGTAGTCTACTCTGATCTTTAACAATCTTATGCTTTCCTTTTTATTTGCAGGACAGTCTTCCTTTTTTCCCTATTCCCGGAGTGAATCAAGATATTGCAAAGTTATATTGTGCTAGCCTAAGGTTGAATCAGAGACTGAAATTATGAAAACCGATGAATCGGTTATTGGAAGACAATCTCTTTGTCAGGATCCTATCAACCGTTGAGGGACTAGAACTCATGGATGTGCGAGGTTCATAGTTCACACTACCTCAAAATTTTGCTTAAACTTTGAGTTTTAATGCTTGATTATCTTGGATGGATCCATTACTGCTCATGAAATCTTTTTATTACTGTACCATGCTGATAATACCATCTTGCATGTGGTAGTGTAAATGGAGAGAGAAAAACAACAGATGCTTTGAGGATATCTCTATCTCAATCCAGAAAATAAAAAATCATTGCATCAATACTATGTATTTTTGTTGTTAAGAAGAGGGTATAGAAGAAGCTCCAACATTTAATAGACTTTTTAGGATCTTTGTAACTACTGCAACTTTCTACTGTTTTTTGGGCCTATAATTTTTTGGAGGTTTCCAGCATATCCTTACCGCCTAAGAACACAACTTTACATTTATCAAAATTACTGTACCATGCTGATAACCCCTATTTTTTCCTGCAGACAATCACTTGAGCTCAGTGCTCTTGAGCTTTGGGATTGCTGAACAATGCACAAGGCAGGAGAAGTTTCTTAAGTACCTTAGGTCTGGATCAAACGATGTAGAAAGTGGTGAAATAGATATGTCTAAACTCTTTGATTTCGTGGGGCCATTGGTACATGCGATAAACATGTATCAACAATAATTTCCTCCTTATCTCGAACGACAATCTCATGATGCTACGTCTCATCCATCTCTGGTCTATCCAAGTGCTGCACTTCACCTATGGGAACCTTCTTTAAATTTGATAGGACTCAATTCAGGAAAAATGATTCATTCTGATGGCTGCCTATTAGTTAGAGATGTCAGTGCTAGCATTGAGATGAAGGACATACTTTCAATTATCTCTGAGTTTTACTTCTCAAAGGACTCAATAAAATGCACAAAACACGCAATGCTGCTTCCATACTTTGACAGGTAGCAATAGTTCTTCTGCTTGAATTCTGCTCTAAAATTTCCCTTACTACAACTAAACCACCAACAGCAGGAGAGCCCACATTCTGACTATAGAATAATAGATGTTCAGCGCATTCAGTAAGGCTAACAACTCACTTTAAACTCGCAGTTAGTCTTGGCCCAACTCTTCCCCGGGGTTGGCCTTTTAAGGCTTATTTCACTTCTTTTTTTCTTTTTCTCTTATTGCTAATTGGAACTCTAGCTTCGGTAACCTCCTAAACCTTATCCATTATGTCAACTCTTCTTCAACAAGGGGAAGATAGGAGGTAATTCCCTTTTTCAAGGCCCCTAACCTAGTCCTAGTTTGGTTCTCCAGTAGAAAGATTTGAGATACCTTTTCCTACCCTATAAATTAAGGGAGACTAACACTATGCTTTATAGAAAGCGAAATAGTGATAAGGAGTTGCGGAAAAGTCCCCGAAAAAAGGAAGCGACTTTTCCCGGAAGAGCAGAGGGGACAGTCTTTGGCCCAGGTAAAATAAAACCAGGCCTCCCCTTCCACCCAAGTCCCCGAAAAAAGGAAGCGACTTTTCCCGGAAGAGCAGAGGGGACAGTCTTTGGCCCAGGTAAAATAAAACCAGGCCTCCCCTTCCACCCAAGTGGACTATTCTCTCCTTATGGAGTCTAAGAAAAGAGAGATATCCTTGCACAAGGCGAAAGATCGATGTCCTTCAGAATTCTAAAAAGATCAAGAATTGCGTGCCTTTAGATCCTATCTTTCTTGATTCATAATCAAGACGAAAGGTCGGATGTACTTGTTCAGATCAGGTCTACTTTTGGTCATTCTTCTCTCTGAAAAATCGAATATTGCTCAAAGAAGGTGACTCGTAGTCCCTTTTCGAGTATTATCTTCGCTGTGGATATCCAGTCGGTGTGCGTATGAACGAACAGATTCCACCTCTTTATGAGCTATATGCCCTGCTTGTCCCCCATACCCCTTTCAGCAAGGGTTGCCGTGGTCTCCAAGAATCTTCTTCCGACCTCTGAGGTGGTCCGTCAAGTCCTCTAGCCTAGGGTAGTCAAAATAAAGGCAAGATTCTCTCGTCTTTTATTTCCCTTTTTTCTTAGAGAGATGTCGTCCTTCCAGTTCCTGATGAATTGAGTCCGCCATCTATTTCATAGTAATCACGAAAAGCAAGCCCTATGTGTCACAAGCAGGCACCACGGGTTCTTTACTTTTTGGTGAGGTGGAGGGCTTTTGTGCATTATAGCACAGGTCGTGACTACCCTTTTACCTTGATTGATGTTGCATATCGCCCGCTTGTTCTATAGAAAACTAAGTGCCTATCAATTAATTCCAAGAAAGTGGCCAGGGTATAACTAGAATTTCATTTCAATCTCGATATTGTTGGAATTGGTCTCGAAGAAGCGATTGCCCGCGAAAGCCGTAGCCCTTTAATTGCTTAGGGAAATCGGCCTTCTTTAGTCAAAGCTTTTTCTATTCTTTTGTTAACTGATTTATGTATCGGATTTCATTCACCCCACGGTTGGGAATTAATGATTGGCTCTATCTATAAAGATTTTGGATTTCTTCATAATGATCAAATTATATCTGATCTTGTTTCCACCTTTCCAGTCATTCTCGATACTATTTTCTTTTGATTTTCCGTTATTTAAATCGTCTGTCTCCGTCACTTGTAGTTATTTATCATTCAATGAATGACTGATAAAAGATCCATTGATATTAATCTAATCCAATTAGAATGTTTGGTACTTTGTAGTTGTACATAAGCAAAGTATTGAAAATCGTATTTACTCTTTCTATTTCTAACCATCGAAGAGATTCATCCTAAATTATTCCAGCAAATAGCAGAATCGTGGCTAGGGAACTATACTAGTGACCTACCCAATTTATTGTAGAAATTTTCGCGATCAATGATTGGACCATGCAAACTAGAAATGCTTTTTCTTGGCTAAAGAAAGAGATTACTCGATCTATTTTCGTATCGCTCATGATATATATCAACACTCGGACATCCATTGCAAGTGCATATCCCACTTTTGCACAGCAGGGTTATGAAAATCCACGAGAAGCGACTGGGTGTATTGTATGTGCCAATTGCCATTTAGCTAATAAGCCCGTGGAGATTGAGGTTCCACAAGCGGTACTTCCGGATACTGTATTTGAGGCAGTTGTTCGAATTCCTTATGATATGCAACTGAAACAAGTTTTTGCTAATAGATGGTAAAAAAAGGGGGTTGAACGTGGGGGCTTGTTCTTATTTATCGGAGGGGTTTGAATTAGCTCCTCCCGATCGTATCTCTCCCGAGATGAAAGAAAAGATTGGCAATTTTGCTTTTCAGAGCTATCGCCCCAATAAAAAAAAGATTCTTGTGGTAGGCCCTGTCCCTGGTAAAACCTATAGTGAAATAACCTTCCCTATTCTTTCCTCGGACCCTGCTACTAAGAAGGATGTTCACTTCTAAAAATATCCTCTATACGTAGGCGGGAACAGGGGAAGGGGTCAGATTTATCCCAACGGCAGCAAGAGTAAGAATACAGTTTCTAATGCTACAGCAGCAGGTATAGTAAGCAAAATCATACGAAAAGACAAAGGGGGATATGAGATAACCATAACGGATGCATTGGATGGGCGTCAAGTGGTTGATATTATCCCTCCCGAACCAGAACTTCTTGTTTCCGAGGACGAATCTATCAAATTTGATCAACCATTAACGAGTAATCCTAATGTAGGCGGATTTGGTCAGGGAGATGCAGAAATAGTACTTCAAGATCCATTACGTGTCCAAGGACTTTTGTTCTTCTTGGCATCTATTATTTTGGCACAAAGCTTTTTGGTTCTTAAAAAGAAAGAGTTCGAGAAGGTTCAATTGGCCGAAATGAATTTCTAGATTTGCAGATTTATCGACATCAAGTTGTAAAAAGAACCAAATTCTTGTTAGCGATTATTTATGATAAAAAAAGGAAATTATGAAAACTCCTTTGTCTTATTTAGACCCTTCTGAAAAATCTACATTACATACTCTTTTTCTACGAGATGCTGGGAATCCCGTTGAGTTCTTACGCTTTCATGTTGACAACTCAATTCATTCGATTACTACAGGGATGAACCCAATCCGGAATATGAACCATAAAAGAAAATACCTATTAAACCGATTACAAGAATACCAGTTACAGTACCTATTATCCAAAGAGGAATCCTTCCAGTAGTATCGGCCATTTACCCCACTTCCCTCCAGATTTCGTCAAGTGATCATGCTAGAGACATAAACAGCCTTGGATAATGAAATTATGAGATCCTTTTGAACGAGCTAAGAGAATCTTATTTATTCTCTTTCGTTTTGTTAATTGAAGAAATAATTGGAAAATAAAAAGCAAGTACAAAAATGAGTAATAACCCCCAGTAGAGACTGGTACGATGAAATTCAACATTTTGTGATTTCTGGAAAGTAACGATTCCATTCAGTTCGCTTTCGGAAAACTTGCTGGTCGCGGATTAGTTCGTTCTACGCCGCCAGCGGCCTTAACTCAAAGGCGCAGGTTGATCTCTCTGGTTGAGGCTACATTCATTTATTTATATTCAACTTGACACGTGGGAAGGACTTGAGTTGAGTTGAGTCGAGTTTCTTGAGTTAAGTCCGAGGTATTGATGATGTGGAGATGAGATGTTAAGGGGTCAATTGTCTACTTTAATTTTGCCTTAGATAGACATTTGATATTATGATGGAGTATGATGTTGAGTTGATGTTTTCCCTATGCTATTGTACATATATTGTTATATTCAGCTATTTTACGTACCAGTACATTTCACGTACTGACGTCGCTCGGTGCTACATCGTTTCATGATGCAGATACATGAGTGAGAGGACTTCAGCAGACGCATCGTTGAGGTCAGAGATTTCGAGTTCAGTCATTGGTGAGTCTCCTTGCTATCCGGAGGAGACCCTTTTTATTGTTGTTTCTGTTAATTATTGAGTTGGGTAGCCATGGCCTGTCATGGTACCATCTTAGACAGTTGAGTCAAGTTAGAGGCTTTATAGACATGAGTCGAGGTTTGATGTTGATGTTTTTTCCTTGTGAATTGAGTAGTACTTATACTTATTTATTCGGATGTTGAGATTGATGTTGGCCATTGGCCCTTTTATTGAGGTAGCTCACTACACTACTTCCGTTATTCTGCTGTGTTGATGTTGAGTGACTGTCTTGAGAACGAGTGGTTTACTTGGAGACTAGCAATAGTCTCTGGGTGCCGGCCACGCGTAGGGTACCCTCCTGGGGCGTGACATTGTGTTATTTCCATAAGAAACATCTAAGAGAGTTTTATTTTGTTGGACTATAGAAATATTTGAAACACAAGTTAATTATATGTTTCCTATGAATACTTTATCGAAAAGATCCTAAATTTCAATAAAAATAAAAATAAAAATGAAAATTGAAAACATAAGAAATCCAAAACAATACGAAGTTGAAAAATTCGGGTTTTATTAATTTGGTTTGATTTATAGATTTAAAAATCTAACACAAGTGATTTGGTTTGGTGTTTGAAAAACCCGAACCAACTCTATCCATATACACCTCTATTTATCCTTATTAGACCCACAACCCAAATATTTTACTTGATTGCCCCCTTGTTCTATTCACTGTCTAGCACTCATATTCGTCTCTCTCCACTCTCTGCTAAGGGTGGTATAAATATTAGAAATTGAAATATCTGATCGAACCAAACTAATTTGATTTTTTAATTTTTCAGTTTGGTATCGATATTCTTTTTTCAAAAATTCGATTCTTCAATTCGGTGTAGGGATTTCAAAACTTCGGTGCACCGAAGAACCGAACTTTTATTAAAAGAAATTAAATCATTCATAAAACAAGTCAAAGCATCAATTAAATCATTCATGAAACAAGTCAAAGTAGCAATAAATTTGTAATTCATATAGTTAACTTGGATAATTATTTTTCAAAAGAAATTCAAACATATTTTATCGGTTTATGTCACGTAAAGAAATTCGTCTTCGTCCTTGTTTTCCTCAAGCAATAATTGGAGGGGCAAGTTGTTGACAAAGATAAATATAGTTTTTTAAGCAACAATAAATACTTTATGGGGACACATCATCACTTAACATGATTTTAAGTTTTTAAGTGTCTTTTACTTTGATTTTGTCCTCATTTCATTTTTTATTAGCTTGCACTGAAAAATCATTTTGAAAACACTGAATAAATCAAACCGAACCGAATTTGCTAAAACCGAACCGAATGCCCGCCCCCTCTCTTTGCCCTCTCTCCTCCCTCTCTGAATCTCGCTCGCCTCTCTCCTCACTCTCCCAATCTCGCTTGCTAGATATACAAAACATATTTATATCAGTTACAAATATATAATTATTTGACAGATATACATATAAAATTTGACATAGATAAATATATAATTCGTCTCTCTCCACTCTCTGCCCTCTCTCGCCTCTTGCCTCCCACTCTCGATCTCGCTCGCCTCTCTCCTATAATATGTAGCTACAAATTGTAATTTTAGCAAACTATAGCTATTTTTTGCCTTATTATATTTCAAGTGTTTGCTCTTTTTTAAAAAATCCTTTTTTGATGCCATCAGAGTATAAATATACTCTAATGGTATCAAGAAATAAGTGATTAGTATTTTCACAGAACCATATATAGCTTTTTCATCCTTAATACTATTAAAGTATATATTACTCTGATGGTACCAAGTAACAACTGAATAGTCTTTTTATTGAAGCACTGCATGTTTCTCTTTGATGCGTTCGAAGTATATATACTCTAACAATATCAAGGAGTAGCTGAGTAATGTTTTCACTGAAATATTGCTTCTTCTTTTTTGATATCAGTAGAGTATATATTTTGATGATATCAAACAGTAATTTAGTAGTGTTCTCAATGAAGCATTGCCTCTTTCTCGTTGATACCATCACATTGTACATATGTTCTTATGACATCAAATGTGTGTTGGTAGTTAAAAATAGGAGGATATAAAAGTGAGAGGGTAGTTGTTGAGTTAATATCATGTAAGTTAATTCTACATATATTAATTAGTGTAATGCAAAGAATAAAAAAAAATATATATGTTACATAGGAAATGAACATATATAGTTTTTCCAAATGAAGGTTTTCTTTAAGTGAAATGTAAGAGACCTTTAATGTCATCAACATTCACATATGTTTCTCAAAAAAAAAATTACTTCTTATTCTTTGCAACTCCTCCTCTTGAAATCCTATATAAAGAGTGTGTTTGATGAACATAAATATATACCAACCAAAAGAAGGAAGAAAAAATAACTTCCTCCTTTTTTCTTCTTGATCATTTTTGGGCAACCTCCAAACTTTCAGTCACGAATGCACGTGTTTGAGAGTAGCTGTGGAACCTTGGGGAGCGACCGGCTAGAGCGATTTGCATTGGAGTCAGGCCGAAATTACTTTCAAGGCAGTGGCTTGCGACGACACGGTGTTTTTGATAAGTTATTTAATTCTAGTCCAATGTCAATATTATAGTATTTTTCCAACAATTTGAAAGCGATTTTCTTACTTACAATATTGATAATGGGTATTTCTTTAAACAAAAATTTTTCTGATTTGTCAAAGCTTGAGGCAAATCTGGTGGCTAATAAGACAGATTGGGTGTTAGACACAGGTGCTTCAAGACATCTTTGTGCCAACAAGGAGTTATTCTATGAACTTGAGGAGTCCAATAATGATGAATGTGTTTATATGGGTAACTCCACTACTGGAGTTATGGGTAAAGGAAATTTTTTTTACTTAAATTAACTTTTGAAAAAACTTTAGCTTTGAATAATGTTTTGTACGTACCCTTTCTCCGTAGAAATTTAGATTCCAGAGCACTTCTCAATAAAACAGGCCTTAAACTTGTTTTTGAAGCTGATAAAATAGTTATTTCTCGTGAAGGAGACTTTTTTGGGAAGGGATGTTTTAGTGGAGGTTTATTTGTACTAAATATTGTTCAAGAGATTGTCAATAATGCAAGTATTTCTAATGCTGCCTATATTGTTGAGTCTATTAATTTGTGGCATAGTAGACTAGGTCATGTTAGTATAGCTTCTATTAAAAGACTTTGGAAAATGAAATTAATTCTTATGATAAAAATTGAGGATTTTTCTAAATGTTCTCTGTGTGTAGAAGCAAAACATGCCAAAAAACCTTTTAAATGTGTTATTGATCGAAAGACTGAATTAGTACATTCATACTTAGCACATTTCAAGAATAATGTTATTAAAGGTGGAAAGAAGTATTATATTACCTTTGCTGATGATTTTTCTAGATACACTAAGGTATATCTTCTTTAATCTAAAGATGAGGCTGAAAGTATGTTCTTGAAATTCAAAGCAAAAAGGGAAAATCAATTAGGTAGGAAGATCAGGAGATATAAATCTGATAGAGGTGGTGAATATAATACCAAAGAGGATTTTTTGTGAAAAAAATTAGTATTATGCATGATGTTAATGCTCCTTATACTCTCCCACAAAGTGGTGTAGCCGAACGAAAAAATAGATACCTTAAGGGAATGATGAATTCTATGCTTTTAATTAAGTTCAGGTTTATCTAACAATATGTGGGGGAAGCTGTCTTTTCTGTATGTTATATTCTTAATAGAAAAGACCTTATATGAATTTTGGAAAAGAATATGTCCCTAACTTGAAATTTCTAAAAGTGTGGGGTGTTTGGCTAAAGTTGATTTACCTAATTTTGAACGAGTAAATGTAAGTTCTAAGACCTATAGTACTGTCTTTATTGGCTATGTTCAAAATAGCACTGCTTATAGATTTATATCTTTGAATGACCATACTATTTGTGAATCTAGAGATACAAAAAAAAATTTAGCACAATTTTCCTTTGAAAAATAATGTGTCTATTGATGTGCAAAATAATGCTTCTACATCTATGTCTATAAATTCTTATGTTCTTCCTTCTTCTGATGTTATTTCTAATAAGCATGAAAATGAAATTAGAAGGAGTAAAAAATCTAGATTGAGACGAGCTTTGGTCCTGATTTCATTACTACTTTTCTGACTGAAAATTTGATATTATTGTCTAAAATGACGAATTAGTATCTCTCTACTTAATAGAAAAAGCCCTAAGAGTTATGATGAAGCAATGAGATCGATAGATGTGATGTTTTGAAAAGAGGCTATTAAAAGTGAATTAAACTCTATAGTTTCTAATCACACTTGGGACTTGCATGATTTGCCTAAAGGTTGTAAACCCATAAGTAGCAAGTGGATATTTAAGAAGAAATTGAGACCTGATGGTACAATTGATAAATATAAGGCTAGACTTGTGATTTAGAGGTTTTAACCAAAAGAAAAGTGTTGATTATTTTGATACTTATTCTCCTGTGACTAAAATAGCAACTATTAGAGATTTTATTGCTTTAACCACTATTCATAGTTTAGTGGTTCATTGAATGGATGTGAAAATATCATTTTTAAATGGTGATTTAGAGGAAGAGATCTATATGACTCAGCCTGAGGGTTTTGTGGTCCTAGGACAAGAGGATAAAGTATGCAAAATGAGGAAGTCTTTGTATGGACTAAAATAGGCACCTAAGCAGTGGTATGAAAAGTTTAACACTATATTGGTGGATAATGATTTTATTGTCAATTCATCTGATACTTGTGTTTATTCCAAAATAATATGTTCAGATTGTGTGATCATATGTTTGTATGTAGATGACATGCTAATATTTGGTCATAATGTGAATGTCATTAATGAGACTAAGAACTTTTTTATCTTCTCAGTTTGAAATGAAAGACCTTGGAGAAGCGGATGTGATTTTAGGGATTAAAATCAAAAGAACTATTAATGGTTTCTCTTTGTGTCAGTCTCATTATATTGAAAATTTATTGAAAAAGTTTAATTATTTTGATGTAATTCTAGTGAGAACTCCTTATGTTCCTAGCATACACTTGAAAAAGAATAAAAAATCTAGTGTTTCTCACACTGAACATGCTAAAATAATTGAGAGTGTAATATTTCTTATGAATTATACTTGGCCTGATATAACTTATGCTGTTAGCAGATTGAGTAGATATACTTATAATCCTAGTAGTGAATACTGGAATACTCTTTATTACTTGCTAAGGTATTTGAGAGGTACTACAGATTGGTGTTTACATTTTAATAAATTTCCTATTGTCTTAGAAGGATTTTGTGATGCAAATTGCGTAACTGACAATGATGAAGTTAGCTCCACTAGTGGTTATGTGTTTACTTTGGGTGCAGGTTTTATTTCATGGAAGTCTTCTAAATAAACTTGTATAGCACGATCTACCATGAAATTTGAATTCATTGCTCTCGAGTTGACAGGGCAAGAAGTTAAGTGGTTGAAAAATCACTTAACGGAGGTGCCATTATGGGGAAGACGAGCTTCCCAGTCTCTCTTTATTGTGATTCACAGGTAGTAATTGGAATTGTCAAAAATACTATATACAATGGAAAAAGAGACATATTCGTATCAGACATGGTGCAGCTAAATAATTGTTGAAACTGAGTGTTATCTCCTTGGAATATGTAAGGTCCGAAAGAAATTTGGCGGATCCTTTGACCAAGGGTTAGACAAGAAAAATGATCCTTGAAACGTTGAGGGGATTAGACTAAAGCCTATTGATTGAGGTAATGTGGTGGACATATTAGGCTTCAATATACACCACATTTTCTATCTCTGTGGCGTGAGATAATGTTTTATAAGGTTGAGCTTATTTTGCTCTTAATGATTCTATAGCCTTAAGGTGATCTATTTGAGATAGACTTGATGGAATCACCAACGTGAGTGTAAAGATGTGGTCGCTTTTATGAAAGACTTGGGTCGTCTTTCTAGAGCACTCATAAGACCCAAGGTATGTGCATATAACCATAAAAGCACTTTGTTTGTATTGGGGGGGTTGCTTAAAAGAAATTAAGGAAATGGTATGTGTTATGGGGGTCTCAACTTATATCCATTCAGTTCAAGAGTACTTCACTTTTTGGATATTAGTTGTTGCCTCATTTTGCTATGTGTTAATTCAAATTGAAAAGTATTGACACTTAAGTACATGTTCCTTCCTTTTGCCCAAATTCTATTCTTACTTTCTATCTTTGCATTAGTGGAGGATTGTTGGGTTAATATTATGTAAATTAATTCTACATATATTAATTAGTGTAATGCAAAAGATAAAGAAAAATAAATAAATGTAATGACCTTTAATGTCATTAAGAATATATTATTTTTCCAAATGAAGGTTTTCTTTAAGTGAATTGTAATGACCTTTAATGTTATTAACATTCACATACATTTCTCAAAAATATTACTTCTTATTCTTTGCAACTCCTCCTCTTGAAATCTTATATAAAGAGTGTGTTTGATGAACATAAATATATACCAACCTAAAGAAGGAAAATATTTAATAAATAACAACTTAAAAGTAGGTTATTATTAATAATGACAATAGAATCTAATTTTCAAGTCATAGCAATACAAATTTTTTATAAACTAACAAATAAGAAAAAAAATGTTAAGGGTATTAGATCCGAAATTAAAATTAAAATAAAACAAATCTACACCTAAATAATGGCAGCTATTAAATGACCATATTAATTGTAACACAATTTTTTATTTTTGATTATATCATAATCATTGATTACACATCTTTTATTTTTGGTTATAACATCTACGTTAGTTACATCCTTTTTGTTTCTTTCATAAATGTAAAATCTTCCATACTCGAACCGATTGTAAATCTTCCATTTTTGAATGGATTTTGATGATGCTGTGATTTTAATTTCGAAATTATAGGGATCTGATTATTATTTTTTTTGAAATACCATGAAATTAAATTGTTGTTCTATTTTGATTTAACATGGTGGCAAATGGGATTCTTAAGGTTTGTAAATTTTTGTTCTATGTTATATGTCAATTTTTGTTTTATTTTTTGTGACGAAAAAATGATTTGTTTACGTTTTTTTAAAGAAAATTTTGCAACGTTATATGTGTATATATTTGATTTGCAGTGTTATATGTGTATGTATATATTTGATGTATTTTTTTGTATTCTTTATTTTTTTTACGTGTTTTGTATGCGGATTTCTTTTAAGTGATTTGTGTGTTTTTGCATTTAACTTTGTTTCATGACTATTGAAGTAAGTAGATATGTTGATTATGGCGGTCCAAGCAATTCAAGAGAGCGTTTTCTAGATACACGAAAGTATCAACAACCAAAATCCAAGTCAAGATTGAACAAGTAGTTTGTTAACTATCTTTTGATGGGGTTTTAGGTTCAAAATATACCACTCTTTTGTTATGATGGGCATATAGGAGTTTATATTTGTCTCTCTTTTTTTAATACAATGAACAAGTAGTGGGAAGCTCATTGATCTTTTATTGGTAACTCTCCTTTGGGTGTATTCTTAGGTTCATAATAGACCCCTTTTTTTTTTTGTTATGATGGACGTGGGAAGCTCATGGTTTATTGATCTTCTATTTTCTGACTAAAATATTCAGTATATGATTGGATTTACATTAGTGAATTTTCAATTATATCATTTATGTTGTTTGCTTTGTTTTTCAAGGATATTATTGGGTTTATTTCAGGATTTGTCAAGTTCATACCTATAATCCAAATATACATCACTTAAATACCCAACTTTGTATATTCACTATTAAATGCAAACACAATGAGAATCTAAGTATATTATTGGATTTTTTTTCTAGGTGTTCTGAGTATATCACTTAAATTAAGACATAGTGATTTTTTCTGTATATTATTGATATTTATTCAGGGTATATCAAGTCTTTACCAATATACTAGTATATATCACTCAAATACTAAAAAACATATACTTTACACGAAAAAAATAATGATTTTTCTAGTATATTGTTTTGTTTTAAGGGTATATCAAGTCCTCACCATTATAACATATAAGTTTCCACCATTAAATTACTTCACGCGGTTTCCTAGGCTTTCGAAATGTGTTTTTTGTTCCAACCTTTTTAGAACGGATAGGCGCTTGGTACCTGTAAATACACTTTTTAGTATGATTTCGTGCTGAACCTGGTAAAGAGGACTTCTTTTTCATTTCAATAGGTAGGGTAGGAATACACCTAGGAAGGAAGCAGAAGTGAAGGACAAAGGTGTCTTGAACAGGCGGGGAAAAGACGTTTAAAGCGGAGGTTTGGAACCCTTTACCAAATTCACCAGTCTGAAGTGAAGAAGTGACCGATTCCTTAATCTTTAAATTGTGTAAAAAAAAAATTTGTCGTGCTAGGTCACTGACATATCCTTTTTTGTCTTTATTTGACCCCAAGAATGGATTGGATCGAAACAACTTTCCTGTTGAAGCCCTTTGTGTCTGTATTAATTTCTGACTGCAGGGAATCTCCATAGCCAATTTTCCATTTTTGATAGAAGGTGTTGTCTTTGGTACTACTATTATTTTACACGATCTAGAAACTTCCATAACGTTGGCATGATTCGGTTTGAGCAACAAATCCTGACGTGATACATCCTCGTAATGAAAATAGAGTGGAAACATGAGTTGATCCATAATGAATATTAGATTGAAGTTCTCTTAAAGAAGACCGCCAACTCCTATCCCGAAGATACAAAGCGCCCGGTCCTCTTCTCTTGTGTCGAAGTGTAGTGTAATGTGGTGAGGTTTTGCCTCACAGAAAGAGTGGGAAATTGGGATATAGGTCACTTAAATATCAAAAATATATACCCACTATTTAAAAAAGCAAACATATTGAATCTTTCCAGTATATTATTGATATCATTTCATAGTATGTCAAGTCTTTACCAAAATACCAATTATACATCACTTAAACACCAAATATATATAACTACAATAACGTTTAAGTGTTTTTATTTAAGTATTTTTTATTGGTTTCATTCAGGATGTTTTTAGTCCCTATCAATATACCAATTATATACCAAGTACATATCAGTTAAATACCAAATATATACATACAAACATCTTTAGGTGTATTTTTTTTAAGTATATTATTATGTTCAATTTTACATGAAAAAATATTGATTTCTTTTCTAGTATATAATTGATTTTATTAAGGATATATCAAGTCTTTGCCAATATAACATTTAAATGTCAATTAAATGCAAACACATATCAAGTTCTCACCATTAAATCAAATATAGGTCACTTAAATAAAAAAATGTGTATCTAATATGTCATGTTCCTACCAATATATCAACTATATATCAGTTAAACACCAAATATATGCACACAAATATCTTTTTTGTGTATTATTTAAGTATATTGTTGATTTCACTCAAGGTATGTTAAGTTCTTACCAATTATATATCACTCAAACACTTAAATTATATATACAATATCTTTTAATTGTTTTTTTTTCCAAGATTCTTATTTGGTTTTATTCTAGGGTAGGTCAGATTTTTATACATCATTTAAAAATCAAAGATACCAATTTAATATATATCATTAAGGAGTAACCAATATATGAATCAAATGCAAATATATATCATGCTCCCACCATTAAATAAAAAATAGATCACGTAAATACAAAAAATGTATATGCACCATCAAAATGCAATTTACTGATTATTTTTTTCCAGTATATTTATTGGTTCCACGACATACTCTTATTCGAAATCTTCAGAAGACAATGATTCAACAGATTTTGATTTTCTCGCAACATTTTTATGACCTTTTTTTTATGGGTTTCCCCATGAAATCAGGATACTTGCGAGCAAATTAAATGTAGGAACTTTGCTCAAGCTTTGATTCATGTCTTTTGCCATGAGTGATTTTTTTCTTCAAATCCTTCGTCGTTACTCTTGATTAACAAAGCCCTAAAACTTAAAACCAGGAAAACAGAAAAAGGATTAGCCATGGAAGTCTTGAAAAAAGTGTTTTCTTTCAATAACTATGCTTTTAATGGTGAGAAACAACACATAAATGCCTTTTGGGAATAAGGCTCTTCAAACTCTACAGTTGAACATGGATTTTTGTTCCAGAAGTCTAAAAAACAAAGCAATATAAACTAAAATAAAACTGAAAATAAATAAGTAATAACTAATAATAATCTATCATAATCCCTGCACAGGGACTTGTTCTAGTAAAGGGTGAACGAATCACTTTAAAATTATTAATTAAAAAAAAAAAAAAATTAAATAACTATTAATTATTACAAGAATTTTGTTATTTTGGTAGTACTTTATAACTACCTACATAACTTGTAATAAGTAATCTAAACTCTATATGGGGATTAATTATTCCAAAAAATATTAACTTTCTCCTTTCTTCTTCTTGAATATTTTTGAGCAATTGATTTTTTGGCAATTTTCAAATTTTCAGCCACGAGTGTCTGTGTTTGAGAATAGCTGTGGAACCTTGGGGAGCAACCAACTAGAACGATTTGTGCCGGAATCGAGCCGAAAGGCAATAACTTGCCACGACACAGTGTTTATGATAAGTTATTTATTCTAATCTAATATCAAATACTATAGTACTTTTCCAACAAGTAGTCACTTATAATAGCTTTATTTTGGATACAAGTGTTCTTTTTTCAAACTTTATCTTACTTATCAAGATGTATATATATGCTGTTTTTAATAAAAATCACGTCAAACGCTCACCTTTCTTGGCTGTATCATTTGGAAGTTCTAAAATAAAATTGGAGCTAAAGTTGTGTTTTTTCTATAATTTTTACATTATATATTTGGAATTTAAATATATACTTTCTTACAATTATGAAACATAATTTACTAAAAAATCATTTTATAAAATAAAAATTCAGGGTGTGTTTGCAAAGAAAAATTTTAAAAGCGAAAATAAAATTTTGGATATTTTTTAAACGCGATTTTAAGATGAAGTGTAAAATTATGATGCCAAATAAAAGTTTCAAATTTTGAACGAAAGGAGGGAAAAAAGAGAAAAGGAAGATGACAAAAAAGTAGGCGTGCATAAAAGCAAATGGCTTGCCTGTTATGTGCCGTCACTTCGATGACCCCTGCCCCAAAAATAAAATATTATTTTTTCTGTCTAAAAAAAATGAGAAAAAGTACTAATACTCCTGTTAGGAAGTGTGAGAGGTTGGATTTAGGGGTTACACAGAGGAGTAGAGGTAGACCGAAGAAGTACCGGGGGAGGTGATTAGACAAGATATGATGAAACTTGATCTCACCAAGGACATGACCTTAAATAGAAAGGAGTGGAGGTCGCAGTTCAGAGCAGCTTGCCAATAGACTAGTAGGGTTAGATTGATGTTTGACCTTAGGGTATAGTCAGGTAATAGAATTAGTCGTGTCTTTATATCATCTGTTGTCATTACCCGTTTTATGTATGTTAAATTTATCATATTACATATTATCATGTGTTTTTCGTTATTAGTCGTTCCTTTTTTTTTTTCCTTTTTTCACATCTAGTTTATTCTGCTTATAGATTTTTGAGACGAGGGTTCCCGGATTTCAACCTCCCTACCTCTATGAAGTAGTGGTAAGGTCTGCGTATATTTTACTCTCTCCAAACCTTACTATAAATGATTATTTTCTATTTTTATGACCAAACACTTAACGGTGGCCCAAAAATTTCCTCCATCCATCACAAACTTATAAATTTTTTTATTAGTACCAAAAAGAATGATAATTATTAATATTTAATATCAATAATTTCAGTTTAAAATATTAAGAATTTCTAGCTATATAAATATTTATCATTTATTTTAGATCACAAATTTTAAAAATTCTTTCTTTAGACAAGTCAAACAAACTCATATAATTTGATAAGAAAAATAACAAAATTTCAAATATCGTGTTAACCCCAAGCTCCTCTTTTAATATAGATCAGTAAAATAAAATATATAGTTGCAATAATAAAATACTCCTCTTTATCTCCCATTAATTTTGTGTGTTTATTCTCCATTAAATATTTCTACTCTCCAACTATCTTTCCTTTTTTGAAAATAGGATAAAAAGCCATCTTCCTCTTTCAGGAAAATGTCGGATGAACAGATAAGGCAGGTAGGTTGGACATTTGGTCGGTTCAGTTCAATTTGTAAAATTTGATTTGGTTTTTTTATTTTTGATTTAAATAAAATATAAATTGAAATTGAACTAAAATAAATTCGGTTCAGTTTAGTAGTTGCAATTTCGGTTCGATTTATTTCGATTTAATTTTTTGATTTGAATATTATTTCTGACTCTTTTTTTCGATGAAAAGTAATTGATCACATAAAGAAAAACATTACTGCAACTCTATAAAGATAAGTTACTATATATTAGTAACCAATTAATAAGGCCATTACTTAAAAATGTGAACAGTTATATGTATTGAATTACTATTTAAAGTGTCATAACCTATAAATCAAAAGTCTATCATTTGATTCTTTCATTCCTTGACATATATGTTCCAGGTTAGCAATTACAATTTAGGGATTTTATTTTCATAAAGTAATATTATTTGGAATTGAAATTGGACCTTTTTAATAAGTATATGTTGTTTGGTTGGGGTTGGGAAATTGTCAATTCATATTGGGTCTATACTTTACATATTATAATTTATAAGTTATAACATATCTAGAAATTCAGCTTTTTGGTTACCGAAATAAAAAAAAATTAAAACCGTTAACCAAACCGAATTATCAATATTTTAAAATTTAAAACCAAAACTGACTGAATAAACTAATTAACCGAAACCAAAATTTTAAAAAAATCGATTCGATCAATTTTTTTTGTTCGAACCAAATAATGCCCAGCCCTAAAAGGGAAGAGCAAAGAGAAATCATCGATTTGTGATAACACGAAAAGAAGCCCATTAATATTTCCTTTAGTATTTGGCCACCAACACAATAAATCCCTGACGCCGTTGTTCATCGCAACCCCTTGTATACTCTTCACGGGCTGCTTCATTCCCACCTGATATTGGGATATGATTTTTCAAGTTTATTTAGAACTAGAAATTAAAATTTATAATTCTAATTCACCAAAGCTTTTGGCCTTGAGGCTTCTCCGAGGCGATGGACTCATAGGCTAAAAATATTATTTAATGCGAATCAAAATTATAAAACGTAATTGTTCTTTAGTTTCTATGTTTATTTTTAAAATTTTCTTTATTTATTTATTTGTAAAAAGAGATTATTATTATTCTTTCGTCATAAAATAACCTAAATTCATGATTATTGTTTGTTAAATGAAGGGTCGATCCGTCTTAACTCTTCGAATTCCTCGGCTCACAAGGCTTGTGTTGGATGAGATTGGATTAGCTTGTTTTGACAGCTCTACTCTCCAAGATTTCCCCATGGAAGATTGCCAAGCTTATAGGGGAGGATAGCGTTGAGATCCTTCATGTTTACTCTAAGAAGATAAAAGCAAACGCATGATTGACGTTGGTAAGTCCAGATCTAAGAGTAAATCTGAGCCTGAATCTCTATAGACCTATTCAAACTCGTTTTAGTATGTTTATCTTTGTGATGCGTATGGTAAGTGTTGATGATCGAAAATGTATTGGACAGATGTGATTAAATAGGATATAATTTTAAATAGAAAAAAGTGAGAATCACATTAAGATAGAAGTAGGGTAATACAAGTAAAATATTATTTTGCTTGAGACGGTTTTGAATTTGTCATAAAATTAGTTATGCCATTATAATGCATTGATATTGCATTTTCTTTATTACATTATTTTGTTTTTTAGATAAAATTTATATTGCTCTTTGATCTAATCGTCATGCAATATCTTTTTTTTTTTTTCTATTTAAAATTGAAAACAACATTTGTATAGATTTATTTTGTTGTTGGAGGGACTATTAACATAAGCGTGATTGCAAATGAGCTCATTAAACTTATGAATGATTTTTTTTTATTATTCATCATTAGAACTAAATATAAAGAAAAATTTGACAAAAGTTAGCAGATTTGAAATTGTCATGTGACTCCTAACATTTGTTCAAGCATCCATTTTTTTATTTTTACAAAAATAAATTTCATGAATGTCATGGCGGCAGACCTGATTTTCTCAAGCGATTCATACATTTTTCCAAAGCTATCTCTGTTATGATCAGTGTTTAAGCCTAATAATAATTAAAACCAAAAAAGATGTAAAAAAAAAGTCAATGATCATTTTGCTGAGCATAATGCCCTTCCATTTACACTTTGTTTGGATAGTTATTACGTATTATTATATAATGGATTATATTATTTAATAAATATTATGTTTAGATAGATTGCATTATTTTATGTCATTATATAATATAATGCATTCATAATTTAAATGATCAAATTTACAAGAAATTATAGGTACTGAATAAAAGTACTATGTAAAGTTAGGATAAATAATAATAGAATATATTTATATATAATAGGAGAAGTAAAAAATGTCACATGTCAACACCACAATTAATCTTTAATTTTTACTTTTAAAACATTAATTAATTAAATAGAATTAATGCAATTATTATTATTTTATTAAAGAAAGACACATGTCATCAACTAGATGACAAATGTCAACATGCGAAAAAATTCTACTATTCAAGAATTAAAATATTTTCTAAATATCATATTTTAAAATTTTTTTTATTAAATATCAAAAATCTAAAAAAAAAAAAACTGTGTGAACAACAAAGTCATTTTCAAATAAATTTGTTTATGCATAATATTATATTTTAATCATTATTAGTCTCAAAAGTTCTTTTATATATTTTATATCAATGAATATGGTAATGAAGTAAAAATTAGTTTCATAACTCTCATTTTTTGTTCACTATGGCATAATCTTATAATCAATAAAAAACTATGGCGATAATTTTTTATTTTATCAGTATTTATGTTAAATTAGATAACACATACAAAATTATAAAATAAATTATTACAATTATTCTAAATAATTATGTCAAATTTAAACATTTTATATCTAAGACTAAGAACACCGGAAACTAAAACTTTCTTAACCTTGAGTAATTATAAAGACAAAGATGGATATTCCTTTTAAAAGAAGAAAGGTTAAAGTAAATAAAAAAATTAAAACATATAAGTTGGGTTATTCAGTTATTAAAATAAAATGAATAGAAAATATTTTTTGTTAAATATATTAAATATTAATTTTGAGAAAGAATTAATTTAAAAAATTTACTTTTAAAAAAAATGGAAACTACCCATATATAAACTCCATACTAAAAATAATGAAAATAAATAAGTATTAATTTCCTAATATGCATTAACTAAAATATATCCTTTTGATATTTTTTGGCAAGTTGTGATAGAAAAATAAAATTTGTAATGATATTAAAAAGATTATACTTAATCTGCTAATATCATGTAGATTCGAAGACTTTTGTATGAATAAAGATGAATAATGAATTTTTTTCACTCAATCAAAATATCAACAAATATTAAACTAAAAAATCTGTAAAAATATTCAATCTTCTTTTAAAAAGTTTTGCACACCCATCAAACAAAGTTTATAGAAGAAACTCAATGAAGAAATCTATATATCTATATATTATGAGAGGTGATAGTTCTACATGTCAACACTAAAAAAAATAATTTTTTTAAATAATTAAAATTAATTATCTATATTTCTCTATATCTTATCTTATATATAAGGAGAGGTGATAGTGTCCATGTGTTAACATCACAAAAATAGGTATTTTACATAATTAAAATTAATTATATGTGTAATAGGATTAAATAAATTATGGTATATTTAAAATGATTCAAAAGCAGTTTTTAATAAGCAGGTGTGTGATTCCTTTTGTTGTGGGTAGTTAATCATAACTTAATGTGAAATATTTTAATATCTTTCCACAACTCCTAGAAAAAAAAATACAAATAACTACAACGACGAGGATAATGCTAATAATAATACCATAGCTACAAAGATCGAAAATAAAGATAACAACAACAATAATAATATCATAACATAACTATAAATACAAAAACATAATAACAACAATAATAATACCATACTATAATTACAAATTTATTAAATATAGGATCCTTCAGGTTATTTGAAAAAGGAAAAAACGTTTATTAATTGCAAGTTATTTCGGAAAAAAGAAAAGTTTAGCATTATAACCATAAAAAAAAAAAAGATAAAGCAAAAATGGAACTATTTTTACATTTTTGGACTCTTTTTTTAAAAAATAAATTAAGAAAGAGCTATTGTTTACTCTTTTTTATTTTGAGATACAAATATTATCACGTATCATCTCAAAAACAAAAAAATAGAACTTATTATTGAATTAGCAAAACAGTTATTAAAAATTATTTATTTAAATTAAAAATGAAAATTAGGAACAATTTAGAAGTGAGACTTTCAGGACGACGAAGGGCATTCCTATAATTACTCAGCTTTCTGGGCCCTTTATGTGCTGTGGCAAAATCGTAATAACGACGTTCCCCGGGGCCATTTAGTTGCCGTCCTAAATGCTCAATCAATGCTTCTCTTCTCCACTGGTTTCTGCCGGATCACTGCTGTACACTCTCTCAAAGGTATACATGGATTTCCCCCTTCTTTTGATGGTGGAAATTTATTTCTTGCTTTGTTCTTCCCAGCTGGAAATCAAGGATTTAGCAGGTTAGTTTTTCTTTGCTTCCTACGTTGTTTCTGTGCCTGGGTCTTGCTGTTGTCATTTCTCCGTTGGGAGCGGGACGTCCTTAATGTCATGCTCCGTTTCTGCTTAAGACATTGTTAATGGTTGCTGCATATGTGTTTCAATTGTGCATGTAACTTGTTTGACGATATGACTGAGTTACTCTTCCTGGGTTTACAACTTGGGATTTTCCATCTTCGAAGCTTCCTTTGTTTCGTTTATGGTTGTTCGTGGTTACACGGTGGTGTTCCCTTGTTCAAAAGTTTGGAATCAGTGCTTCTGTGGAATTTTATTATTTCGACAGAAATGGGTTGATTTCTTTGAGTTTTTGGAGATGCATGTGCTCATCTAAGGTTGTTTTCGGCCCTGTTCTTTGATTTTGCTCTTCACATTGTAATTTATATAGCTTGTTTCAGCTTGCATGTGGATTTTAAATTGATCTTCGCCGCTTAGTAGAGGTTTTCCTTCTCTGGTTTTAGCGTTTCTGATTTCTTTCATGTGTGCGTGGCTGGTATTCACGGACTTTGAGAATAGTTTTGCCATTTTAGTCTGTAATCCCCAATTCATTGGCTATTAGAGGTCTGATTTTTGGCAGGGTTTGTAATTCCCAATTTATTGGCTGTTAGAGGTCTAATTTTCAATCGGATTTTCCCAGTTTTTGCACACTCTACCGTCTGAATTAGATTGGCTCAAAAGACTTGTGAACACAGTAACTTAATCCTGGATCTGTTTGGCTTGTATAGTATTAATCGTAATCAGTACTTCCCCCATAGGAAGAATATGAAACTTTAAAAACATCATAATCATAAGGCGCAGTAAAATTAGGAGTCCAATGGTACTCACCAGCATCACCATTGTCCCCATAAAAAGCCATCTATTGAACCTTCAAATTTGTAGTAGTTTCCTCCACTGTATCTATGATGAAGACGGTTGCAACTTCAGCTATATGCAAAAAGGATACTGATATGGAAAAAAAAGAGTGTGGGCAGGCGTAGTGGTTGGTTGGGATGATGCTATAATAGTGTAAGCAGATAACAACATTGAAGGGGGAAGTGTGTGTTTGTTGCGCAGTTAGTCTATCGATAAAACCAACCATGTCAAATTCACATGATTAATGAATTGATGGTTTACCTTACCTTCTAGGAAAGAATTGGCAGTAGTGAAAAGAAAAATACAGCAAACACTTTGAAATGGAGAGACTAATATATAAAGCTGTATGGAGAAGTTATTAATATTCCATTTTTTCTATCTTAGTCTTCCATAATTTCTGTGCAAAATTTAGTTGTTAGCACATATCCAGTTTGGTAGCTATTGAGTTTATTTATTAATTGGTGGAAAATTGATTGTTTTAACACATTTCTATACTTTACTATATCAGGGTACTTCTCTGGCTTCTATTTTTGGTTCTCTGTCTTTCATAATCTGTGCCAAAAATGGTTGCTTCGACACATTTTTATAGGTCGCTTCTTATTGAGATTCCATCTTCTGACCCTATCGTGCTATTTTTATACTGCTGTTGAAAAGAGAACATGTTATCGTGCTAAGTTTACACTCCTATTGAGTATGCCTAAATACGCTAATGGGTATTCGGAATTTATTGTATCTGAACATGGAAATAGCCACTGCTGTGTTGCTGTCTGTTTCTACCTTTGATTTCTTGCTGTTTTGGGGGTGTTCAATTTTCAGATCCAATTATAGCTTGGTGGAGGTAATTTCTATGGAAATGTTTGGTGTTAGCTCGACTTACGCTTTGATTGTTCGTCTGATTCGCTGTGTACCCCTTGAGATCGAGTAGAGGATAATGGTTTACTTGTGAGTTTTGGTTTCTTTGTTGGTGTGTGCTTCTTTTTCCCGATGGACGGCCGTGTGATGAAATATGGCCTCATTATTGCCTGTTGCTCTGTCACTCTTTATTTTTGTTTTCCCGGCGGAACTCATATTGTACTGTGCATCGTAATGGGTATGAACTGTCTTTCTTTTCTCATTTTGTGCGCGCTCCCCGTGGGTCACTCGAGATATTGCGCAGCGCAGCATACTTAATCCTCAAGTAGGTCAATTCGGCTGTGTCATGAAATGGCACTGTTGCATACTTTGCTCCTAATTTATTACTCCCGTATGAAAAGTCAGCAAACATCTGAATATGGACCTGCCCAGTGGTCTGTTCCTGTCTGTTTTTACCTTTGATTTTGGGTTTTTTACGGGATTTTTCAATCTTAACATCTAACTTGTGCTTATTTGAGGCAATTCCCATTGAAATGTTTGGTGTTGACTTGATTGCTGATTTGAGTGTTGATCTGATTCGCTACGTATCTTCTGAGATTAAATGGCGGATAATGGTTTACCTGTGATTTGGGTTTCTTTTTGGTTTACTTATGTTTCTCTTGCAATTCCTCCCCTCCCACTGGTATACTGTTTTATCTTTCTAATTTAGAACCTATGTGATTAGTTCATTCCTTTACGTTTTAGCCATTTGATATGATACGGGGAAAAAACATTCTTCTTCCTAATCTGTTCATCCTTATGAAACAGATCTTCCCCGAACACAGCCTCCATCGCAGCTCGGGCCGATAGCAATTAAGCGTCTGCCACCTCCACGGACTGCTCATTAAGGTAAATGTCTATAGCATTCCTCTTTTAATCAATTCCGTCGTTTGCGCATAAATGTTTCGCTGTACTTCCCCAGAAAGATCATTTCACGCTTGCTAGAATAATGACATCCCCTCTTTTATTTGCTCTCCTACATAAATTGACCGTCCACCCATGCAACGGCGCACGCCCGCTTACTCCATGATCTGCATACGTGATATTTACCATCCCCGCATACCTGCTCATACGCTTCCTACGCACATAAGAAAATACGTACGTGTTTCAGGAAGTGAACACGCTGTACCTACCCCCAAAAGGGCAGAACAACATGCCCACCGACAAAAGAAGGCAGCCTGACTCCCTAGGAGACAGAAATGTACGGCAACGTGCGGCCTATAAAGAGATGCCAGCTGCGCAGAAGGCAGCTCTTCTTGAACAACGCCGCACGGAGTACACGGCAAGAAAGCAATGCCGGCCCGAAAATCCCATAGGCTGCTCCTCCACGCAGCCACCCTCTTCTCCACAGCCTCCACATACACGCTCTGCACAGAATGTCCCGGTTCTTACCATCCAACCAAACGCTTCACAAACTGGTTGGTATGGTGTACCTTCAATTACATTCCTGCTGCATATACTGCCCTTCCTTACAACTCTATTATATTCCAGCTGGAGGGCGCCGGGTACGACAAACAGCGCTTGCTGATATAACACAGCTACCCTGCTACCTTGCAGCTTTGAAACCTGTTCCGCCCTGTACGTTCTGCTCCGCAGTAAGATTCCAGTATGAGGGTCCTGGTTTCTGCTGCAACAACGGATCGATAAAGCTGGTGTCTCACCAACTGCCTGCAGAGCTAAAACGTCTTTACTATGACAGCTCTGAACAATCCAACCATTTCCGCACATACATACGAACATACAATAATATGTTCGCATTTACTTCGCTTGGAGTTAAATATGACAAAACGTTAGCAGCCAGGACTAAGGGTATTTACACATTCAAGGTTCAGGGACAAATGTACCATTTTCTGCCAAGTCTCACCGCATCAGATAATAAAGCCAAAAATATACAGCTTTATTTCTACGACAATGCGAATGAGAGACTCGATCAGATGGCCTTCTTAGAAAACCTAAACAAATCCCTCATTACCCAACTGCTAAATATTCTACGAATTAATCCATATTCGTCGTTTCTTAAATCTCTAACTGAAGTTCCCAACTTATCGAACTTCTACATCGCTCTTAAATGTGATTCCACTCTGGACCAGCGAACATACAACTTACCCAGTGTTTCAGAAGTAGCCGCCCTATGGACTGACAATGAATCAGAAGGTCCTACTTCCACACCGCACATTCGTGTGTACACCCACGATAACACGAACCAGCTGGTTCATTATTACTATAGCTGCTATGACCCATTACAATACCCTCTACTATTCCCACATGGTGAAAGCGGCTGGCACTGCGGCATTCAAAAGGTCGCAGCCACCACAGGCCGCTCTAGAAATCGTAGCTCCTATAACTTTGACCAAGTTCCAAATGTTGCCACCATGCCTTCCATTGATGGTTTTCTCAACGTAGAGGCAAAGGTCTTACACACATCAAGGTCCAAAAAAAACACCGTGTCCTGCCGTGAATACTACTGCTACAAACTTCAACTTCGACCTAACGAGGACAATGCACCTTTGCATTCGGGAAGATTATTCCAGCAATATTCCGTAGACCAATACATAAAGCTGGAGACACAAAGGTTGGACTTCCTACTTTTCAACCAGGACCTATTCCGAACTGAAGTCCTTGCTGGACTTATGGACCTCCAAAGAATTGGCGAAAGAGAGGTTTCAAGTATTGGTAAAAAAACCTTCCTCCCTGCCAGCTTCACAAGAGGCCCAAGGGATATGCGGCGTCGGTATATGGACGCCATCGCTTTGGTACAACACTTTGGAAAACCCGATCTCTTCCTAACAATGACTTGCAATCCTTCATGGCCTGAAATAGCAAACCTTGTACAGCCTACAAATGAAATACAAAATAGACCCGACCTAATAACCCGCGTATTCAGAGCAAAAGTGGAAGAACTAAAATCCGATATTGTTAAAAGAAACATATTTGGGAAAGTTGCTGCCTATATGTACACCATAGAATTTCAAAAAAGGGGTTTGCCCCATGCTCATTTTCTCATAATACTTGCTGCTGACTATAAATTATTAACCCCCCAGTCGTACGATAGAATTGTCTGCGCTGAATTACCAGACTCAACTAATAACCAGTACTTACATTCTCTGGTCATTAAACATATGATGCATGGTCCTTGTGGAAATTTAAACCCTACTAATTCGTGCATGCGAAAAAAGGGACATTGCAAATTCAGGTATCCCAAAAAATATGCTGAGGAAACTTCACGGGGGGAAAATTCATACCCTATTTATCGAAGACGAGATAATAAACACCTTGTGAAAGTTAGGAACCACTACCTTGATAACGCTTGGGTCGTTTCATACAACCCATACCTTCTGAGCAAGTTTAACTGTCACATAAATGTTGAAATCTGCGCAGATATTAAGGTTGTGAAATACATCTACAAATACATCTGTAAAGGCCATGACAAAATAAGCTTCGCTGTCCAAACTGACGACTCTGTTAAAGAAGTAGATGAAATACATGAATACCGCTCAGCAAGGTGGGTTTCTCCACCAGAGGCTATGTGGCGTCTATTCGCCTTCCCAATTAACGAAATACACCCTACAGTTTACCACCTTCAGTTGCATCTGGAAAATCAACAACTCATCTCTTTTAGGACATCATCAACGCTAGCATCAATACTGAGGAATCCCGGGAATACACGGACAATGTTAACAGAATTCTTCCGCATGAATCTCCAAAATAAAGCAGCGCAGGAACTAAATTTGCTATACAAAGAATTTCCCCAACATTTTGTTTGGTCAACTACCAGTAAAGTCTGGACATACAGAAAGCAGAGTTACGCATTGGTCGTATTGTAAGCTGTCATCCAACAGAAGGGGAAAGATATTACCTTAGGCTATTACTCATGAACATACGTGCACCCACATCGTACACAAATCTACTCACTACAAATGGCACGACTTATAGCACGTTTAGAGAATCGGCTGAAAGAAGAGGCCTACTAGCTTCTGATAACAACTTGGTTGAATGCTTGGCTGAAGCTACTCACTACCAAATGCCATGTAGCCTGCGCCATTTGTTTGCCACAATATTAGTATACTGCAGTCCTTCCAACCCTCCAGATTTATGGAATAAATTTGAAAATTCCTTTTCCGAGGATTTCGCCCGTACACCAAATATACAAAGCAATGATATTCGCTCACTTGTCATAAATGACATAAATAAAATACTGCATTCAATGGGCCGAAATATAAACGAATTTAAACTTATACCTGAACATATTACATCTTTTACAACTTCTTCCAGAATTATCCAGGAAGCTAGAGATATCGACCTAGAGAGAAATATCGTTGTAACAAGGGAAGAGTTAGTCTTGCATACGAAGCTAAATAGAGAACAAAAGGGCGCCTACGACATAATCCTTGGTCGAATAATGTCACACGAATCCGGAGCTTTCTTCATTGATGGACCAGGGGGGACAGGGAAAACATTCTTATATCGTGCTTTACTAGCAACTGTAAGATCAAAAGGACTTATTGCTTTGGCCACCGCAACTTCGGGTGTTGCAGCTTCTGTCCTTCCAGGAGGCCGAACTGCACACTCCAGGTTTAAGCTCCCTATCAATATATGTGAAAACTACAGCTGCAACATAAGTAAACAAAGCTCACTTGCTTCTTTAATCCGAGATGCACAGTTAATAGTGTGGGATGAGGTATCTATGGCTAAGAAAAAACTTGTGGAAACTTTAGACTTACTCCTCCAAGATCTTACAAGCATAAAGACGTTATTCGGTGGAAAAGTCTTAGTTTTCGGAGGTGACTTCCGCCAAACCTTACCGGTTGTCAAGGGTGGAACCAGAGAGGATTTCATTAATGAATCTTTGCTAAACTCACACATTTGGAATAGCCTTGAAAAATTCCACCTCACCCAGAATATGCGCGCGCGCAATGACCCCACATTTTGCGAGTACTTATTACGGATTGGCGATGGCAAAGAGCGCGTTAACGAACAAAACAAAATTGAAATTCCACAATCTCTTCTCATTCCTTACACAAACGAAAAAGAATCCCTAAATGCTCTATTCAAACATATTTGCCCTAATTTACACATGGCCCACGCAGACACCTCATCCGTTACCTCACGTGTTATCTTAACAACAAAAAATGAATTTGTAAACGAAATTAACGAAATGTTCCTTGAACAGCTCCCCACCGCATAAAAAACATTCATTGGTACAGACATAACTATAGAACCAAAAGATCAATACCAGTTTGAGGATTTCTTGCACACGTTAAACCCAACAGGTTTACCGCCTTACAGGTTGGTCCTCACAGAAAATTGCCCCATCATATTACTGCGCAATATAAACCCGTCCGAAGGTCTATGCAACGGCACACGTTTAATTTGTTCCACTATCAAGAACCATGTTCTTAGTGCCACAATTGCCACGGGCAATTTCAAAGGGAAACATGTCTTTATACCCCGGATACCTTTACTATCACCGCAGGATGAAAAGCTGCCCATTCCCTTTAAAAGAATACAATTCCCTGTTCGCTTATGCTTCGCTATGACTATTAACAAAGCACAGGGACAGACGTTAGACTTTGTGGGAATTTACCTACGTGAGCCCGTTTTCTCCCACGGCCAGCTCTACGTGGCTTTATCCAGGGCGCAAACTTCAGGGTGTATAAAAATACTCATTAGACCACCAACACCGGATAATCCTGACGATCATTCCACCCCCAACGTAGTATATAGTGAAATAATTGAAAATGCCTTCCACAGGATGCCTGATTAAAGCACTACTTAACAATCTGAACATGACGTATTAGTTAGGCAGGCGAAACGGCGTTCTACAGAACTGCCTCACTAAAGTACTACCTAATGACTTCAGCATGATGAATCAGCTAGGCAACTACTACTCACACTTTTTGTTCTCCTACCATACCACTCTTCCCGGTGGAAGATACTCCCTGCTGACAATGTTTGTTTATTTTGCAGGATATACCAAATGGAACGGCGGCTCAACATACATGCTATTACACCTGAAATCTTAGATTGGACATGCAAGGTCAGACTCGTAGACATTGGCAAACCCGGCGAAGGTAGAGAAAGGAAAATAAAATATATGAATATGATTTTCCAAGATGAGCAGGTACGTTATCATTTTTCCTCTGTTGTTGTCCAGGTTTTCCCAAAAAACTAAGCGCTTTGCCCGCCCAACTTCCCAATGCCCCCAAATTACTACCATTAAATGCTCTCACCTTGCTTAAAGAAATGACCAATAACAACGTCCCAAAAGGGTAAATTATACTTCGTTATGTCCGTCTGTTTCCCATGGCATAGAGCATTTGTAGTACACTTTATACTCAAAAGGCTATGTCTATAACAAGTATAAATGGGATCACATTTGCAGGATTATAATGCACAGTTAATTAACACAACCAAAAAATTAGGCACTGCATGCAGAGGATGCGTATCATCTACTACTACCTAGGGGTTCAAAAAATGATATTACTTGCCACTTTCGCGGACTTTAGTCTTTCCTCCATTTCAGTTTGTCTTGTGTCACCGACTTACTTGCGCTATTCAGATTCTGTTGTTTTTGCTAGCTGTGCTACATTACTACTAAGCTTACAAGGCTTCAGCTTATGCTACAATGGATATATTTGGGAACTTGTGACTTGTTGTAACCCCCATTTTCTTGTTGAGTAATGGGGAGCCGGGTCTGATTTACTTATCCTCCCGAGCTTGGACATGTGTTTTCTGATATCATAATCTGATATTATATTGCAATCTCTGTATTTATTAGATTTGCTTCATGATTGTGTGATCACTTTGTCTTGGCTTCCACACTTTAAGGATACAAATAACAAAATTATAGCCGCTATCTTTAGGAAATAAATGATCATAACTCAGTTAATCTAACATTACCTGCCGTATATCTTCTGTTATATTTACAGGCACAACTTATTCCACTCTACTATAACTCCTCTGCAGGATGACCAAGTTAAAGCCACTGTCTATGGTGCTGACATCCCACTTTACCAAGAACGATTCATTCTGTTCCACACCTACTTGATCACAGGTGCCCGTGTGCAGCAACCTACTCTGCGATATGAGAAACCCTTGCACACGTACGAATGGATCATCGACAAGAAAACCATTGTCGACTCCATTGGTAAAGATCAGTCAGATGATGCTCCACTCAGTCCACATGCTTCGTATGAAATACAGGAAGATGTACTGCCACCGCCTACGATCGTTAACATGGCATCATTCCAGGAAATTAACGAGGAAGCATCACGCAGGACCAAAGAGGAGCTCAAGAATGCTGAATTCAGTATGATTCCTTTACCTTCCACCTCTACAAACACACATCTTACCTACACTTTTAATTGCTGCTTCTCCTACCTTAACAGATGTCTTGTGCATTGTTGTAAACTGCTTCCCACCGAGGTATCTGACAAACATGCAGAAAAGGCTACAAGAGGTCATTGTTATTGACACCAGGTAACTCCTGCATCACTTTCACAATTTTCAAGGCACCATTTCACGCTGCATTTTCTTACTCTCCTCATCTTAATCCTCCCTCACCATTGCCCATTTCTCATTTCTTCCAAAAAATTCCAGTAAACAGGCCTTCACTTTCACCCTCTGGGAAGACAGTATTATCGAAGATGAGGGAGCAAAACTCCTTGCCCAATTTCCAAATCATCCTATCATCTTTGCCAGGCGTGTCGGGGTTTCCAAATACAATGGTAAGTACCTCCTATCGAAGTGCAACCTACCAAACAGAGCACCACTTTAACGTTTGTACTTATGTTAATATGTGCATGCATGGTTGCTTAATACTATTGCTTGATGTAGGCACATCACTTATGACAAAGTTCAACACGACTATACAGATAAATCCACCATATACGCAGTGTAGGCAGCTGGAAACATGGTAAACATTTATGGAATCGCTGCTTCGTATTAACCTTCTATGTGCCCTTGCTTCTTGACCTTCTATCTTTTCCCTGTGAAATAGGATTGCATCCAACGCAGACATGCTGAACTCTTTCGCGATGCGAAGTACATCTCACTCAGGCTCTCTCATAAATGCTCCTGTCGAAGAAAAAATTGTGCCAATTGCCCACATCCAGGCACAACAAGATGTAAGTAGTATTAACCCAGCACCTAAAAAGGCACTATTTACAGTACCTGCTATTACAGCAACATCACTTACACTAGCATTGCTTCGTAGGGACAACCTTTCACCATTGAGGCAACGATAACTCCCCCAAAGGAATACAACTCTTGCTATGTGCTGACATGCCCAAGCTGCAAACAGGAAGTAAGAAACCTCCGGAAAAGAAAATTCCATTGCACAAATTGCAATGAGGAAAACATGCTCACCTCTAGGTATCTCGCTATCTAATCTTCAATCCAAAATGCGCCAGCTACAGCATCTCGCCACTGATGTCTCACTTTTTCATCTGCTTCAGTGCATCATACGTGTCCTTCTCTTTTGCTTTGATAAATCTCTCTCTAAAGTAACTAAATTTTCTCTTCTCCTCCTATCAGAAATCTTCTCTGCTTTATAATCTGTCACTCCTTTTTTTCCATTAAGCTCTGAAAGATAAATTACTTCCATTTTGTGCCCTCAATATTTTTTTATCATACTCATTCTCTTATGATGTATGATTGACTATGAAGATATGCACCCTGTGTTGAAAATTAAAATACAAATATTCACGAGCTTTCGCTGCTGAATATCATAAATTTCTGCCAATAAAAAAGGAATTAATTATACCGGGCATAATTACAGCCACCTTAACCGCATCAAACAATGAGGTAATAATAGTTTTATGTTGCAAAAGAGACGCAGCGTCAAAAGAGTAATCCTTAAAATAAAAAGGATAGAATTCGATATTTCAGTTTGAGTTGTGGTAATTTCAGTTTCAATTTTTAAGTGAATTACTGGTTCTTCCTTTATTACTTTATGATATGATGAAATTTAATACCTGCATATTCCTTCGGTGAATCATTTCTTCTTTTCATTATATTTCCCCTACGTTTCTAATAGAGGTTAGTTTATTGTTGATTTTTGTCTGCCACTATTCGAATGTTTGTGACATGGTTTAGATTTTGTTCCTATATTTTTCATCAGAGACACATAGGACATATTCTACTGATGGTTAGTTCACCGTACCACATGTTACACTTCCATTAGCTCTTCTTTGTTATAGTTGATGGTTTGAAATAGCAGGTTTCTCCCAAAAATGAAAACAACATTACAGTTGAACCAAGCTTAAGAGGTTCATCATTTTCAAACTCCACTCCCTACATATGCATACACATGAAACATAATTTACTATGCTTGTTTCTAACATATAACCAAAGCTATTACTGATTAATCGTTGGAGCTTTAAAACTGCAGGTGCCGATTTGAGGTAACTCTTCACGATGCATCGGGATCCATACGAGGCGTCATTATGGATGATGAAGGAGAACGGCTCTTGTCACTCACAGCAGAACAGATTTACAACCGAGCATTGACTGAGGTAACTCCTTCACTCATAAACATCCACACAGGGCTCACCTTAGACCACGAAAAAGGGAAGTAATGTGCACTCACCTGCAGAGTCAGTCACAGCCACCAGAACAAGATCAACTAACACTGCGAGACGAACTCTTCAAGATCCAAGTAAAGAAATCCTTCCTCCGGAGTGGACGCAGTCTCACGCCAAACGTATTCATTCTATCTGTAACTGCGAATGAAAAAGGGACACCTTCCCTTGATGCAACACCCTCCAGTGAGAATGAGGGAGACAAGAAACGCCAGAAAATGCACCCCCCTGCTTCGACTGCTGAACCAGCTGCTTCAAAGAAAAAAGGTAACAAACCTAAGCTGAAGGAACAACTTGAACCACCCACTCCAAACAAACTGCAGTAAAGGTATTACCTACTACCTATTCAACAGTTCCTACTTACGCTCACACCATCAAACTCACTAATAATTCTTGCATTTCCTCCTACTGCTTCCTACACGACGCAGCCTTCGGAGATCTATTTTGTAATCATTTTGCTATGTAAAGAACAAAGGTAATCTTACAGAAACCCCTCCACCACTGTCCCCCTCCCCCCAGCCATCTCCAACAACGAAATATTGGCTATTAACCTCTCGCTTCAACGTGTACAGGCCCTTGGAACAAACGCCACATTTTGCTACAACGAAGGAACAACACATTTTGCAACAACTAGCTACTTTTGCGCTCCCCGTGTGAAGATTCTGCTGGACGGATCCAACGTAAGGAAATCCTACAACAACTAAACCACCAGGCAACTGAGGAAAAAAGAGAGGGAACATCACTCCTTCCCCTCATTCTCCAGCTCCTCCTGTAAGTAATGTCCCTTCTCCCTTTTTTTCTTTCTTCTTCTTCTTCTTCACCTTTTTAGCTCTCTCTTTATCCTTCCGCCTTGCCCCTTCTGTTTGTTTTTTCCACATTTACACTCCCAATTCCCTTCCTCCACATCCCTTTTGATGCAATTTCAGCGAATTAGATCTATACGGGCCGCCCCACCCATTCTTTTGCATCCAAAATGAATCATCTAAAGCTCTGATTTATAGTACATTCTACTTTCTTTTGGTTGTTCAATCGTAAAATTCCTTTGCTTCTATATTTCCACAGTATGCAGGTATCACTTGTTATAACTGATCCTATCGACAGTACAAAAAATAGGTATGTCATCTCAGGTATTTATTTCCGAATATTTGAGACACCAAAAAGGATTAGGAAATATGGGAATTACCTAGCCGTAATGAAGATTCATTATTGTTAGCTCCTTTTGATTATACTTAGATTCTTGCTTCTATTTCAGCTCATATTTCCAGATATCAGACCAATTATGACCTGAGGTAATTCCTTCTCATGTACCTTATCCCCTCCCTTTCTCTGTTTCTTTCAGACATAATTTACTTCTCTTGCTACATTTGAAATAATTTATCTCCCACTGATAAGGTTGAACGCGCTCAGAAACCAACTTAGAATATCTAAAAACAAGAAACTAAAAAAAAACAACTCCAAATTTAACAAAAATGTTAGCGAAAGATTATCATAAATGCCAAAATTTCCTGCTTCCTCTGTTGGAAGTATAGCAGTAGTTATTATATAGTGATTGATTAATGGGATTTATCCTTGTAGAAGAAAGAGATGAAAACTTCACATCAGAAAATATGTGAATTTAACTCAACCATGACAGAATCTTAATTCTTCGCATTATGAGATATATATGATGCATTACCTTTGTTGTTCATGCACTACGCCAATAAGACTCGTAATTGCTGCTCACAATACCTAGCTGTGAACCTTTTTGTTAGACAACACAAGCATGTGGAACTTTATTTCATCCATTACATATTACTCTCTCCCCTTTAAATCGTTGTATTTATTTTCTATTTATAGTGTGCTTCCTCCTTTGGCCTCTCAAAAGATCAAATCGGATTTCACTAGGTTCTAATCTTCCTCTTCAGGGCATCCTTTGAATCTCAATTTGCAGCTCTATGAATTTGTTTTTACTTTAGGAATTTATTACTGTCGATTGTTGCTCCGTTTAGATTTGGCGATCTTTAGCTGGGGGTGTAATATTCTAGATTGATTTGGACAGTTCCCTTTGTAAATGGCATGCTGCTTAATATGTTTTGTTAGGAGTAAACTAAATCTATCGTCCGCTTTGCTCATAGACTCTGTCTTACGCTTTGTGATTAGTAGAAAACTGCAGTTTACCGTTCCTGCATTTGTTGCTTGCTATGGCCAACTCTTGAATCACTGAAGACACATAGGATTTTTTATCATTCAAAATCCCTTTGGCTAGGTTGGCTGTTGTTATTGTTGACTAAGTATATAATCCTTGCTGGGCTACCGCCTTATTTGGATAGGTGTATGATTGAGTTTATATTATGATAAATTGTCTCAGAAGGTGTATAAAGGGAAATGTGCGGCCTATTTTTTAATAATATAGAGTGAATTTGGTGTATGCATTGTATATGAAAGAAAATGAAGTGTAATTTCCTCCTGAAATAAGTTACTCATTTGCTAATACAGTACTTTTGAATTGCAGTTTTGCTGCAACATGAAACACCCTTTCGGTTTGTCATGGATCTGTGAGATGAAAAGTCGGAAGTAGAACTGCCCCAGCGGGCAACAACGAAGTCCACAACTGAAATCTGCACTTCTCCTATCAAGCTAGCCAAGACTTTCTTACTTATATAAATTGTAAAAAATATCCTTGTGTTCGCAAGGGTCTGATCATATTACTGACTTAATGTAACATATTGCCCTCAGGGATTCAACTTATCAATTATCCAATCTTCTTTCCTGCAGTAACGGCTAATCGTAATATTCCCCTCGCCCGTGCCTTGCACGGGCACCACCATCTAGTATATTAATAAACACCACAATAATATTATCTGCACACTTACACAGTCCAATTTCATTTCCCTTTTTTCCATTGGAGAACACACTAAAGCTATTCTTATATAAATTTGTATTAATATTGGAAGCATACAATTTTAAAAATAGAATTTTATAATTATAATTATAAAATCAGTTCAAATTTTTACATTTATTTATTACTCTTCTCAAGTTTTTCTAAATTCAAATTTTGCAGACCACCAAAAATACAAAAAATTATTTTGAAATTTAAAAGTAAACACAAAAAAGGGAAAACTAACAAAAATCATGCACCCTTAGATATGAAAACTAACTCCACGTCTTCAACAATTTATTGTCATAATTTAATAAATTAAGCTAAGTGAAAGCATATAAATATACAAGTGGTCATTTTTGTTTTTACGATTTTTTGCTATTCAAATTTTGATAGTTATTTATTACTCCTCTTACAATTTTATCAAAATTCAATTTTTTTCAACCGTCAAAAATATGGAAGTTTATTTTGAAATTTAAAATAAAGTTGGAAAATGAAAAAAACTAACAAAAGTCATACATCCATTAAATAGGAAAACTAATCTTATCTCTTCGAAAAGAAATTGTCATCTAAAGTACGTAATAGAAAAAATAAACATCAGAAAATATTAAAAAAAAATAGAAGTTTCCCAATAAAGCAAATTCTAAATTACAGTTTTTTTTTTCTTTTTTTACTTATAAAATTTTGACTTGGTGAAATTCCAAAAATATGAAAATGTGAATTTAAAAATAGTGCTTATTAGAGTTTTAGAACCATTATTTTCCTTTATGTGCTTAATATTTGTTAGGTTTTTTAAAAAGATATATTGTGTATTCAAATCAGAAATTATTTCATATTATTTCAATATTTATTGGACAGAAATGTAGAGTATCGAGTATAAAATAATAATTAAGAGGTATAGAAAAAACTGAACAAATAAGGTAATAAAAATAAATATAATATAAGACTCCTATATTTTTGGGATTTAGAGTGATTCTTTTATTTCTATTTTGTAGACGACATCAACAACAAAAACACTCTCAAGTCCTAACTAATTGATATGCTTTTTTTTTTTTTTTAAAAAAAAAGGGCATAAATGAAGCGCAAATTTCATAACCTATTATAATATTACTAGGTTGGCATGGCCTTGTGATATATATATATAACGTTGGGTAATTTTTCGCGTGTTGATATATATATATATATATGATTGGCAAATATTTGGTTTATAATTATTTACATTGGTTGTTCAAATTTTATACTATCTATATAGAGCTTCAGTTTAGCTGCTTTCCGGTGTTCATTAGCGCAAGATAAAAAGTATCTGTGCGGACAAGGAAAATGAATTTTAGTATATATAGGTGGTGATTAGTTAAAATTTTATAATTGAAATGTTTTAAGTATAATCTGAGTTGTACCTGATGTGCAGCAAAACGTTATGCTATGAACAACATCAACATCTAGTTGAGTAGACAAAAAGGTGATGCCAATCATATTTCAAAAGCATAGTACATATTTGACTGATAAGAAAATGGAAGAATGATTAGTTAATGGAGATATTATAAATTAGAAGAGATTTTAAATGGAATTAAAATGTGGTGTGTTATTCGTTATGTAAAGAATACCTCTTAGTCTTCTTTTGTCATAATTTGCTTTAGCTTGAGTTTATTGCTTTCTGGAGGGACTGTTGTTGTGACTAGTGATGGTTGGTTGTTAGGATTTTCTTTTTCATTAATTGACATGATCAATAATTTTTCTAAAGGTGTATCCTGACTTTTTGCAAATAGCTTCTTTATTTGAACAATCAACGTTTTCCCTAGCTGCTTGTGGTGTACTGCTGTGAGTGGTAGTGCTTGTTTCTGAATGATAAAAAGAAAATTATGAGAAATAGATTTTTTTAAGGTAGTATAAGAGGTTGTGATGCAGTATTTTTGATGAAAATTAAGCATTTGCAGAGTATTTTACCTTAACACAGCGAATGTCATGGATTTCTTCTGTCGTGAGAGATAATATTTCTTCTCCAATTTTGTTTGATATTATAGCTGTTGCTGAACCAGTGCATCTTGGATGGTAACTTCAAAGTGGCATCTATTATGTAGATAAAATTTATAAAGTATCAACAACTAAGGAATAGAAAGGGAAAAACAAATTTGAATGTTAACTGAGAAAGTAGATTATGGTATTTATGGACCTAACTTTAGAATAAGATAGAATTGAGCATCAAAATAAGCATATTGTGGAAGGTTTTCTGTGTTCTCAAATAACAACACCTAAACATTGAATACTGAATATCATAACTAAAAAGCTCACTGGAAAGCTTAGAAATCATGACTTCTTAAGCAAAATTATATGCTGAACCACCTCAAATAAAGTCTAAAACACTATGGGGCCGTTTGGTAGGATGTATTAGGAGAAAATAATCCATGTATTAGGTATGGTACTAGTTAATGCTATGTTTGGTGGGATTTTTGGACCATGTATAACTAATCCATGGTATTAGTTAATACCACATACATGGTATTAGCTAATACCTCCCATTTGGTGGTATTAGCTTGTCACGCCCCGGGAGGGTACCCTTGGCGTGGCCGGCACTCGGAGACTATTGCTAGCCCCCAAGCGAACCACCTAGTCTCTTCACATCATCCAATCATATACCTCTACTGATCAGCGGAAATTATATACAAGCAGTGGACTCAATTCATCTAAAGTTCTCAATATAATAAAGGTAATATAACGAAGGCTAGTAGAATGAACTAGCTCAAAAATCTCAACATCAATACTCGACACCTGTCTATGAAGCCTCTATCACTAAATCATGTGGTTCCAATGACAGACCCATGGCTACCCAAAGCAAAATAAAAAGATAGTCCAATCCCAACTCTAAAGCATGATGAAAATAAAGTAATGGTTCCTCCGGAATAGGGGAGGCTCACCAATTCAACTTCGGATCTCTGATCTTCAATGGAGCGCCTGTTGATGATCTCTAGTACCTGCCTCTACATCATAAAACGATGCAGTCCAGAGTGGACGTCAGTACTTAGAATGTACTGGTATGTAAAATAGCTGAATGAAACAGAAACCGGTAAAAAATATGGAAGGTAACATCAAGTCAAAATAAACATCATAATCACATTAACCGCCAGCTTGCCCATCTACGAAAGAGTACAGAGTGGACAAGTGACACATCATTATCTCAGACTCATCAAAAGTCTCAACTCATCACATGAATCATCTCAGAGGAGTTCACCCCCCCTCTCATCACATCTCATCTAGACTCAGAGTAAGGTACGAATCTTCCCGGGAGTTTCTTTTAACCGACAACACCCACTTATGAGCCAGTGAATGTACAACAATCACCCTGATGTTGCCACAGTGGTCCCAAACTTGCCAGGTAAGGAACACTGGATCCCATGTCAATATACCCGACATGGAATTAAACTGAACAGATCCTCTATTGCTTTCAGGGACTGTTAAACCTCGAGGAAAACCATATGTATGTATGTGATGGTTTAAGCCTCTCCTACGTTTGGCGACGTAGTTAATGAGTTCGAGTGGGACTCACTCCTGCTCATTTCGGTGCTCGACTCCTCCCGACTCAATGCTCATAAAATCAACCTCAACCAGTCTCATAGGGATTCACTCCCCGTCAACGACTGCCAGTCTCATAGGGACCCACTCCCCGTCCACGACTGTTATTTCACCGGGACCTTGGCCTCTTTTCATCAATTACCTCATAGGGACTTCCACCCTATCATCAACGTCTCATAGGGATTTCAACCCTATCATCAACACCTCCTCAATGACTCAAGATTATACAATCGTCATTAGGAAACAAGTGAATAAACACACCGGTAGAGTTCATTTATAGAGACTCATACAAAAATCAAGATTTCATCAACTCGTCATCACAGTCAACAATCCCAATGCAAGGCTCTAGACTCAAGTCTCAAGTTCATTATGCATGCTCTTCAAAATAGTCATGTAGGGTTATACCAATTCCATGAAAGTATTCAATTTAAGAAGACAAATAGTATGATGATCATCAACATAGAAATCATGTAATTTCAAATATAATTTTCAAGAAAATCCATCAAAGAAATC
The DNA here is from genome assembly GCA_029948455.1 of Solanum rostratum. Lineage (NCBI taxonomy): Eukaryota > Viridiplantae > Streptophyta > Magnoliopsida > Solanales > Solanaceae > Solanum > Solanum rostratum. The sequence goes on along the minus strand of CM057049.1, from coordinate 15,173,061 downwards.
ATGCATGTAGACTCTTCAATCATCAATTCAACTATGACCTCTATGGGGCACATGAGAGAACAATCCCATGTTTTAGTTTAGCCTTACATACCTGTGATGCAACTGTTCAACCGGGTGATGTCGAGGATTCTCTTCTTGTATTTCTCACCCCAAGCCTTTCTCTCCTCTCCTCAAGCCCTAGCCTTGTTAGATTTTGGAATAGGACTTAAAATAGGTTTTGTTAGGCTCTTTTCGTGTAGAAACGACCTTACTAGCCGTGTATTAGTATTTAGGAGGGGTTAGGGATTGACCGGAAAGCCCCTCGAAATAAATTAGAAATTTCCAGTTCGGAATTTACACGGTCCGTGATGCGGACCTATCGCACGCTGTGTATTTTTGGAAAAAAGTATTTTTAAACGAGTTTTCTCCATCCCGTCGAAAATCTGGAAAAATATATAAGTGTCCCTCCGCGGCAGGTGCACGTCGCGCCTCTGTCGCGGACAGTCACTGTTTTGTGACTTGGATCGAAAATTTATCTTTCGATCGGGTCGTCCTAAAATTCGACCCGTACCATTTTCCCACTCCATTTTTCATGCTGAGCATGAATCCGGTCTCGGATTGGCCATACGAGCCCCGAAAGATGCATTACGCGTGTACCCTCACTCTAGGGGCATTTTGGTAATTTTACCGGGCATCACATCATCTCCCCCTTGGGATCATTCGTCCTCGAATGAGGAGTGGAGGTGGGGATTAAAGCACGAATAGACTCAAGACTCATTCCCACACTCAATTGTTTTAAAAAAAATCAACCCTCGACTCAATGATAGCAAGTCACGTAAGGGAATACAACACTTAGCTTAGTGAAGAGTAAGGATTTTTACCTTCAGTGCTTTCACCATCAGTTGGCACGAACAGGTGCGGATACTTTGCCTTCATCTCCTCCTCAGCTTCCCATGTGGCCTCTTCAACGAATTGATTCCTCCACGGGACTTTGACTGAGGCTATTTCTTTATTCCTTAGTTTACGAATCTGGCGATCAAGAATTTGAACCAGAACCTCTTCGTAAGATAGGTTATCCTTCATCCCAATGCTATCAACAGGGATCACCAAGGTCGGATTTCCCAAGCATTTCTTTAGCATAGACACATGGAACACCGGGTGTACCCCATCTAGCTCGGAAGGCAACTCTAACTCGTAGGCCACCTTCCCAATTCTCCTTACGATTTGATAGGGTCCAACATAACGTGGACTCAACTTTTCCTTCTTCCCAAACATTAGGACTCCCTTCATAGGTGACACCTTCAAGTACACCCAATCATCTGCTTCGAACTCCAGATCTCTTCTCCTTATGTCAGTGTAAGATTTTTGGCGACTCTGGGCAGTCTTTAACCTCTCTCTAATGACCTTGACCTTCTCCATCGACTGGTGAACAAGATCAGGTCCAATGAGCTCCGCTTCTCCAACCTCAAACCACCCAATGGGCGATCTACACCTCCTTCCGTACAAGGCTTCATAATGAGCCATTTGGATGCTCGCATTATAACTATTGTTATATGCAAATTCAGCCAGAGGCAAATGATCATCCCAATTCCCTTTGAAATCAAGGACGCAAGCCCTCAACATATCCTCTAGTGTTTAAATTGTACGCTCTGCCTGACCATCCATCTGTGGATGGAAACCCGTGCTCAGGTTCACCTTAGTACCCAAGCTTTTCTGAAATAATCTCCAGAACTGGGAGTGATACGCCCAAATTACACTCCAAATAGAAGAGTAAAGCGGTCGTTGGTCAAATATAGAACTCAACCAGAGTTGAGGTCGATCCCACAGGGAACACGTAAGAATTATTCTATTAGTATCGGCTTTCAGTTGTAAATGCTATTCCCAAGATAAACGTACATAAAGTAAATGGGGGTTGCGTTATTTAATTTAACTAATTTCGTAAAGTAATTAATAAAGACGTTCCGATTTTTAGACAGATAGAAAGAGGCTAGGGTTGTGTTCCCCATGACATACAATTACGACAACTAAACTGGATTTGTAAATTCGTTCTTAATGATGCATGCAAAATCTACAACTTAACTAATATCTAGGTCACCTTTCGATCCTTCCTAGGTATATCTCACTCCTCTCCTTTCGGTCTCCGAGTGTATGCGATTCTAACCGTTGTTTCTGATCTTAGAATACCCTCACCTTTCGGTCTCAGGCACTTAGACTAGGTTCATGACCCCGAATCTCTGTTGTTAGACTCTTTTCCCAATCACTACATCCCTCTCGGGCATGTAACGAATACAGGCTTACCCTAATGCGTCGACTCATTAAGGCGAAGTTAAAACGAAAAATTTAACAATACATGCGCTGTTTATTTGAACGAATTACCACCAGTTTGCGTTATCTTAATTCCCACAACCCTAGTTGTGGGTTTAGCCTAGCATACTATTGATAATTTGCCCACAACAATTAGAAGAAAACATAAAGATTGACTTACAATTGAAGAACAAGAATCTGTGTTACAAGCTTCGCACAATAATCACAAACGCGATTCTCACGAATTACAAAAGCCAAACTAATGTTTTTCTCCTTGTTCTCTCTAGTTTCTGCCGTAAAAACGAAGTAGTCTAATAAAATAAAACAATACCCTATTTATACAAAGTAAAACTAAGTCGATATAATTTAGGAAAAATAACTTCGGCTTGGGACACGGTCCGTTACATGGACCATCTGGAGTGAGATGGTCCGTGCGAATGGATCGTCTGGGGACTGTCTGCGCTAACACGGTCCGTGACACGGCCCGTGTGGCGTGAGACGGGCCGTGTGGCTCTTCCGTGTGGATCCACTTGCACGAATTCTGATATTTTCGACGAAGGCCCTCGGAGCTACGTCAGTTACACGGCCCGTGACACGGTCCGTCTGACATGAGATGATCCGTGTGGTGGTCCGTGTGAATCTCCTTGCACGATTTCTTTAATTTTCGATGGGTTGCCTTCCGAGCTACGTCAGTTACACGGTCCGTCACAGGGTCCGTCTGGCGTCAGACGAGCCGTGTGGCCTGATCGTGTGATTGACGTAGCACGTCAAGTGTCGTGCCACGGTCGGTCACACGGACCGTCTGGCGTGCGATGGCCCGTGTGGGCCTTCCGTGGTCTGACACTTGGCTTCGTTTTTCACCCGTTCCTTGTACTTTCCGCCATTTCCCATGCCTTAGCCATTTTCCTGCACAATATCAAAACATACCCATTAAACCAATAACACCGCTCAAGAACGCCCAATAATTCTGTCTTAAGCGTCGTAAAAGTCGTATTTTCATGACTTATCAACACCCTCAACTTAGAACCATTGCTTGTCCTCAAGCGATGACCAAAAACACATTACGACACACAAAAGACAAGTCCTTAAGAAGAAGTAAATAGCAACCCCTTTGATCATTAAACTCATGCTCAACACGTATACTTGTAATGTGTTCATATCCCAACAGACTCTGATTAGATCGACCTAAACACGATACTATATCCCGTTGGCTCCTATTAAGTTCGCGAATAAAGATAAACCAGTTATGTATAGCACCCAAATAGTGCGATGATAGTGCCCCTTACTACAAAGAAGTCTCACACACCATGTAATAATGTAGCACACAGAGACTGGAATGTAGCCACTCACGCTCAGAAAGAATTTTCAACCGACACACGAGTATAGACCATATGCTTGCCTTTATTTTCACCACCTTGACTCTCGAATGACCTTTTCAGGATCACTTTAGGACTTTTAAGGCTTGTAACGTAGGCTCCGGCTTGGGTGAGATATATTTTGGATCAAAGTGACTAGCGTTTTGTTCCAAGACCCTGCTTTGACTCAGCCACTACTTTCGGCCTCCCAAAATCTTTGTTTTCCCTATTTTACCACTTTGCTCTGCAGAGGGGCGTGGTTACGTTCCTCGTTTTCTCTCTCTTTTTTTTATTCACGCCCCAAATTTCTTTAGTCCAACTTTTCTTCTCACCACTCGGATCCTTTCCATCCCTATTCTTCTGCTTCTCTTACAATAGCCACCCTCAACTTAGGATTTTAGCCCGAGTTGAGGTGCACAATGTCTTTTCAAGGACTAGGGCCAATATAAGCCACCCTCAACTTAGACCTTTGGCCTGGGTTGAGGTTCACAATGTCCTTAAAGGGACCAGGGCCTGAGTATGGTCTACAGATAGATTGGAAACATGGATTGGGTAATAAGAACGAAAAGGTCTATTAAGGCTCAATTATTTGGTTCAAAGGGATAAACTTCATTTGGTTAATTCATTTTAGGCTTAGTGACTTCTCAACAACAATGGCCTAAGATCCTTTCCTAATCCACTCATTCAATCGTTTTAGGGGGACCAACCAGGCAAGTTCTAGCTTACAAGTGTGTCAATTAAATTCAAGCAAATACACTCCCACACACATGGTACATATCCCCCACTATTCAGCACTACACAACACAGTCAAACTTCAATCGTTAAGATGCCAACTAAACAATGTACATTGTGCTTTCAGAGGATCACAGAATCAGTCCGTATGGGGTACACACCCACAAGTTTCGTGGATTTTCATTTTTCAAATTGGTGGGGTTACTATAAACTCTTATAACCACTTGTGTTTACCACACAAAACAAACATAATAAACCTAAACATGCCAGTTCTACTAGATAATACACCTTCAGAGAAAAGAAACATGGCAAGAAAAACTCGTCAGGGTAAAGATAAGATGCCCCACCCCCAACAAAATACAATGCAATGTCCCCATTGCACCAGAATAAACATCAAAGCAAAAATGGGAGCGGGACATACCTGGGACGCCTTAGGCGTCAGGCGGGTCATCATGGCCCGAACCAACTGGTGGGTCCGGGCAGGCAACATCGTCAGCTGGCCCCATAGTACTTCCGGATGCTCCTGTTCGGGCAGCCTCATATGCGAGGCGCGCCTGCTCTTCCCGTGCAGCAGCCTCACGCCTCTGGGCCCTCAAAGCTTTTCGCAGCCTCCTTGCCTCCTCACGCTGCGGGTCCTCCGGTGGGCTAGTGCGCTGACTGCGGCGCTTACCTTTATCCATACGACCCGACGCCGCTGGCATAGGTGCCTGGGCAGCAGGAGGTATGATCGGTAGCCCCCAACCCTCAGTCAGGCTCGGCTCCACCGGGGCACTAAACAATGATATCAACGAATCGGGTGGTGGAGCCGGAGCGGGCACTGTGCTGTTGTACCGTGCATACAAGTCTGCAATTTTGTCCTTCATGTCCTGCATCGCCTGCACCATCTAGGTCAATTCATCACCGGACATGTTGCCAAACATGCGTCGGAGGTAGCCCTCCCACGAGTTAAACTGCTCCTGCAAACTCTGGATCTGGCCAAGTAGGTCAGCGCGAAGACGATCCTCAGCCAACTGCACATGCGTCTGCACCACCTGAGGCACCCTGACCACCATCTGGTCAACAATCGCCCGCGTCTGCCTCTGCTCTGTAACCATGCGGGCGAGAAGGTCGTAAGGGACATAAGTGTATCCCGGATGCATCTGAGGGGCCGTGCCACTGCCCCCGTGCTGCTCGGAATCAGGACCGGGCGGGGGGGCCGTGGGGGGCTCCTCAAATGACAAGGGCTGCTGTGGAGGAGCCCGCGGAAGTTGCGTCGGAATCCCAAGCCGACGGGATCTGCTGTGATACAACGGGTTGTCAATATCTTTGATCATGGCAATGTTTATTACACCCGTTGGCGATATCTTCCTGTCCAAAAAGTGGGTGGTAGGGACACGGGCCTGCCTGCATAGTGCCCGAATCAGACAAGGAAATGACATACCTGCTCGTTCTGAAAGGCCACGATCTTTTATCTCCATGGCAATAATGCGACCCACATTAATACCCAGGCGGGCCACCAAACTCGCTACCAACGAAGCATGAGAGAGTTGGAGCGTGTTGTCGTTTACTGTGGGTCGAAGCCGAGCCCGCACCACCGACCACCAGAACTTTGCGACAAACGTAAGGGAGGCCTTTGTAATAGGAATCTTGGGGTTAGTCACCCAAGGTGCCTCCACCTCCTGGAGCGCAATCTGCTCCGCAATCCACTGCAACTCCTTGGCCTGGATAGACGGGTCTGAAATACGAACCTCATCAGTGACATTCACATAATGTGCAATGAATATCCCATCCGGCGGGGCACGGTAGTCTGGGCCAAATAAGAATCTGTTGATCGTTTCTGCCGAGATATCTACCTGAGTGTCCCGGATGGTGACAAAGTCCCGATGGGACAATTTGGCAGCGAGCCGCTTCTTCGATCTCCGGGGCAGATTGCCATCTATGGAGGCAAGTAGACTGGCGGCATAGCTAGAATAGAACTCTGCGATCATGTCCGGGCCATAATATCCAGGAGGGTTGGCCATCCATCCAAACTGGTACGCTGCAAAGGCGTTGCGTATCTCCGAGATGGAGTCCAATTTGTCCACGAGGACTCGCACCTCCGGGATAATTGGCCTCCCCTGATATCCCCCTGTACCTTTGGTGATGCCATTCACATAAATCTCCTTTGCCCCGGGGACTGACCACCTCCTGCGTAAGAAAACCAGAAGCCACTTGGCAGTTTCCGGGTCAGAAGTCCGGGCAACCGCCTGCTGAGTGGCCTCATCATCACTGTCGCGGAGAAGCAGAATATCCTCCTCACCTCTAATATCATGCTCTGCAGTGACTGGAGTGCCAGCCTCCTCCTCCTGCTCTAGGGCTACAGCTTCCCCCTCCACCCCCATCTCTGGGGCTTCCTCCTCAGAATCGGAAGCTATGTAGCGTCTCACTGGCCTGGAACGGGCAATACGAGGTGGGTGGGAGGGCACAGCTGACCTGCCGTCGGAGTCATTGCCTGAGTCACCCCCCGGATTTTGACTAGAGGACTCGGTGATCGAATCCCGGAGACGTGACTCATGCTCGTCAAGGTGTTGGCGAGGTCTTAAACGTGGGGCCATAGTAATCCTGCAAATATCACAAAAAAATAAAGAAAATATTAGTTATGCCAGGATGCTTGGGACGACACATTAACGGGTACTCAGACTTCCCCTGTGGAAATGTAGTGACAAAAACCCTTAAGAGTGGCGTCACCCGGTCTATCATAGGGAATTTCGCACTAAAAATGCATATGATAATCAATGAAAGTAAATACAATGAAGTCTAGAAAAAATAAAGTGCCATAGTACGGTGGCCCTACACGGACCGTGTAAGGGTACACGGGTCGTGTAGAGGCTCGTGGGGGGGACTGGGAGGTGGGCAGCCGCCAAGTGGTGTGGGACGGGCCGCCACACGGCCCGTGTAGGGTCAGAAGGTCCGTGCAAACGTACCGTGTGGCGTGCCTTGGCGTGAAATGGGGAACGCGAGCCGGACGATCCAAGACACGGCCCGTGTGATGCCACACGGACCGTGTAATGGACCGTTACACGGTCTTCGTCCCCAATCAACCCAATAATCATAAAATCAAAGTTCACACGCACAACAAGTCATCAAAAACTCCAGATCGGGCATTTAAACTACGCGCACCCACTTCCTTCAACACAAATCCTATTTTAACCATCCTAAAATCACAAATACCCCATGTTTCAAGAGTTCAAGGAAGCAACGATGGTGGTTAGGACTACCCATGAGCAAATCTTTAAGGAATCGTGCCCTAGAAAGGTATAGACTTCAAAATCAACAAAGATATGCATAAAATCATACAAAAGAACAAAACTAGAAGCAAAATTTCAAGAAACATACTAAAGAACAACTAACCCAACATAACAATAAAAAAATAGAAAAAAAACTTACTTGAAAGAGAGAAGTAGACTTGAGACTCAAAAAATTTGCCTAAGGAAAGTGTGACGGATCGTGAATAAAGTGCACAAGTCATGTGAGAAGAGATGGAGATTTGGTGGTGTGAGGAAATTTTGAGAGAGAGAGAATGAAGGTGTGGGAAACTAAAATGTGGAAAGAGGGTATAAAATACCCACAAATTCATGACCCACGACGTGTGGAAAACGGGTCGTGCCACGTGGCACGTTCCGTATCGCGTGCCGTGGGCGGCGGACGCATGGTCCCGAGGCGCACGCCCAAACGGTCCGTTAGACGGACCGTTTCACGTGAGACGGCTCGTGTTCTGGGCCGTGTGGCATTTAACGAGCAAGCTCTCACACGATTTGCCACACGGTCCGTTCAAACTCACACGGACCGTGTGAGCGGGCCGTGTGAGTTGCCTTGGCGAACTTTCACGCTTACCTGGAAGGGGACGCCTCAACGGGCCGATACACGGTCCATCTGGCGTCAGACGGTCCGTGTAAGCGGTCGGTGCGATACCCCTTTGTGGAATTTTGTCCTTCCTTTTGCCCGTTCGTCTAATTGGCCTTCCTTGTCACCATGTGCATCCTTCTCTGAGACAAAATATAAACCAAGAAAAAGCATAAGTCAGTGTACTTCCCTTTTTTTTTTTTTGATTGATTGATGGGTTGCCTCTCATTTAGCGCTTGGTTTAACATCACGGCTCGACGTGGAGGTCTTGACTACTCAGACTTCGTCAAGATGAAGAACCTCTATCACCGAGGTTTCCTCTGCAGTTCCCAAGTACTTTTTCACGCGCTGCCCATTAACCTTGAAGCGGTGCCCGTCATCCGTCTCTAACTCAACTGCTCCATTAGTCAACACTTGTGCGATCTTGTACGGGCCAGACCACCTTGATTTCAGCTTCCCTGGAAATAGCCTCAATCTGGAGTTGTAGAGCAGCACTCTATCACCAACCTCAAAGCTTCGTGGGGCAATGAGCTTATCATGATAAGCCTTCATCTTATTCTTGTACAGAGCAGCACTCTCGTAAGCCTGTAGACGAAACTCATCCAGCTCATTCAACTGGTCCATCCTCATGTTGGCTGCCTCCTTCCAATTCATATTCAGGGCCTTGAGAGCCCATAGCGCCTTGTGCTCCAACTCAATTGGCAGATGGCAGGCCTTACCAAACACCAACTGATATGGAGACATACCAATGGGTGTCTTATAAGCTGTCCTATAGGCCCACAATGCATCATCTAATTTCCTAGCCCAGTCCGTTCTTGTGGCATTCACAGACTTGGTCAGGATCTCCTTGATTTCCCTGTTGGATACCTCGACCTGCCCACTTGTCTGCGGATGATAGGGCGTGGCCACCTTGTGTTGGCGTACCCCATATTTCGCCAGTACAGCCCGAAAGGACTTGTTGCAGAAGTGGGAGCCCCCATCACTAATGATAGTTCGGGGTGTCCCAAATCTAGCAAAGATGTTCCGCCTCAGGAACTGTACCACACTCTTACTCTCGTTGGTAGGTAGCGCTGTTGCCTCCACCCATTTGGAGACGTAGTCCACAGCCACCAAGATATACTTCATCCCATAAGAGCTCACGAACGGGCCCATGAATTCAATGCCCCACACATCAAACTGCTCCACCTCCAAAATGGGGGTCATAGGTAACTCTTGACGCCTTGAAATGTTCCCTTGGCGCTGGCACTGGTCGCACTCCTGCACCAAGTCATGGGCATCTTTATAGATGGTGGGCCAGTAGTAACCACACTGCAGGATCTTCTTGGCAGTTCTGGCACCACCATGATACCCCCCCACTGGAGAGGAGTGGCAGGCTTCCAGGATGGTCAACATTTCTGCCTCTGGGAAACATCGTCGGATGACCCCATCTGTGCATGTTCTGAATAGATATGGATCATCCCAAAAGTACCTGCGCACATCATGAAAAAACTTTTTTCTCTGGTGAGGGTTAAGGCCTTCCGGCATAATATCGCTCACCAGGAAGTTAGCAAAATCAGCATACCAAGGGACTAGGTCTGCAGAAGCGGCTAATACCTGCTCATCGGGAAACGAGTCATCGATGTCCAACCATTCATTGGCCCGGGCTGCGTCCTCTAACCTGGATAGATGGTCGGCCACTTGGTTCTCCGTGCCTTTACGATCCTGGACCTCGAAGTCGAACTCCTGTAGCAAGAGCACCCATCTGATTAAACGAGGCTTAGCGTCCTTCTTGGACATGAGGTACCGGAGTGTGGCATGGTCAGTGTGTACGATCACCCTCGTGCCCAGTAAATATGCTCGAAACTTGTCAAAGGCATACACCACGGCTAGCAACTCCTGCTCTGTGACAGTGTAATTCCTTTGAGCCTCATTCAGCGTCTTGCTGGCTTAGTAGATAGGATGGAAGATTTTGTTCCGCTTCTGCCCCAGCACAACACCCACAGCAACTCCGCTTGCGTCACACATAACCTCAAACGGAGCGTCCCAATCAGGTGCGACCACGACAGGCGCTGAGATGAGCTTCAATTTTAAGGTCTCAAACGCTTGCCGACACGCATCGTCAAAGTGGAACTTGACATCCTTCTCCAACAGTTTGCACAATGGGTGTGCAATCTTGGAGAAGTCTTTGATAAATCGGCGATAGAATCCAGCATGTCCAAGGAAACTCCGGACCCCTTTGACCGAGATAGGAGGCGGCAATCTCTCAATGACCTCGATCTTTGCCCTGTCCACCTCTATCCCCTTTTCTGACACCTTATGACCAAGGACTATGCCCTCCTTGACCATGAAATGACACTTCTCCCAATTTAGGACCAATTGGGCCTCTTCACAGCGCTGCAGTGCCTTGCTTAGATTCTGCAAACAATCATCAAAAGAATCACCCACTACTGAAAAATCGTCCATAAATACCTCAAGGGTGTCTTCGACCATGTCTGAAAAGATAGACATCATGCAGCGCTGAAAAGTGGCTGGGGCATTGCAAAGCCCAAACGGCATCCTTCTGAAAGCAAATGTCCCATACGGACACGTGAAGGTGGTCTTCTCTTGATCTTCTGGGGCTATTGAGATCTGGTTGTATCCCGAGTATCCGTCGAGGAAGCAATACCATCCTTGCCCTGCTAGCCTATCTAGCATCTGATCCATGAACGGCATGGGGAAGTGGTCCTTTAGAGTCCATTTATTCAACTTCCGGTAGTCCATGCACACTCGCCATCCGGTGACAGGTCTCAGTGGGACAAGCTCGTTCTTATCATTGGTGACCACCGTCATGCCCCCCTTTTTGGGGACGCACTGCACTGGGCTCACCCACTTGCTGTCCGAGATTGGATACACCACCCCAGCATCCAGCCACTTAATGATCTCCTTCTTCACCACCTCCTGCATGGGTGGGTTAAGCCTTCGCTGATGCTCAATGCTGGGCACGTAGTCATCCTCAAGCTTGATTTTATGAGTGCAGATGCCTGGAGGGATGCCAATTATGTCAGCAATGGTCCATCCAATGGCTCGTTTGAACTTTTGTAGGACCCCCAATAATGCCTCCACCTGATGTTCCTGAAGATCTGAAGCCACAATCACAGGAAGAGTGTTGTTAGTACCTAAAAATGCATACCTGAGGTGTTGCGGCAACTCCTTGAGCTCCAGAACGGGCGGTTCCTCGATAGAGGGTTTCGCCGGAGGTGTTGGCCTATTTTGCAAATCCAAGTCCAACTTCCTTGGCACGAACGGTCTGGTCCCCATGCCCTGCAAGGCATAGATGGTGTCGTTGTACCCCTCAACACCATCTTTTGGGAAGTTCATCAGCACTGTCGCCAGTGGGTCGACAGTCATCTTTTCCTCCAACGAGGCCTCAGAAACGTTGTCGTCATCAATATCCAGGATGGACATCACAGCTAACTCCTTAGGCCTTTTCATGGCAGCACACACACTGAATTTCGCCTCTTCGGTGTTTAATCGAAATGTGAGTTCACCTCGCTCGACGTCCACCAGTGCCCTGCCGGTTGCCAAAAATGGCCTTCCAAGGATGATTGGTACCTCGAAGTCCACTTTACAGTCAAGGATGACAAAGTTGGCAGGGAAGATGAACCTTTCAACTCGAACAAGAACATCATATAGGATTCCCACGGGCCTCTTTACTGATCTATCTGCCATCAACAGCCGCATGGTCGTGGGTGTGGGGGCTCCCAAGCCCAACTGCTGGTAAACTGCCAACGACATCAAATTAATGCTGCCACCAAGGTCAGAAAGAGCCCGTGCAAAGTCATATGCACCAATGGTGCATTGGATGGTGAAAGCCCCCGGATCTCCCTTCTTTTCTACCAAAGATCTCGTAGCGATGGCGCTACAGTGGTGTAAATTATCGACTGGCTCAATCGTGGCTGTCCTCTTCTTAGTAACTAAGTCCTTCATGAACTTAGCATAGCCATGAATTTGTTCAAGTGCTTCCACCAGAGGTATGTTCACAGACAACTCCTTCAACATGGACAGGAACTTCTGGAATTTGACATCCTCCGCCTTCTTTTGTAGCCTTTGGGGAAATGGCGGCCTCGGTTTTGGGATGGCTGGCAGATTTGGGCCGCTGGGGGTGTCTGTCACTACTGCCTTCTTGGTCGACTCGGGCTCTGCTGCCACCGCCTCAGGTTCATCACTCCCAATGTCAACCTGACCTTCCATAGGGCTAGGCATGTTGTCATCGACTTTCACCTGACCTGCATTAGGAACAACAACTGGGTTAGCAAGTACCTGACCACTTCTCGTGGTGATCGCCATGCAGTGGCCATCGTTCTTTGGGTTTTGCACTGTGTCACTCGGGAGTGACCCAGCTTTCCTCTGATTAAATGCCGCCGAAAGCTGCCCCATCTGCTGCTCTAACTGCTTGATTGAGGTGGAGTGCGAATCTACCAGCTGCCTGACATTAGAGATTTCGCTCTTGACATCTCGCACCCCTGCCTCAGTGGCCTCCACTTTGCTAAGGACTTTTGTCATCATATCCTCTAGCTTGGAGTTGCTGCCACCCTCGTTCTGGCGATCACGGTTTCTGTAGCCATCCCTATTCTGCCAGTTCCCTTGGTAATTCTCCCGATTGAAGTTCCGACCTTGGTTACCGGAGTTGAAACCTCGGTAACCCCCCTGACTACCAAGAAACTGTGCTTCCTCATCATAGTCGCTGCCTTGATCGTCATACCTGGGTAGTGCTTCCATTGCTTTGACTTTTTCAGTGCCCCCACCAAGGAACCTCTTCGACAGCAAATCAATTTGTGTCCGCATATGGGCCATGTACTGGTCCCGTTCTTCCTCCTTCTTGCGCTGCTCCTCACTCATCTCAAATACCATCCCTGAGCAGTCTGCCTCTCTAATATACCATGCCCTGTTGTTCTTTGCCACTTGATCTAAGATGAACACTATGTCCGGGAAAGTCCTGGACATATATGACCCTCCACAAGCTGCATCAATGATGGGCTTGGTAACGAAGTTGCAGGACCTGTAGAAGACTGCCTTCAAGTGTTCATCGGTAAGATGATGGTTTGGGCACTGTTTGAGCTTTTGCCTGAATCTCTCCCAAGACTGATACAACGCTTCATTCGGCATTTGTTTATGGGATCCGATCTCATCTTTGAGTTTCAGTTGCCGTGAAGCAGGGAAGAATCGTTCCAGAAAGGCCTCCTTTAGTTCTCCCCATGTGCGGATGGAATCATGGGGGAGCTCGTTCAGCCACCTTATTGCCTCCCCAGACAGAGACAATGGAAATAACCTCAACCTCAATGCTTGCTGGCTAACTCCTGGAATTTCGGACGACTGGCATGTCGCTAAGAAATTCAGCAAGTGTTGATTTGCATCCTCTGTGGCCGCTCCAGTGAACAACCCCTTCAACTGCAACATTTGCAGCATGGTGCTGGTGATCGTGAATTTGATCCCAGCAGGCAGAGGTGGTAGTACTATTGCCCCAGTAGTCCCAGCACCATCATTATCATCTTGCACTGCTGGTGGGTACTGAGGGCCTTGAGGTCTCACCGGGGGTTGGTGTTGCTGTGGTGGTACGAGTGGTACCTAGCGAAGTGGTGCCGCTGGTGGTACCACATTACTAGCGAGATCATCCATTCCCAACCCATCCTGACCTCTATCCGCAGGATTTACTGCCAGCTCCCTCTGCCTTGCTGCTTCACGGTCCTGGGCGTTCATTCTGCGAATTGACTTAGTAAGCTCTGGATCGTAGGGAATAAGTGTTGCACCCTTGCTTCGGGTACTTGGCATACAATGCTGAACCCCTACGAGGACAAAAACAAGAAACAAAGTAAAATCAAGGACTAGACTTACAAGCTGAAAGTAGCAACTAATAGACTAGTTCTTTGCCGCGTTCCCCGGCAACGGCGCCAAAATTTGACACATCCAAATTACACTCCAAATAGAAGAGTAAAGCGGTCGTTGGTCAAATATAGAACTCAACCAGAGTTGAGGTCGATCCCACAGGGAAAACGTAAGAATTATTCTATTAGTATCGGCTTTCAGTTGTAAATGCTATTCCCAAGATAAACGTACATAAAGTAAATGGGGGTTGCGTTATTTAATTTAACTAATTTCGTAAAGTAATTAATAAAGACGTTCCGATTTTTAGACAGATAGAAAGAGGCTAGGGTTGTGTTCCCCATGACATACAATTACGACAAGTAAACTGGATTTGTAAATTTTCGTTCTTAATGATGCATGCAAAATCTACAACTTAACTAATATCTAGGTCACCTTTCGGTCCTTCCTAGGTATATCTCACTCCTCTCCTTTCGGTCTCCGAGTGTATGCGATTCTAACCGTTGTTTCTGATCTCAGAATACCCTCACCTTTCGGTCTCAGGCACTTAGACTAGGTTCATGACCCTGAATCTCTGTTGTTAGACTCTTTTCCCATTCACTACATCCCTCTCGGGCATGTAATGAATACAGGCTTACCCTAATGCGTCGACTCATTAAGGCGAAGTTAAAACGAAGAATTTAACAATACATGCGTTGTTTATTTGAACGAATTACCACCAGTTTGCGTTATCTTAATTGGGCCGTCATGGTTATCACAACCCTAGTTGTGGGTTTAGCCTAGCATACTATTGATAACTTGCCCACAACAATTAGAAGAAAACATAAAGATTGACTTACAATTGAAGAACAAGAATCTGTGTTACAAGCTTCGCACAATAATCACAAATGCGATTCTCACGAATTACAAAAGCCAAACTAATGTTTTTCTCCTTGTTCTCTCTAGTTTCTGCCGTAAAAACGAAGTAGTCTAATAAAATAAAACAATACGCTATTTATACAAAGTAAAACTAAGTCGATATAATTTAGGAAAAATAACTTCGGCTTGGGACACGGTCCGTTACACGGACCGTCTGGAGTGAGATGGTCCGTGCGAATGGACCGTCTGGGGACTGTCTGCGCCAACACGGTCCGTGACACGGCCCGTGTGGCGTGAGACGGGCCGTGTGGCTCTTCCGTGTGGATCCACTTGCACGAATTCTGATATTTTCGATGAAGGCCCTCCGAGCTACGTCAGTTACACGGCCCGTGACACGGTCCGTCTGACATGAGATGATCCGTGTGGTGGTCCGTGTGAATCTCCTTGCACGATTTCTTTAATTTTCGACGGGTTGCCTTCCGAGCTACGTCAGTTACATGGTCCGTCACACGGTCCGTCTGGCGTCAGACGAGCTGTGTGGCCTGATCATGTGATTGACGTAGCACGTCAAGTGTCGTGCCACGGTCGGTCACACGGACCGTCTTGCGTGCGACGGCCCGTGTGGGCCTTCTGTGGTCTGACACTTGGCTTCGTTTTTCACCCGTTCCTTGTACTTTCCGCCATTTCCCATGCCTTAGCCATTTTCCTGCACAATATCAAAACATACCCATTAAACCAATAACACCGCTCAAGAACGCCCAATAATTCTATGTCTTAAGCGTCGTAAAAGTCGTATTTTCATGACTCATCAGGGAGGTAAATTGAGCTCCTCTGTCCGAGATGATGGACAAGGGGACTCTATGCAACCTCACAATCTCCTGGATGTACAACTTGGCATACTCTTCTGCAGTGTTCGTTGTCTTGACTGCCAGGAAGTGAGCTGATTTAGTCATTCTGTCCACTATCACCCATATCGAATCATGTTGCTTTCGAGACCTTGGCAGACCAGTGATAAAGTCCATATTAATCATCTCCCATTTCCACTCCGGAATTTCAAAGTTCTGAGCCAATCCACATGTCCTTTGATGCTCAACCTTCACTTGTTGGCAATTTGGGCACTTCGAAACGAACTCCGCGATGTCCCTCTTCATTCCGTTCCACCAATAGACCTCCCTTAAGTCATGGTACATTTTGGTGGAGCGAGGATGAATGGAATATCTAGTGTTATGAGCTTCTGCCATGATTCTTTCTTGTATGCCATCAACATCTGGGACACACAATCGACTTTGATATCTTAACACTCCATCTCCCCCTTTGGAGAAGACCATCACCCTCTGATTTTGGACATCCTCCTTCAATTGGAGTAGGACAGGGTCTTGGTCTTGCTTTTCCTTCACCTCCACCACCAACGAGGAAGCAGACCCGTCCTGGACATTAACTCCTCCCTCGTCGTTCTCCTCGAGTCGGACTCCCAATCGAGCCAACCGGTGCACGTCCTTGGCTAACTCCTTCTTTCCTTCCTCCACATGGGTTGTGCTACCCATTGATAACCTGCTAAGAGCATCAGCCACGACGTTAGCTTTACCTGGGTGGTAGTGTATGCTCATGTCGTAATCCTTGAGCAATTTTAACCATCTCCTCTGTCGCAAGTTGAGTTCTTTTTGGCTAAAAACATACTGTAAGCTCTTGTGGTCAGTGAACACATCTACATGCACTCCATACAAGTAGTGCCGCCAAATTTTAAGTGCAAACACCACTGCTGCCAACTTGAGGTCATGGGATGGGTAGTTTCTCTCATGAACCTTGAGCTGCCTGGAAGCATAAGCTATCACTTTCCCCCTTTGCATTAATACACATCTCAATCCAACCATCGAGGCATCACAATAGATTACAAAGTCTTCGGTCCCGTCGGGTAGAGTTAGGACCCATGCAGTAGTTAACCTTGTTTTCAATTCCTGGAAACTCTTCTCACATTTTTCGGACCACTGGAATTTGACCTTTTTCTGAGTCAATTTGATCAGTGGCGCAGATAGGGAAGAAAATCCCTCCACAAACCTGCGGTAGTAGCCTGACAGCCGCAAGAAACTTCTGATATCAGTCGGAGTGGTCGGTCGGGGCCAGTTCTTAACCGCCTCAATCTTTTGGGCATCCACTCGAATACCGTCACCGGAGATAACATGGCCTAGGAAGGCCGCTGACTCACGCCAGAATTCACATTTGGAGAACTTTGCATACAACTCATGGTCCTTAAGAGTTTGGAGGACCACTCTGAGGTGGTTAGCATGCTCCTCCTCACTCCTTGAATACACCAGGATGTCATCGATGAACACAATCACAAACAAATCAAGATATGGCTTGAACACTCTATTCATCAAGTCCATAAAGGCGGCAGGTGCATTCGTCAGTCCGAAGGACATGACCAAGAATTCAAAATGGCCATATCTAGTCCTGAAGGCTGTCTTTGGAATGTCACGCTCCCTCACCTTCAACTGATGGTAGCCAGATCTAAGGTCTATCTTAGAGAAGCAAGAGGCGCCCTGAAGTTGGTCAAACAAATCATCTATCCTTGGGAGGGAATATTTGTTCTTTATCGTGACCTTGTTCAGTTGCCTATAATCGATACACATTCTGAGAGACCCATCTTTCTTCCGCACGAATAAAACAGGGGCACCCCATGGTGAAACACTTGGCCTAATGAAGCCCTTTTCCAGCAAATCTTTTAATTGCTCTTTCAATTCTTTTAACTCAGCGGGGGCCATTCTGTAAGGCAGGATCGAAATAGGCTGGGTATCTGGAGGAACATCATTTCCAAAGTCAATCTCCCTATCGGGAGGGACTCCGAGCAGATCATCAGGAAAGACTTCTGGAAACTCGTTGACAACCGGAACTGACTCAAGAGTTGGGGACTCAACATTATTAGATTTCACTCTCACCAAGTGATAAATACAGCCTTTGGAAATTAACTTCCGGGCTTTAAGATATGAGATAAACCTCCCCCTAGGTGTCACTGAGTCACCCTTCCACTCTAGAACTGGTTCATTTGGAAATTGGAACTTAACCGTTCGAGATCTACAATCCACAGAGGCATAACAGGCGTGAAGCCAATCCATACCGAGGATCAAATCAAAGTCAACCATCTCTAACTCGATCAAATCAATAATGGTGTCCCTATGATGGATGGACACTACACAAGCTCTATAGACTCTTTCAGCTCGAATAGACTCACCCACCGGAGTAGAAACATCAAAGGGTTCAAGAAGACTCTCGGGGGTTTTATCAAATTTACTGGCCATATAAGGAGTTACAAACGACAATGTGGCACCAGGGTCCATCAAAACATAACAATCAAAAGTAAAGGCTCGGATCATACCCGTCACGACGTCTGGAGAATTTTCCTGATCTTGGCGACTCCTCATAGCATATAAGCGGTTTGTGGCCCCGCCTGCACCTGACGTAGTGGCCCTTGGGTTCCCCCTAACCGGTGGGGCCGATGCTGCAGACTGGGCCTGGCTAGCCCGTTTTGGACAATCCTTCTTGTAGTGGCCTACTTGGCCACACCCGAAGCATGCGTCATTCTTATCACGACATCTCCCCCAATGCGCCTTTCCACAGTTATCACACTGTGGCCTACTCTGAGAACCCTGAGCCACACTAGCTTGGGACTGGGGTCCGTGGTTCCCTGTATTCCGGAACCTCTGATCATACGTGCCTTTAGGCACAGGTGCGCTAGCAGCTGAGGGTGCTGGAAATCGATTCCCATTACCTCTCCTTCCACCTTCGTGGCCGGATGTCTTAGCTCTCTTGCGCTTGAACTCTTCCCTGTCCTATTGTCTTTCTTCGTCAGCTTGCTGATCAGTCGCCCGATGTCCATGTCACTTACAAGCATAGCTCCTCTTCCATCTCTCTTGGGTCCTCTATTCAACCCATCTATATACATTCCCATCCTTCCCCGCATGTTAGCAACCATGTCTGGAGCATAGCGGGATAGTTGCGTGAATTTCAATCCATACTCCTGCACGGTCATAGAGCCCTACTTCATATTCAGGAACTCCCTCACCTTAGCCTCTCTTTTCTCCCTTGGGAAAAAGCGTCCCAAGAAAGCTTCCTCAAACACCGCCCAAGTCACATATGAAGCATCGTCCCCTTGGTGTCACGCCCTAAGCCCCATTAAGGCGGACTGGCACCCGTTGCCGACAAGGCTCGGGAGAACCAACATATAACTATACACCTGCTATGAACATTTAAGAGGTTTCCATACTCAATATGCTGACAAAAGAAAGTAAACTGTACTAACAAACCAAAAGTAAATGCATAAGACTAGGCCGTTGGAGCCATGATGTCTATAATACACTATTTGACCACACTTTAATTTACATTGTCTACAAAGCCTCTAAATAAGGAACAATATCTATTTGAGTTGGGACAGGCCCCGCCTCATGACCCACTATACAATACAAAATACAAGTTCTAAACACACAAGCCCCGAAGCAACCTGGAGCGTAGTAATAGCAGCTGAAAGTCATGTACTCTTACTGGGGAGATCTAGCTCCTGTACCTGCAGCATGAAATGCAGGTCCCCAGTATGGGACGTCAGTACGAGATAATGTACTGAATATGTAAGGCAGGAAATATTATATATGCAATAAGAACTCAAATGAAATCACACACTGGTGTGTAAGGATGAAAAGACCACCTTTAGTCATACTGTGGAGTCATGTACTTTATGTCTTTTTTTTATTACTGTATCTTTCTTTACTGTATAATCTATGCACAATATATCATGTAAATAACCAGCTGATCAGTGGTAAATCTGTAATGGGATCGACCCTGGCTAGGTGATTCCTTCACCCCTCGGGCTACCACCCGTAAATGAGATCGACCCTGGCTAGGTGATTCTTCCACCCCTCGGGCTACCACCCATTTATAAGCAACTGTAAGTTATCTTTTATTTACTTTGAGATGGTTCTTTTGGTGGTAATAACCTTTAGAACTATAGGAATATAGACATGTGACATATGAACAACCATACAAGGTAATACCACAATGGAAAGAGAGATACACAACTAATGAACCGTATCGGAGATTAAACAACACATAGACTTTGTTTGGTAAGAAGAAACTCATGTATATTTAGTATTAAGGTACATATGCAGGTTGACAATGACTATGTATGGGTACATATGAACATGGTAAAAAGTGGGGACACGGTTAGCAGCCATGTCGGAGTTTGTACGTGCCTTTATGTGCTAAGGAAGATTATAGATTTCATGCCAAGTAATAGGAAATCAAGTAGCCTTACATACCTCGCTGTACTATGTCGTTATTATCTCGGAGTAGTATCCTTTTCCTCCAAACACTTATCTACAATATATTAGGTGATAAAACTAGTGTTAGAAGCTAGTAAGCACATCTTAGTAATCCAATTTCACCCAAAAATAATATCCGGGCAGCAAGCTCGGAATTAGCACCCAAAGAGTATTCTTTCAACATTTCCACTCCTAATCGTATTTTCTAGCACACATTCCCATATACATGTCATATCCAGCTATATTTAGTCCCATAACAGCATTACAACAACTCATATAGTACATCATACAACAACTCTACACAACATGCAAGTAGACAACACAACATTGCGTCCTTCCGCTACACTTCGACGTCAACCATTCCATATCCGTTTCAACCTCAACCAAACTGTCCTCAACATATTTACACACAATTACAGTCCTAAAACAGTCCAAAAACAGTCCCTAAGTAGATGGAAAACATGAGACAACAATTCCCAAAAATAGTCCACGAATTCTTACTAATGAGCGGAATTAAGACATCATTTAAGAACTTATTTTTTGCGGAAGATAAAAGTGGTCCAGCAGCCTCCTCACATCATTCCAGACCCAAGACTTCTTAAAAACATACATATTACTTCATAACCCAGCAAACCAACAAGATAAAAGTCTCTTATTTAACAAGAAAAGTGAACCACAATATTTGGAACACATGCTGTCCCAAAATTCCTGCACAATACAACCAACATACTATTCATGTTTTTCATGGAAAAATTACACCAAACCATGTGTATTTTATCTTACCTTAATCCTCAAGGATTAGGTTCTCTTCAAGAACCCTAGAAGTGTGTCTTGGCTGCTTTAGAAAATGAGAAGAGAGCAAGAAGAAACTTAGAGAGAAATCTGAAATTTTGACTTGAGAAAATGGCTAAACGTTGCTGCTTGTTGCTCCCTTTTATAGGCCACTTTTGGCCGACTTTCTTTTGGGTTTTCAACCTTATTTTATTAAGGTTATGGGGCAGCAGCTTGGCCCTTTCATTTGGGCCTTATTGGGCTTCAAATGGGATGGGCTTTGTTGCAAACATTTCTCCCCTAAGCCCACTTAGTTTGGGCCCTAGTTTTGAATTGGATTGTAATTGTAATTTGGCCCTTTTCCTATCCATATTGGGCTGCAAATGTTGTCCTTTTATGATGCTAAACCATGGGCCCAAATGACATCCTTAACTCGGGGTTTATTCTTTATCGGACTTGAACAAATTCGGTGTTGGGCCTTGTCTCCGTTTACCGAGCTTATTTAAGCTAAGCATGTAGGTGACTCACCTACTAGCTTCCAAAGTCACACAAGCACCTCAATTATTTTACTTCATTTAAGGTCACACTCTCCTTAACTTGACTAAAAAATTATTTACACTCGGTCATCTTAAGCGTTAGACGTACATATAGCCCTTTGATCTAAAATTCACGCACTTTTAAACATATGTGCGGATTTGACCCTGCCATATCATGTTTCATCTGTGTTGGACTTGTACATGTAAGATGTGGGGTATTACATCCTCCCCCCTTAGGGAACATTCGTCCCCGAATGTAAGCATAATTGAATAGGTTAAACAAGTTCGAACTTAGTGTAAACAGACTTTTGAAAACATAATAAGAATTCATATTCACGTACCTACTAATCCCTCAACTCTGTATCTTGGAATTCCTCTTTAGCTTCAAATAAATAAGGACATTTAGACCTCATTGCTTCCTCAGCCTCCCACGTTATCTCTTCTACCTGTTGGTTCCTCCAAAGCACTTTTACTGAAGGTATTTCCTTATTCCTTAGCTTTCTAACTTGACGATCTAGGATAGAAATAGGTACCTCTTCATAGGTGAGATCTTCCGTAACCTGCATATCTTCAATAGGAGTAATACGAGATGGGTCACCTATGCATTTTCGAAGCATTGAGACATGAAAAACTGGATGAACCATTGAAAACTCCTGGGGTAACTCTAATTCATATGCAACCTGTCCAAACCTTTTAATAATCTTATATGGCCCTATATAACATGGGCTTAGTTTCCCTTTCTTACCAAATCTCATAACACCTTTCATTGGGGATACTTTTAAGAACACCCAATCTCCTACTGAGAATTCCAATCCTCTTCTTCTAGCATCTGCATATGATTTGTGACGGCTTTGGGTTGTTTCTAGCCGTTGTCGTATTACCTTGACTTTTTCCATGGCTTGTTGGACTAGATCTGGACCAAGCAAGGTGGTTTCACCCACTTCAAACCATCCTATCGGTGATCTACATTTCCTTCCGTACAAAGCTTCATACGGTGCCATCTTGATGCTTGAATGGTAGCTATTATTATAGGCAAATTCAATAAGTGGCAAATGGTCCACCCAACTACCTTGAAGTCCAATGCACACGCCCGCAACATATCTTCAAGTGTTTGAATGGTGCGTTCTACTTGACCATCTGTCTGCGGGTGGAAAGCTGTACTTAAATTTACTTGTGTCCCTAAGCTCCTCTGGAAGGATTTCCAAAATTTGCGGTGAATTGAGCTCCCCGATCAGATATAATGGATATTGGAATCCCATGTAGCCTAACTATCTCTTTGAGGTATAGCTTTGCATACTCTTCAGCTGTATAATCACTCCTAACCGGTAAGAAGTGTGCTGACTTTGTAAGTCTATCAACGATTACCCATATGGAGTCAAAATTTTGAAATGAGCGAGGCAACCCAGTAACAAAATCCATATTAATCATATCCCACTTCCCTGTTGGAAGCTCTATACATTGCATATAACCTCCCGGCTTTTGGTGCTCTACCTTAACTTGTTGGCAATTCGGACGTTGAGCCACAAATTCTGCAAGGTCCTTTTTCATGCCTTCCCACCAAAACATTTCCTTCAGGTCATGATACATCATAGTTGATCCTGGATGGATAGAATATCTTGAATGATGGGCTTCTTCCATTATTCTCCTTCTTAGTCCATTTATATTAGGAATGCACAATCTGTTTTGACAGTAAAGTACTCCATTTTGGGTAAGTTCAAAGCCCTTCATTATGCCTCGACTCACCTTCTCCTTAAGTCCCTGTAGAATAGGATCTTTGAACTGTTTTTCTCTTACCTCTGTTACCAATGAAGACTCTGCAACATTATGCACAACAACCCCTTCCTTTGGAGTTTCAATGAGGCGAACTCCCAAATTGGCTAGTTGACGTAGATCCTTAGCGACTCCTTGACTTACCATGATCTGATCATCAATATTCACAATTGCCTTGCGGCTCAAAGCATCGGCTACCACATTTGCTTTCCCTGGATGGTATAGTATATCAACATCATAATCTTTTATTAACTCCAGCCACCTCCGCTGCCTTAAATTTAGGTCTTTCTGTTTAAATATGTATTGTAGGCTCTTATGATCAGTATATATGTCGACATGAACTCCATACAAATAATGGTGCCATATTTTCAAGGCAAACACAACAGCTGCTAGTTCAAGGTCATGTGTCAGGTAGTTTTTCTCATGTGGTCGCAGTTGTCTCGAGGCATAAGCAATTACCCTACCATGTTGTGTCAGTACACACCCTAAGCCAACCCCCGAAGCATCACAATACACCGCATACCCCTTTGTGCCTTCTGGAAGCACTAATACAGGTGTAGAAGTTAACCTGCTTTTCAACTCTTGAAAGCTCCTTTCACATGCATCATTCCATTGAAATTTGGTCGCCTTATGTGTCAACTTTGTTAGAGGTGCAGAAATCGAAGAAAAACCTTCAACAAATCTTCTGTAATAACCTGCCAACCCTAAGAAGCTTCGAACTTCTGTGGGTGTTGTTGGCCTTGGCCAATCTTTCACCGCCTCTATCTTTTGTTAATCAACCCTTATTCCTTCATCAGATACAATATGACCCAAGAATGCCACTGATTTCAACCAAAATTCACATTCGGAAAACTTGGCATACAATTGCCGATCACGAAGAACTTGTAATACCTGCCGTAAGTGTTTTGCATGCTCCTCTTTTGATCTTGAATACACCAAAATATCATCTATAAATACTATCACAAAGACATCCAAGAATGGCTTGAATACCCTGTTCATTAAGTCCATAAAAACTGCTGGTGCATTTGTCAGCCCAAATGACATAACAAGAAATTCAAAATGACCATAGCGTGTCCTAAAGGCTGTCTTGGGTATATCTTTTTCCCTCACCCTCACTTGGTGATAACCTGACCTCAAATCAATTTTTGAAAAACACTTGGCACCCTGTAACTGATCAAACTAATCGTCAATCCTCGGGAGGGGGTATTTGTTTTTAATTGTCACCTTATTCAATTGCCGGTAATCAATACACATTCTCAGGGTGCCATCCTTTTTACGTACAAATAACACTGGTGCACCCCAAGGGGACACACTAGGTCTTATAAAACCCTTCTCTAGTAAATATTTTAATTGCTCCTTTAATTCACGTAACTCTGCCGGGGCCATTCTATATGGAGGGATAGAAATAGGTTGAGTGCCTGGGAGTAAATCACTGCCAAAATCTATTTCTCGTTCTGGAGGCAAACCTGGAAGCTCTTCGAGAAACACATCAGCAAATTCATTCACTACCGGAACCGATTGAAGAGTTGGTGATTCAGCCTCCATATCCCTTACTCTAAGTAGATGACATATATACCCCTTTGACATCATCTTCCTTGCCTTAAAATAGGAAATAAACTTCCCCTTTGGTGCCCCAACATTACCTTCCCATTCAAGGACTGCCTCATTTGGAAAGTGGAAATACACTCTCTTAATTCGGCAATCCACAGTAGCATAGCAAGAAGCTAACCAATCCATACCCATTATAACATCAAATTCCACCATATCTAACTCAACAAGGTCCGCCAATGTGTCACGGTCACAAACAGTTACGATACAGTTATAATAGACCCTTCTAGCTGTAATAGATTCACCAGTAGGTGTAGAAACTTCAAATGGCTCATTCAATAATTTAGGTGTTCTTTTAAGCTTCCCAGCCACTAGTGGAGTGATATATGATAATTTAGAACCAGGGTCAATTAATGCATACACATTATGTGAAAAGATGGACAATGTACCTGTGACCACATCGGGTGAAGCTTCTAAATTCTGCCGACTCCCCAGAGCATAAGTGCGATTCTGGGCTCTACTGGGGCTAGCTGCTCCTCTACCACCTCTACCCACGGCCTGTAGGTGTTTGCTGACCCCTACTGAAGGGAGGAACTGACGATGATGATGCAACAGCTGACCCAGCAGGTTGTGCTATATCACTCATACGTCTTCTGGGGCAATCTCTTATCATATGCCCTGGTACACTACACCAATAACAGGCATCTGTCCCACACGACATATACCTGAATGACTCCTCCCACATTGTTTACAAGACTGCCTAGGAGGAATCTGCTGGCTGGCCGAATATCCTGTTGTCCGTGCACCTTGTTCCTCACTTCTTTGATTAAACTGATTACCTCTAGGCCCTTGAAATTGTGGTGGAGCACTGACTGCAGAATAGGAGGATGATGGTCTAGGTGGTTTACCAGGAAATCGGGGCCTAACATCACCTTGGGATGGTGCAAACTGCCCTGTAGATCTGGCCTCTTGGACTGGCCCCTTTCTATCTCTTGTGTCCTTCTCCTTTGCCTTTGATCCTCTAGTTTTTGTGCAAATGCTTGCATCCTTGCTATATCCATGTCTTTATTCAATGAAGCAATAGTACAGTCTCCTACCAGATACGTATCCAACCTATCCACATACCGATGAACTCTATCTGCCATAGTAGCAACTACATTAGGAGCATACCTGGCCAAGGAGTTAAACTGGAGGCTATACTCCCTCACGCTCATACCTCCTTGGTGGAGATTAAGAAATTGATCTGCCCGGGCCTCTCGTATCTCATATGGCAAGTAATGGTCAAGAAATGCCTCTTTGAACTCCTTCCAGGTAATTGGAGGTGCATCTATACCCTTAGATTGCCTCCAGGCTTCATATGACAATATAGCCACACCCTTCAATCTATATGCTGCCAGTTCTACAGCTTCTGTACCACTTACATGCATAACATCTAAAGTGCGCTGGATCTGGTCGATGAAGTCTTGCGGATCTTCATTAGGATCTGACCCGGTGAAAGCTGAAGGGTCCAAATTAAGGAAGGCCCGTATCCTCGTGCTAGCTGCCCTATTCGCACCATCTGCACCTACAACTAGGCCTTCTTGTCTTTGGCTTTGGCTAGCAACTATGCGGGTCAATAATTAGACCGTATTTCTCAGATCCTGCACAGCAGCATCGGCAGGTGGTTCTGAGGGAGTTTTACTACGACCTGGTTCATCAGGAGCTGGAGGAGTTGGAGATGTTTGGGACAGAGACTCATCTTGGGCCTCATCTCGTCGTCTCACCCAATACCAATTACCACTTCCACCTCCTTCCCCTTGCCTTTGCTTTTCCTTGTTTCAGGCATGCTTACTGTACAAAATGATTTAGAGGTTAGAAATAATCAACCTACAACACTTGGCTCTATGGCACGATCTAAAGAATGAAAAGAAAGTGACAACTCCTAAATGCCACGTAGCCTCCTGCTTATAAATGTGGTGCACAACACATCCATAAACAAGACTCTACATAGGCACGGCGTTGTAGACTCCCTAGGACGACCCGCTCTGATACCACTTCTGTCACGCCCTAAGCCCCATTAAGGCGGACTGGCACCCGTTGCCGACAAGGCTCGGGAGAACCAACATATAACTATACACCTGCTATGAACATTTAAGAGGTTTCCATACTCAATATGCTAACAAAAGAAAGTAAACTGTACTAACAAACCAAAAGTAAATGCATAAGACTAGGCCGTTGGAGCCACGATGTCTATAGTACACTATTTGACCACACTTTTAATTTACATTGTCTACAAAGCCTCTAAATAAGGAACAATATCTATTTGAGTCGGGATAGGGCCCGCCTCATGACCCACTATACAATACAAAATACAAATTCTAAACACACAAGCCCCGAAGCAACCTGGAGCTTAGTAATAGCAGCTGAAAGTCCTGTACTCTTACTGGGGAGATCTAGTAGCTCCTGTACCTGCAGCATGAAATGCAGGTCCCCCGTAAGGGATGTACGAGATAATGTACTGAATATGTAAGGCAGGAAATATTGTATATGCAATAAGAACTCAAATGAAATCACACACTGGTGTGTAAGGATGAAAAGACCACCTTTAGTCTAACTATGGAGTCATGTACTTTATGTCTTTTTTTTATTACTGTATCTTTCTTTACTGTATAATCTGTGCACAATATATCATGTAAATGACCAGCTGATCAGTGGTAAATCTGTAATGGGATCGACCCTGGCTAGGTGATTCCTTCACCCCTCAGGCTACCACCCGTAAATGAGATCGACCCTGGCTAGATGATTCTTCCACCCCTCGGGCTACCACTCATTTATAAGCAACTGTAAGTTATCTTTTATTTACTTTGAGATGGTTCTTTTGGTGGTCATAACCTTTAGAACTGTAGGAATATAGACATGTGACATATGAACAACCATACAAGGTAATACCACAATGGAAAGAGAGATACACAACTAATGAACCGTATCGGAGATTAAACAACACATAGACTTTGTTTGGTAAGAAGAAACTCATGTATATTTAGTATTCAGGTACATATGCAGGTTGACAATGACTATGTATAGGTACATATGAACATGGTAAAAAGTGGGGACACGGTTAGCAGCCATGTCGGAGTTTGTACGTGCCTTTATGTGCTAAGGAAGATTATAGATTTCATGCCAAGTAATAGGAAATCAAGTAGCCTTACATACCTCGCTGTACTATGTCGTTATTATCTCAGAGTAGTATCCTTTTCCTCCAAACACTTATCTACAATATATTAGGTGATAAAACTAGTGTTAGAAGCTAGTAAGCACATCTTAGTAATCCAATTTCACCCAAAAATAATATCCGGGCAGCAAGCTCGGAATTAGCACCCAAAGAGTATTCTTTCAACATTTCCACTCCTAATCGTATTTTCTAACACACATTCCCATATACATGTCATATACAGCTATGTTTAGTCCCATAACAGCATTACAACAACTCATATAGTACATCATACAACAACTCTACACAACATGCAAGTAGACGATATAACATTGCGTCCTTCCGCTACACTTCGACGTCAACCATTCCAAATCCGTTTCAACCTCAACCAAACTATCCTCAACATATTTACACACAATTACAGTCCTAAAATAGTCCAAAAATAGTCCCTAAGTAGATGGAAAACATGAGACAACAATTCCCAAAAACAGTCCACGAATTCTTACTAATGAGCGGAATTAAGACATCATTTAAGAACTTATTTTTTGCGGAAGATAAAAGTGGTCCAACAGCCTCCTCACATCATTCCAGACCCAAGACTTCTTAAAAACATACATATTACTTCATAACCCAGCAAACCAACAAGATAAAAGTCTCTTATTTAACAAGAAAAGTGAACCACAATATTCGGAACACATGCTGTCCCAAAATTCCTGCACAATACAACCAACATACTCTTCATGTTTTTCATGGAAAAATTACACCAAACCATGGGTATTTTATCTTACCTTAATCCTCAAGGATTAGGTTCTCTTCAAGAACCCTAGAAGAGTGTCTTGGCTGCTTTAGAAAATGAGAAGAGAGCAAGAAGAAACTTAGAGAGAAATCTGAAATTTTGGCTTGAGAAAATGGCTAAAAGTTGCTGCTTGTTGCTCTCTTTTATAGGCCACTTTTGGCCGACTTTCTTTTGGGTTTTCAACCTTATTTTATTAAGGTTATGGGGCAGCAGCTTGGCCCTTTCATTTGGGCCTTATTGGGCTTCAAATGGGATGGGCTTTGTTGCAAACATTTCTCCCCTAAGCCCACTTAGTTTGGGCCCTAGTTTTGAATTGGATTGTAATTGTAATTTGGCCCTTTTCCTATCCATATTGGGCTGCAAATGTTGTCCTTTTATGATGCTAAACCATGGGCCCAAATGACATCCTTAACTCGGGATTTATTCTTTATCGGACTTGAACAAATTCGGTGTTGGGCCTTGCCTCCGTTTACCGAGCTTATTTAAGCTAAGCATGTAGGTGACTCACCTACTAGCTTCCTAAGTCACACAAGCAGCTCAATTATTTTACTTCATTTAAGGTCACACTCTCCTTAACTTGACTTAAAAATTATTTACACTCGGTCATCTTAAGCGTTAGACGTACATATAGCCTTTAATTTAAAATTCACGCACTTTTAAACATATGTGCGGATTTGACCCTGCCATATCATGTTTCATCTGTGTTGGACTAGTACATGTAAGATGTAGGGTGTTACACTTGGCCCTTCTTCCATTGGTCGAACCACAGCCTGGCCACCCCTTTGAGTTGATAGGCATCCAATTCAACCCTATCAGCATCGGCCACGTGCATCACTTGGAACACCTTCTCAAGTTCCTCTATATAGCTCTTGGGGTATTCAGTAGACGCCGACCCCGTGAACTCAGGCGGGTTCATCCTCAGAAATTCTCGGACTCTAGAGGTGCCATGAGAGTCTGTCCCCCCTGCACCTTGCCTCACAGCAGGTGCTGCGACAGCTTGGGCCAAAGTTTGAATAGCTTGGCGTAGCTCAGCATTCGAGATCTCAGCTTGAGGAGGTAGCCCAACAGGGACAGCTGGATCTACGGGCCCCTCGGGTACTTGAGGCTCGGGTGGGTTAGCAGCTTGCCTGGCAGGACATCCCCTTCCTCTGACAGCTCTTCTGGGAGGCATGTTATCGATTCTGCACGTGTAACGCATGAATTAGAGGATAGTTTTCATAGAGTTCAACTCTATCGCACGATTTAGAATAAGAAAGAAGTGTAACCATTCTTAATGTCCCATAGCCTCCTGCTTATGAAGTGTGGTCGACAACACACCCATAAACAAGACTTTACTAGACACGGCTTCATAGACTCCCTAGGACACTTGAACTCTGTTCTCTAATACCAAGTTTGTCACGCCCCGGGAGGGTATCCTTGGCGTGGCCGGCACTCGGAGACTATTGCTAGCCCCCAAGCGAACCACCTAGTCTCTTCACATCATCCAATCATATACCTCTACTGACCAGCGGAAATTATATACAAGCAGTGGACTCAATTCATCTAAAGTTCTCAATATAATAAAGGTAATATAACGAAGGCTAGTAGAATGAACTAGCTCAAAAATCTCAACATCAATACTCGACACCTGTCTATGAAGCCTCTATCACTAAATCATGTGGTGCCAATGACAGACCCATGGCTACCCAAAGCAAAATAAAAAGATAGTCCAATCCTAACTCTAAAGCATGATGAAAATAAAGTAATGGTTCCTCCGGAATAGGAGAGGCTCACCAATTCAACTTCGGATCTCTGATCTTCAACGGAGCGCCTGTTGATGATCTCTAGTACCTGCCTCTACATCATAAAACGATGCAGTCCAGAGTGGACGTCAGTACTTGGAATGTACTGGTATGTAAAATAGCTGAATGAAACAGAAACCGGTAGAAAATATCATAATCACATAACCGCCAGCTTGCCCATCTACGAAAGAGTACAGAGTGGACAAGTGACACATCATTATCTCATACTCATCAAAAGTCTCAACTCATCACATGAATCATCTCAAAGGAGTTCACCCCCCCTCTCATCACATCTCATCTAGACTCAAAGTAAGGTACAAATCTTCCCGGGAGTTTCTCTTAACCGACAACACCCACTTATGAGCCAGTGAATGTACAACAATTACCCTGATGTTGCCACAGTGGTCCCAAACTTGCCAGGTAAGGAACACTGGATCCCATGTCAATATACCCGACATGGAATCAAACTGAACAGATCCTCTATTGCTTTCAGGGACTGTTAAACCTCGAGGGAAACCATATGTATGTATGTGATGGTTTAAGCCTCCCCTATGTTTGGTGACGTAGTTAATGAGTTCGAGTGGGACTCACTCCTACTCATTTCGGTGCTCGATACTCCTCCCGACTCAATGCTCATAAAATCAACCTCAACCAGTCTCATAGGGATTCACTCCCCGTCAACGACTGCTAGTCTCATAGGGACCCACTCCCCGTCCACGACTGATATTTCACCGGGACCTTGGCCCCTTTTCATCAATTACCTCATAGGGACTTTCACCCTATCATCAACATCTCATAGGGATTTCAACCCTATCATCAACACCTCCTCAATGACTCAAGATTATACAACCGTCATTAGGAAACAAGTGAATAAACACACCGGTAGAGTTCATTTATAGAGACTCATACAAAAATCAAGATTTCATCAACTCGTCATCACAGTCAACAATCCCAATGCAAGGCTCTAGACTCAAGTCTCAAGTTCATTATGCATGCTCTTCAAAATAGTCATGTAGGGTTATACCAATTCCATGAAAGTATTCAATTTAAGAAGACAAATAGTATGATGATCATCAACATAGAAATCATGTAATTTCAAATATAATTTTCAAGAAAATCCATCAAAGAAATCATGCATGTAGACTCTTCAATCATCAATTCAACTATGACCTCTATGGGGCACATGAGAGAACAATCCCATGTTTAGTTTAGCCTTACATACCTGTGATGTAACTGTTCAACCGGGTGATGTCGAGGATTCTCTTCTCGTATTTCTCACCCCAAGCCTTTCTCTCCTCTCCTCAAGCCCTAGCCTTGTTAGATTTTGGAATAGGACTTAGAATAGGTTTTGTTAGGCTCTTTTCGTATAGAAACGACCTTACTAGCCGTGTATTAGTGTTTAGGAGAGGTTAGGGATTGATCGGAAAGCCCCTCAAAATAAATTAGAAATTTCCAGTTCGGAATTTACACGGTCCGCGACGCGGACCTATCGCACGTTGTGTATTTTTGAAAAAAGTATTTTTAAACGAGTTTTCTCCATCCCGTCGAAAATCTGGAAAAATATATAAGTGTCCCTCCGCGGCAGGTGCGCGTCGCGGACAGTCACTGTTTTGTGACTTGGATCGAAAATTTATCTTTCGATCGGGTCGTCCTAAAATTCGACCCGGACCATTTTCTCACTCCATTTTTCATGCTGATCACGAATCCGATCTCGGATTCGCCATACAAGTCCCGGAAGATGCGTTACGCGTGTACCCTCACTCTAGGGGCATTTTGGTAATTTTACCGGGCATCACATAGCTAATACCTTGGATTAATACCATGGGATTAAATACACAAAGACAAAAATATCCTTCAAATTCTTTTACATATTTTTGTTTTCTTGATTTTACATTTTATATTTGTAGTTTTGTACTAATAAATTTATTTAAATAAATTAGCTTACAAATTCTATTTATTTGAGGGTTCATATTTTCATAATATAAAAATAAATAAATTTATCATGTCAAATTTTAAATTTTATTTATTTGTTTCATATTTACATAATACACAAAAAAATATTTTGACATGTCAATTTTTTAATAACTAATTTTAGTTGAATAATTTTATTGATACAATATAAAGTCCAATATGTTAGATATATTCTCAAAGTTGAGTGACCTCGTAAGATATAAACACTATATTAAAATTACAACTTTTTATGTGTAAATATAGATTGTCTATTTTACAATTGTTTACCATCTTTTCTATTTTAATAATAGATAGTCTATCTTTATTAAATTAAAGATTGACATTTTATTGGTGATGAATTTATTAAGATTATAATTATTTATTCTCAAATAATTCAAGTGAGAAAATAACAAACATAATGACCAATTATTATTTTCCTAACTAGTTAGAAGTCATAAAAAAATAATCAACTTTGATTTAATTACATGAAATAGAAAATCTCATAATAGTTTGAGGGCATAATTGGAAAGAAACATTTTATAGAATTTTAAACCATGCACAAAATTAAATGGAAAACAATAAACCAAACATGGGATGAAAAATAATCCCAACATTACTAATCCCTGCATAACTAATCCCCGCATTACGAATCCCTGCGTTACTAATCCCTGCATTATTCATTTTTGTACCAAACGACTCCATACATCCTAAAAGTTCTTTGATCATCCTTGTTCTTAATCTAAAACTCTAAAACAAACATAACATTATAACAACCAAAAAATCACCACCAACACATGAAAAGAAGGGGAACGAACCTTGAGTAGCACAACTACTTTCTCCCCAGATGAATCTAATAGCTCAACTGTTTGCATATTCTATTTAAATAATTGCAACCGAAATTAAAAAAGAGAAAATTCGAAGTGATGCAACAACAATGTCTACTGAGTCATGTTATAGTATACCTATGAGTTAAGTGTTATCGAAAGAAAATGGCTCTATAAATAAAATAGTACAGATCTTATGATCCCCTTTTATACTATCTATAAACCAATCAATTTGATAGTTATTTGCAGGCCTTAACAAATACGACTCAATCTACAAATAAAAGAATAAAAATACCGAGCATGCAAATAAACCCCAAAGCACAATCAGAGAAATTTGCAAAGAAGCATACTTGCTAGAACCAAAAATAAAATCTACATAACCACAAACAAAGGAACCACCAATGCAAACAAAAAGCACAAAAATGAGGCAGATAATAATTTCTTTTGTTGGAAAACGAAGAAGAGAGACATAGAGAGACAGTTAACACATAAGGGGGGGGGGGGGGGGGGGAAACAAAGTTCCAAGTTTTGTTTCTGTTATTTGCTAAAGGAGAGGAGCAGCATCACCTATTCAAAGACTTGATTTTCCATTCAACAGGTTCAACAACTTAGGGTTTGTTTTTTATGGTTTTCTTAATTTGATTTCTCTTAACCTTTCACATAATGATATCAAGATCTTGATAATGATAATCCATAACCTATTTCACATATTAACGCCAATTGTCATTCATTTAATATTTATCTCACGTTCATCATTGGATTGTTGCAGGTGGTGCTAACACTATATTGCCTCTATCTCTTCGTTATTCTTTTTAGATAGTTTCATCTAGTTATTATCTTACTAATTTTTTGCTTGCGAAAATATTTGATGTTTGGAACATTAAGGGCTTTCGGGTATGTCACGTTGCATTCCAGTTGTTTTCAATTTTAGCTGAATATATAACAGAAGACCTCAATAGTAATTGAACATTTTCTTTTACAATATTATAGATCAGAATCAGGAAGGAGAATTTATAGAGATGGAAAGGTAAGCATGTAGATGTGAACTAAACAAGTAGGTGCTAAGAAAAACTATATCTACATTCTTTGCACTTACAATTAACCTACTACCACCAAGTTTTATGTCATTAACTTCTTGCTACTACTAAATCAGACTACAAATATGCACTTCGTTGACCAAATTAGTGACTGAGATATACTTGCCAAAAAAAAGTGATTGACACATACATTAAGCATCTGGCAATTTGTATCTCAAAATTTTACATTAAACATGATTACCTTAACAAAATCTGTTTGGGTTCTAATATATAATCATTTGTAATCACTTTACTTTGATTAGGGCATATTAATATGTATAAAGGAAAAAGCCAACAAAGCTCACCCTTTGGGAAGAATTCATCAACCTATATGGAAACAAACTTCTTAGTGATGTCAAAGAACATGAAGATTTTCCAGTAATTCTCGCCAGAAAAGTGGTCAAACCAAAATCAGCTTCAGGTAAACTACGCATATATTTATAATTTTTTTCATCCCAACAACACATTCTACTCAAATTAACACCAACTATATAATTATATGTAGGCCTGTCAAATAGATTTGGTACAACAATTCACGTCAATGCTCCATACCAGAGGCCATTAAACTAAAAACATGGTATTCAAAATAGATTTCTTTCTATAAATAATTTTTTTAGAAAAAAATTAAAATTTTCTATTTATATATAGGTGCAATGAAATAAAACAACAGCTCAATTCATATGCGAAAAAAAACACCACAACCACATGACCTCTTTTGTTTGTTCCATTTGAAGAAATCATACATGTCGCAAATATCCAGCAGCAAGCTTCGGTACATATATTACTTAAA
This sequence comes from Solanum rostratum, assembly GCA_029948455.1. Classification (NCBI taxonomy): domain Eukaryota; kingdom Viridiplantae; phylum Streptophyta; class Magnoliopsida; order Solanales; family Solanaceae; genus Solanum; species Solanum rostratum. The sequence continues at coordinate 15,137,796 of CM057049.1, read as the reverse complement.
TCTTAAATTCTAATCTATGAATTAAACTCTAAATAAAATTAACCATTCCATGTATTTGTGAAGGGAAACTCATTTCACGTGCAAATTCAATTGTCAATACCAAATGAAAATCAACAATTCTGCATTTTATTTTGCTCTGATTGCAAGCAACTCTTTCCACGAAGTTGGTGTCAAAGAAGATTCTATTGTGCAATCTGTCGTCGATCAACATATCCTATGCCGAGGTATAGCTTAATAAATCTCTTTTCCTAATTAATTCCAAACAACTCCAAATGATAAAAGAAAGTATTTTTATTCACTATATGCCCTAATCAAAGTTAAGTGATTACAAATGATTATATATTAGAACCCAAACAGATTCTATTAACGCAATCATGCTTAATGTAAAATTTTAAGACACATATTTTCAGATGCTTCAATTATGTGACAATCATTTTTTTGTAAGTACGAGATCACCCCTTTCATTCTGGGGTGACGGAGGGATCATACCATTCGAGCCATTTTTTTCTATTCGAAATCAAAATGGGAGCAGGTTTGAAAAAAGATCTTAGAGTGTCTAGGGTTGGGCCAGGAGGGTCTCTTATCGCCTTCTTTTTTCTTCTCATCGGAGTTATTTCACAAAGATTTGCCAGGGTAAGGAAGAAGGGGGGGGGGGGGGGGGGGGAGGCATTGATTTTCATTTGGTATTGATAATTAAATCTGCACATGAAATGAGTTGCCCTTCACAAATACATGGAATGGTTATTTCATTTAGAGTTCAATTCATAAATTAGATTTTAAAATTTAAGTAATATATGTACCGAAGCTTGCTGTTGGATATTTGTGATAGGTATGATGTGTTCTTCAAATGGAACAAACAAAAGATATCCTGTGGTTGTGGTGCTTTTTTCGCATATCAATTGAGCTGTGGTTTTATTTCATTGCACCTATATATAAATAGAAAATTTTAAATTTTTTTTAAAAAAATTATTTATAGAAAGAAATCTATTTTGAATACCATGTTTTTAGTTTAATAGCCTGCGGGTATGAAGGATTGACGTGAATTGTTGTACCAAATCTATTTGACAAGCCTACATATAGTTAGTAGTTGGTGTTAATTTGAGTAGAATGTGTTGATGGGATGAAAAAAGTTATAAATATATGCATAGTTTACCTGAAGCCGATTTTGGTTTAGCCACTTTTCTGGTGAGAATTACTGGAAAATCTTCATATTCTTTGACATCGCTAAGAAGTTTGTTTCCATATAGGTCGATCAATTATTCCCAAAGGGTGAGCTTCATTGGCTTTTCCTTTATACATATTAAAAAGATATTCAGGATTATAATAATAAGAATATAAGACAAGTTGATATTATATGTAATAGACTTAGATGTTTCACTAACAGAATGGAACATCAGATTAAAGAAGTGTTTGTATAAAATATTTTTAGGTTTATTATTTGAAATGAAATCATTATTTTTGAAGAATAATTGAAAAATAAATTGTACTTACTGATGGTCAATGATGATGAACTCTTGAATTCTGTTTCCATTTGTAGCATATGATGGAAGACTTCCATTAACAACAATGTCAAGAATATCTTGTAGAAAATATATAGTTGTTAGTAAGTTGGAATAGTCATTCAAAAAACGTTATGTATTCATGATAAGTATAATGTAGTAAGTACCAAATTCAAAGCCTATCGGTTGGTAGTCAAAGCTGTCAAATAATGCAAGCTTTAAGTGTGTTGGTGGTGCCAATGGTTGTTCAACCGGTATCACCTCTTTTATTGGTTCAACAATTGTATTATTATCAACAGTCCAAAAGAATTGATGAAGAGGTTCTCCATATGTTATGATTGATTCGCGGACAAACGTTGTATATACCAAATATGTTCGGAAAGGAACAAATGCCTCTTCAAAACGTGTGATATCTGAACCGTACATGACAACTTGTATTTGAGTTTCCTGTAGAAAATTTAATAAAGTTTTAATAGAGTATATACACACATAGATATTATATATATGATTATGTGAAATAGAATGATACCTAAAATGTCATTAATGTAACTGATCTAAATAATGGGGTTGAAATATCATACGAACAGATTAAACATTTCTCCAACATTTTTGTTTCAATTCAAGTAGTATAACTTGACTCACGGAACCATTAAGAATAGTAGAATACTACATTTATTAGGTCTTATATAGAAAAAAAAATCAAGAGTTTCAAAATCAGCGAAGAAGTTACTGATATTCAAAGAGTTTAATACATATTGAATATCATGGTTTAAATTCGCTAGTAAGATAAAAAGACGGCCTCAAGGCGATTAGTACAGAGAAGTGTGCAAGCTGATGAAATAATCATTCTCAGAGATATCGTAACATCACAAATTTAAATTTAAGTTTCAATATGCAATCAATGTAAGCTTCCTGCTTTTGTTTAGATTTATTAATCTATATGACCAATCAAGTGGAGAAACCATTTAGCATTTCCTGACTAGATATGCCAAATTTCGTACGCATATATATGAGCAGCAATATAGTTGTCCGGTGAGTCACAGAACCATTAAAAATAGTAGGATACCGCATTCATTAAGTCTCAAATAGGAACTAAAAAAGCAGGTACGTGTCATTTATTATCAATGAATTATGACTCTATTATATTATTGATTATAAAAGTATACGTAAGTTAAAATGGAATAAAAAATACCTCTTCATCTTGTAATGTCATGAGTTGATATCTTTTGATTTCCTCTTTGTTGTTTCGGGGATGACCTTTATATACCACCTGAACTTTACAAGTCCATTCTTCTGAGCTCGGAGTGATTTTATTGATATTAAGTCTTTCTGTCATAGCTGAAACTGAAAATCAAAACAAATAAATATAGAACATAATTTAATATCATTTACAGAGAGAATGGTATAAAGTAAAAGAATGTAAGATTAAATAAAGTATAATATTCAATCTACCTATAGAAAGTGATAAGATAATTTTAACCAAAAGCATTTTTAATAATTTCATCGTAAACGACGTTATATGTAGATTTGTCACCATTATTATCAGCTGTGGGTGGTCTTATTAGTATTTTAACATTGTTGGAACTTTTAGCTCTTTGATAAAGCAACGTATAATTGCCCGTGGGAGAAGACATGTTCACGCAAATAAATACCAACTAATCTAAAGTCTGGCACTGTGCTTTATTAATTGTCATTATAAAGCATAATTGTATTGGAAATTGTATCCGTTTAAATGGAAGGGGTAGTTTTTCATCTTCTGATGTTAGTAGTGGTATTTTTGGAATGAATACATGTGTATTTTTAAATCACCATTGGATATTGTGGCACTGATAATGTGTGATTTGAAATCATTGCATATTAAGCGGGTACCATTGCATAAACCTTTGAAAGGATTCAAATTTTGTAGTAATATGATTGGACAATTTCTTTTTAAAATTAATTTGTAAGGAGGTAAACCAACAGGGTTCAAAGTATGTAGCAAGTCTTCATATTCACTTTGATCCTTTGGATCAATTGTTTCATCAGTAGCTAGATATATTTTTTCCGTAGTTGGCAATTGAGTAATTAAAATGTTATTTATTTCATCGACAAAGTCAATTTTGTTGTTAAAATAGCACGAGAAGTGATAAAAGAAATATTTGAGTAAGAGGTTTGTAAACTTGGATAAGTAACTTTAAATAAAAAGTTTAATGAATCTTTTTCATTAATGAATGGAACAATAAAAGAACGAGGAATTTTAATTTTACCATTATTGATTTTTCTTTTTGTTCCATTACCAATTCTCATTAAGTATTTACAAAATGTTGGACCTGTCTTCGCACACATATTTTCTAATAGTTGTGGTTTTTCAAGTTGATTCCAAATGTGGGAGTAAAGTAAGCTTTCACGAATAAAATCTTCTCTTTTTTCACTACGAACAACAAGAAGAGTTTATCTAAAATCACCATTGAAAACAACCACCTTTCCACCAAATAATATTGTTGTTTCCATTAAATCTTTCAAAAGTAAGTCGAAAGCTTCAACTACTTGTTTTTTTCCCATACTATAAGTTTAGGTCACGAATTAAGGATGCTAAAGAACTTTGTTTACTTATGTTACAACTAAATTTTTCATCAATATTGATTGGAAATTTAAAACGAGAATGAGCAGTTCGATTACCCAGAAGAAGTGAAGCTGCAACATCTGAACTTGCAGTTGCTAAAGCTATAAATCCTCTATATCTTACCGTTGCTAATAAAACACGATATAAAAAGCTTTTACCAGTTCCTCCAGGACCATCATAAAAAAATGTACCAGATTTTATTTGTAAATATTCTATCTAAAATTATATTGTAAGCACTTTTTTGTGCAACATTTAATTTATTTTATAGTAGTAGATCATTTTCATTGACAATAATGTTTCTTTCAAAATAAACATCTTTAGCTTCTTTTGCTAGTGCAGATGCTTTAATTAATTTTGAAATTAGTTTATATTTGTTAATATTGCGGTCAATTGAATGAAGAATATTATTAATATTTGTTAACACTTTATAATGAATTTCATTTTTATTGATATTTGGAATTTTCACAAAATCTTCTGATAAGGAAGTTTCAATTTTTTCCCATAGTTCTTTTGGATTACTTGGGTTACAATAGACTAGAAACATAGCAAATAAATGTCTGAGACTTGTTGGTATTTGATAATCTACTGCTTCGAACATACATTTTATTAAATTATAATCTGAAAGTAATAATCCTCTTTTTTCAGTTGATTCTCTAAATGTTCTACAAAGTTTGTTATTCACTGTTAGCAAATCTTCATATGACTTTGGCCCTATTATATTCATTAGAAGTAATCTAAGATAATATCTTTCTCCTTCGGTAGGATGACAGGTTACAACACGTCGAATAGCATATCCACGTCTATGAAGTGTCCACATTTTGTCTGTTGTTGACATACAAAATATTCAGGAAATTCTGGATATAGTAAGTTTAATCTTTTAGCGGTGTCATTTATTCTGTTCATTACAAAAAAATTCAATTAACATTATTTTTTGAATCATTGGATTGTTTATAATTTTACTAATATTATCAGTATTTTTGAATGAAACAAGTTTTTGTCCATCAAAATGTAATTGAAGATGGTATACATTTGGAGACATTTCATTCATGTTGAAAGCAAATATACGTCATGTTGCTTCAGGCACAAAAACCTATTTAGCTGATTGATATTCTTTTTTCTCATCAATTTCTGTATTTGTATCAGTAGTATGAATTTGGAATGCAATTTTATCATGTCCTATGCATATATATATATATATATATATATATATATAATATTTAACTATTTTAATATCTGAACAAATCTCTACTTTTATATGACAATTATATTTAGATAATAAAAAAGGATTATAAGAGACAACTCATAAATTGTCAAGACCATGTTTTCTTATCTCTACATAGTTTCCTATGTTACGTCTTCTATAAATAGGATATGAACTTTTGCCTTTTGTTGTTTCATTAGAATACTCTTTTGGATACTTAAATTTACAATAACCTTTTTTCATACAAGGGCTTGCTGGATTTAATTTACCGCAAGGTCCATGAATCATGTGTTGTGTAACAAGTAAATAGATAAGGATTTATTTTAGGATTTGGTAATTTCGCAGAAACAAATTGATCATAAGCTTCAAGTGTAAGTAACTTAAATTTTTCATCAAGTATTATTAAAAAATGAGCATGAGGAAGTCCTCTTTTTTGAAATTATACTGTGTACATAAATGTTGTAATGTTACCAAATATGTATTTTTTCAATAATTCATTTTTTTAGTTCTTCTAGTTTTGCACATAATACCCAACAAATTAAGTCAGGTCTGTTTTGTGCTTCATCAGTTGCTAGTAGATTTTGTTTAATTTCTGGCCAAGAGGGATTGCAGGTTATAGTTAAAAATATATCAGGTCTTCCAAAACGCTGAACCAACGCAATAACATCCATATATCATCTACGCATATCTCTTGGTCCTCCAGTAAAGCTAAGTGGGAGAAATCTACATTTACCTACTTGTGAAGCATCTCTTTCACCTTTCCGTAAAACATCTAGTAATCCTCCTAATATATCAGTTCTGAATAAATTTTGATTGAAAGAAGCAAAATCTAATCGTTGAGTTTCAATTTTTATCCATTGATCTACAATGTATTGTTGGAATAATCTTCCTGAATGTAGAATTATATTATGCTCATTTCGTATTTGGAATTTGTAACAATAATATTCATGACGGGAAACACTATTTCTTTTACGTTTTCCTTTTTGCATGGCTTCAACTTCTATATAAAAAATTCTATCAATTGTAGCCATATTTGTTACATTTGGTAATTGTTCATGTTCACAATATTTTTGTCTAGATGAGGAAGCACCTGAGGATCAATTTTTTTGATACCACAATGTCATCCATTTTGACCATACGGTAACAATAATGGATACTGCAGTGGTCCATAACAACCGTAGTAATAATTTACCAATTGGCTTTTATTACTATTTGTATATACCCGAATATGTGGTATGGGAATACAATTTTAAGTATCTTGTTCTACCCATATTCCAGCAACTTTTGATGCAGTTGGCAAATTATATATTCTTTAATCCAAATCAGCACCAGATTTTAAAGCAATATAAAAATCACATAATTATGGGATATTTATTAATGATTTTGAGAATATGGAGGTATGGATTAATTTTTAATATTTCCATCAATTTTTGAACAATACTTTCATTCAGTTTATTTGAACATGTTAGTCTATTTTTTAAGTTAGTCTATTTTTTAACTCATTTTCACTATCTAAGGAATATAGTTGCAAATTTCTTCCTTTTTCAGAAGCTGGAACTAAATCATCTATAAAATGATACATTTTTCCTTGAACTCGAAAGGTGGATATACCTTTATATTTTCTTTCTAGTTCCTTGTCTTAATTAACTCCAAGAGATGTGAAGGCAAAGATGTTGTTATAAATTTTAATATAAGCTCGAAACTGTCTCGACTCATCAATGTTTTCTAAATATAAATTTCGTAAAGCTGTGGGTATTTGATATGAAATTAGCAGCACAACACCACTACCACAACAAAATGCTGGTGTCTCATATTCAAATCTTTTTGCAGCGTAATATTTACACTGAGGAACGATTTTTAGAATACTATAATTTATTATTGGATAGGCAGTGTTGATGTAATTAACTTTTGTAGAATTACATCCTGCACGATATAGTTATTAGTTAAAGATATGTTTAATGGATGAAGATGATGATACACTATAAACTATCTAATTATCTTACCTATAATAGAACTTTGCTGATCTGAAGCTGATGTAGTTGCAGGGCATTGTATGTTAGGTAACATAGTGTCACTGGAGCTAGAATCAGCAAAGCAACTATTCATGATGAATGAAGTTGTCCGTGTTTGGGCTAGCAAGATATCTTTCTTTTCAGATTGTTTTTTAGTTTGTATAATTCACGCCGTCTAGCCTTTTTATTAGCAGGAGTTTTGCCAAAGTTCAAATCACTTTTATTGATATTGTTCGACATTTGAAGAACATTTTATTTACCCTGAAGGCGTGAGAGAGATTTTCTATTTATCTTTTTTGCTCTTTATCTGACTAAAACGACGAAGTAAATTTCTAATAATCCAAAATAGTAATAACAAATGACATTATGTCTTACAGAACTTAATGAACATTATAAATAATGATATTAAAAAAAAAGAACAAACATTGTAGGACATACCTGTAGTTAAAAACTGTTGGCAAGAGTGATTGTAAATGCTAAAAGGCACACTGCAAATAAAAATTTTAATGTCAATGTAAGCAGATAAGGGTAAGTTAAATTTACAAACAAAGTTACTTTGTAAGATAAATTTGATGGCATGAAAATTTAGTCCACAAATTGCTGACTATACACAATGAAGTTGCAGTGGATAGACTTGACAAATAAGAGCAAAAAAGAGATAAACTTAATAGTAATAGAAAATCTATTGCCCTAAAAAATGACAAATAAATTGATGTAACTGAAAAGCACACATATAAAGACAACAAATCAAAGGAAGGTAATGGAAATAGTGATTAGCGTTTAAGCTTAGCAAGCAATGTAAGATTGGAAGAAAGCGAGGCAGGAACAATCAGCCTCAGTTGATTATAGAGAAGAACAAAGGCACAAAGGATGTCAAGCAACTTACAGAGAGATTAATAACCTTTTTATTCAATTAGCGAAAATATTTTTAGCTAATGTATGTTTATTGAAGTACAGCTGCTTCGGTAGATGGTAAAGTAACAAATTATAGCAATTTTGTTTGCTCATTGGCGAGCTGAAGGAGCCTCTTTCCTATCAGGGGCTATTAACATGTATAATTCTTTCAATTCTATGAACGATATCACAAAACCCCTATCAAGTCAAACCTCAAAAGAAACTTCGCGCACGCTATCAATCGATAAATACTTAAACAAAAATAGAACAAAAACCCACAATTAATTAATCACCCAAGCATTTGACTACCAAGGATATTTTCCTATGGCTTGAACCTTTCAATAAACACTTTATGAGTATGACCATTCAGTGTTGAAACATCATCAATTGGGCTTTGGTTTTGCTAAGCCGTTGTGGATGGTGATTTGAAACCGAGCTGAATAGATCAAGGTGGTGTGTAGTAAGTATTATTCTGGTTGAAGCTGTGTTCTATAAAATAGTTGATATAGGTACCCATCTAGGATAGAATTAGTCATTCCTAGGCTGTCAGCCTCAATTGATTATGGACTGCCTTACAACGGAAGAAGCTTGTTCTGAAAAGATAAACAAGGATACCTACTGGAGGATCCAAAGAGACGGGATAATCTGGTATCGAGTTCAGGTGCATCCTCACCATAAGGAAATTAGCAAAGATGGTGAACAAGCATTTATGTTTGGGGTAAATAAATTGGATGATAAAGACGAAAAATCAAAGGAAGGTAACGAAAATGGTGATTAGCGTTTAAGCTTAGCGAGCAATGTAAGATTGCAAAAAAGCGAGGCAGGAACAATCAGCCTCAATTGATTATGGAGAAGAACAAAGACATAAAGGATGTCAAGCAGCTTATAGAGAAATTAATAGCCTTCCTATTCAATTAGCGAAAATATTTTTAACTAATGTATGTTTATTGAAGTGCAGCTGCTTTGGTAGATGGTAAAGTAACAGATTATAGAAATTTTGTTTGCTCGTTGGTCAGCCAAAGGGTGCTATCAAGCTATTCGGCGGTAAGAACATAGCTATGAGAGGAGAAATTTGGAAATCATAAAAACTTTAAGGACATAAAACAATCTTCTTAGTATTTTTCACTATTTGCGTGAAAGAAAAATCATTTATTATTGGAGTGACATCAACCTCAATTAAGCAAACTTCATATAGGGGACCATAGAGACAACCCTCAATGAAATTGGTATCAAGGTATTGTTGATTGATTGGATTTTCACTATTTCGTCTAAATTAAAATGGTGGAAAGGCATTTTCTTGTTCTGTGGGACGATAGACAAGTGCAAATAATGAGCAGAAGAAGTGCCACTAATTTCTAAATAAGAAACAACTGCTGGCAATACGTCGCGGAAAATCCAGTCATTGAAGCACACAATTCACACCAACTCAAGGATTTGTAGCATCATACTAAGAAGAAGGAAATAAACTATTTCACTACTCTTAAATACTAAAAATAACTTTTGTAGGAAACTACTCTCTTTCAAATGTCCACTTAAAAGATGAATTCAGTTTTAGACCTTAAATTACATTTTGAAAAGAGGAGGAAACCTTTATAGTCTCTCTGAATTTTAAGAGCAATTCATTTTTAGATAAACATATATCAACAACAATTTCATCAAGAGAAACAGAACAAACATTATCTATGAAGAATTATACTTGCAATAGTTTTAATCCTTGTTCACTATCAAATCTATACAAGATTCCAAAGAGCAAAATCTTAAGGAGAGACGAGAAAAAATAAGGCATATCACAAAATCCCTATCAAGTCAAATCTCGAAAGAAACTTCGCGCACTCTATCTATCGATGAATGCTTAAACAAAAATAAAACAAAAACCCACAATTAATTAATCACCCAAGCATTTGACTGCCAAGGATATTTTCCTATGGCTTGGACCTTTCAACAAACACTTTATGAGCATGACCATTCAGTGTTGAAACAATTAGGAATAGCTTTATCCCTGACAAATTGAGTCCATGCCCGTTTGGTTCCTTTTCAATATTTTTCTATTGGAGCTTCCCTCATGCCTTTTATTGGACAAAGAAAAAAAGAATTTTCCTAGCCAAACGACATACATGCAATAAACAGAATCAGTATCTCTTTGATTTAGACCCAAAACACCAGATGAAATTACAAAAAAACACAGAATTTATTCGAAATAATTAACAATTAAGCAAATTAACACATCCAGTTACTGCATGCAAGAGCAAAAGACAAATTTGAGTATGACTTTGGTTTGAAGAACAACCTTAATTGTGAGATATCGCGCGAGCAAAGTTAACGGTGAGGTACACACCCAGATGAAACTTACACAATCAAAATTAATTTCTTTAGACAATTTCTTCATTACTAAATAGAAAGAACATAATAGACTGCTGAAATTTTTCAAGCACCCAACAAATAAAACATTAACAACAAACCCAAGTAATAAAAATAAATTATGAACAATCGAAAGGAAAATCCCAATATAAAATACTCAACATTGAATCCATTGACGAAACAAATACCTGAAAAAACCCCTGAAAACCTTGTTGACAGTTATTGTTAAATTTTCTTATAGATTTATACTGTAGTTGTTTTATTGCTTTAAGTGAAGAAAAAAGAATAATATTGCAATCAACAGTGCTTATTGCTTTAATTTAAATTAAAAAAAGAAAAAAAATGGTCAAGAAGGAGACACGTATACTGACAGATGAAATTATAGAATGAAGACAACAATACTATTTGCCATTAATGAAAATATGACACCAGATTGAGGCAGAGAAGTTAAAGCTAATGCTTGCTCGCTCTTATTTTGGCTATATAGTTGCTCTTTCTTTTGCTGGAAAACAAAGAAGAGAACACCAAAGAGATAGAGACTAACAGAGTACCACGTGTCCATTCAAAAGCCATGCATAAGACACTTGTTTTTTCAATCTTAAATACAAATCAAAATTGATAGAGTGTAATGTCTAAAATGGCCTTACTTTGAAATTAAATGACAATTAACCAGACATGTTGAAGCTTTCCTTTCTATAATAGTACAAATGTATGACACAAAATCTGAGAAGAAGAATCTAAAGTCATTGTTGTTAATGAATTAATCAATCTATACTTTCTATTATGACCACATAAAATATTGAATGGTATTAGTTTTGTCATATGAATATCTTTATATTGTATTTTTTAAATTTTTAGTAGCTTTAATTAATTTTGCTTTCTCTATTGAAAATTAGTTAGTGTTATAAATAAAAATGTTTAATGACGATACTTTCATAGTTTAGTTGTAGGAATTAGTGAAGCTATTTAAAAAAAAATAGAAGAAAAATAAACTTTTTACTACATAGTTTAACTCCGGAATTAGTGGAGACTATATAATTATTCAAATATAATAATTTGTGATGTATATTGAGGAATTCTAGCATAATATTGGTGGAAAGTTTTGTTTAAGCTATTGAGGAAGTCAGTAGATTGTATTTGCTGACAGCAAAATAAAAAAATTATTAAAACAATATAGTGATTTTGATTTTCTTAAAAAATAAAACTAGCTAAATATTAGGATATAAAAATTCAAGAATTGTGAAATTTGTTATTGCTATTTTTCAAAAAAATAATCTACTATAATTTTGTAGAGTGTTTGGAATAACAAATAATCTGGTAAAGATCAATATTGAATTTTTAAACATATGCATCTTGAAATTAATTCTGATCAAACGTATATCTCATCTATTATCTTTTTATATACGTACAAACCTAATTAATTAATAACAATTTGTATAAGTAACTATGTTGTTTTTATACATATGAATTTTATAAATATGCTATATGGATAACACCCTAAATTGTCTGCATGACCTCTTCTATTCAACCATTTCGAAAAAGTAATATTCTGAAACAAATCCAATTAAATTGTTCTTAAGAATTTTAAATATATAATAAAATATATATAGTAGGGTTTTTCCCCTAAAACATATGTGAATGTTTTTAAGCTATAATTTTGATAAGAAAATATCTCAATCAAACACTTAAACAGGTGATTATTTGAGTTTGAAGATTTACTATGATAATTTTAAATATTTAATATATAGAATAATAAAATTATTACGATAATTAGTTTTTTATATTGATTGTGCAATGTGCGGGTACAAATACTAGTTATTTAGTAATAAAATGAGAAGAAAATATTAAGATAGTAATGAGACATATTAAATCAAGTGTTTTTTTAAGCAAATATACAAGTTTGAGGCTTGAAATTACATTTTCGAATTTATTTACTTCAATACCAATTAATTTACATATTTACCAAGTCATATAATTTGACTTTTCAATTAATTTAATCATTTTCCTTTTTTTTTTAATTTTTGACAAGGTGATGTGGACCCGCATTAAATGCGGGTCAGGCTTCATTAAATGGAGCATTAAATGCGGTCAGTGGGTTATTAAATGCACCACTTCAATTTTTTTTTTTTAATAAACAAAATGTATTTCTGTTGTTAAAATTGATTTTTCATCTTCTTCTTTGTTGTATTATTATTTGTTTAGCAAGAATTTCTCTCCTTCTTCTTCACAACGTTCCTATCAGCCGGATTTCAGGTATGTATTTATTGAATTTTATTTTTTGGTTTTCGTTTTGAGTCGGGTTCTAGTAATGGTCATCTCCCATTTTGTGTATAGGTTATCTCAACCCATTTTTTTTTAAATTTTTTTTTGCACCCAATGTCGTTGTTCTTCCTTCCAACTCTTTTTTTCGTTATTTTCGAAAGTTATGAAATTTTTTGGATTTGTTGTTGTTCTTTCAGTGGGTTCTTGGTATTTTGTATTGCGGGTTGCTTTCAATAATCTTAAGATTTAAGTAATGGTCATCTCCCATTTTGTGTAAAGCTTATCTCAACCTTTTTTTTTGAATTTTTTTGCATCCCATGTCGTTGTTCTTCCTCCCAACTCCCTTTTTTCGTTATTTTCGAATTTTTTGCATTTATTTGGTTTTTTTGTTGTTCTTTCAGAGGGTTATTGGTGTTTTTACCCCCTTTTTATTTTTTCGAATTGGTATTCTTTATAGCGGGTTGCTTTCAATATTCTCAAGATATTCCCTTTCACTTATTTTGGTATTATTTTGCGAATTAACTGGTTCATGGCCCTTTTTTTTTATGGTTTGCAACTGGTAATTGGGGGTTTTTTGAGTTTAGCATGTGTCGTATCTCCCCTTGTTTGTATTTAATTTGGTTCTTTTTGGTATGCAATTGTTTGTTTTTGTAGAAGAGTAATTGATGACATTAATAGTGTTTGTATCGAAATTTTTGGTATATTTTTTGGCATTGTCCATGGTTGTGTGTTAAGCATGATGATGGTTGATGTATTAGTTTTTTTACACTGCAATGGCATTATCTTGGCTGTTTTGGTATGCGATATCTAATTTTTTCGAGGTTGAAATTGTGGTATTTTTATTGGTATGCAAATGGTAATTGGGGGCATGTGACTTTATTATGTGTTGTTTGCCCCCCTTAGTTTTTGGTATTTTTTTTGGTATTCTTCATGTGCCGGACTGGGGATAATTGGTATTGCTGATGGTAGTTTGGAATTCAATGATTCTTCCCCATGGGTGGTATGCATTATGGTATTGTCCTATGTCTGTTGGTATGCTTATTTGGTCATTGGGATGGGGTTTTTCATGTTTGCTGTTTTGATGTAAATTTGTCGAGGTTGAAATTGTGGTATTTTTTTGGTATGCAATGGAAATTGTGGTATTTTTTTGGTATGCAATGATAATTGGGGGTATGTGACTTTTGTATGTGCTGTTCTCCCCTTTATTTTTGGATATTATTGTATGTATTTATTTGGTTGTTGGTATTTTTATGTCTAGTGTTGTTTTTGTAGTGGAGGAATTGGTGACAGTTAATAGAGTTTATATTGTATTTTTTGGTATATGTTTTTGGTATTCAATGGTGTTGTGGTTGAAACTTCAACAGTTTATTTTTTGGTGTTTCCTATGGTATTCTGTTTTGTATTTAATATATGTTTTATTGGTTTAATGTGCAGTGTTGTAATTGTATAAGAGGACAAAATTACTATGGAAGTGACACCAACGAGGAGGAATTTATGACAGTTAATAGAGTTTATATTGTATTTTTTGGTATATGTTTTTAGTATTCAATGGTGTTGTGGTTGAAATTGGTATCCGATATGGTAGTTCACTATGCATTTGTGGGTTGTATTTTTGGTATTCTCTGTCAGTTACGATGTATGGTTGGTTGCGAATTTTGGTGTTCACTATGGTACTTATAAAATTATCGAACTTTGCCACCAGATATTCCAAAAATAAAAAAATTACAAAAATATATGAACGTGCATGATCTTATCAACACCTATACCAACACTATTACCAATAAAAAAACCAACACTGTTATTGGTTATTTTATGCAATAAAAGTTTGTAAAGTATGCACAATTTTAATGTAAGAGAAAGAAAAAGTACACACACATTAAATGCTTTAATGTTAGAGAAAGAAAAAGTACACACACATTAAATGCAATTGTTGGTTGCTTGGAATTGTTGCTATTTTTTCTCATTTCCCTATAAAGAAGGACACTATTGACAACAATTTGCATTAATTGCATTATTTTTTTGTTTCACACGTTTTTTTTTTAATTTTTTTTTGTTGTAAATTGATTTAATGTGTCCTTTTTAAAAATAATTCAATACCTTTTACATTATAAAAAGGCCAAATTTTATACATTACATATTTATAGTATAGAACAAGCCAAATACGTACGAACATGTTAATAAATAATTAATTCTACCAATTTGGTTACGATTAACGTTTTATATTCTTTAAAAAAACAGAAAAAAATTCACATTAAACTCCAAGTAAAATTTCATCTTGTGTGTTTATTGCAATTATGACTATCAATTATACATATGACAATATTTGTCTCGAACTTGTTAGTCCAATCAGTTAATTCTTTATTCCACCATTCACGTAAAATTATATATTTGCACTAGATGTCATAGCAACAAATTTTTTCCCCGACTTTACTACCATGTTCGTACAAACATATATAAAAATTAAAATTTTTTACTACCACAAACAACACCAAACAACACCACAAATAACACCAAACAACTGTTATTGTTATTTTGACTAATGGAAAGTAATTATCATTGTTATAGTATAATACTTGCACCCACATGGGGGCAGCTGTACCTCTTGATGTGGCATCCCAATAAAAAATCCCTTGGTCAATAACTTATTAAATACACAAAAAACATTCCCTCCATTTTATCTTGTGGTTAAACATTTTGCATGAAAAAAATGGAAGACAAATGGGGGCCAGCCGTTGTTGACACCCAATTTTTACCCTCCACAATATAAATTGATCATCGAGCTATTAATTTTAACGACTTGAATTAATTAGCTTTCAAAAATGCAAGAAATATTTTTTCAAATAATTTTATGATCGAATCTTTGAATTTTCAATTTTTATTAGATTCATATATTGCGTATCGTCTTACTTTACTTTTTCGTATTATATATTTTTATGTTGTGTATTATATAAGTCGTTAACATTCAAAAGCTCCTTAATTAATTTATACTAATTCGTTTCGTGGTCGAATTAATCGATTGATTTTCAGATTGGTTATATATGTAATTTAAATGGTTAGTTTTTAAATGTTCTCCTCAAACCCTTTTTACTCTTTTAAATCCCCAAGCCCAATTTTTTTAAAAAAAAATAACCCCAGCCCAGTAACTTTCTGCCAGCCCCAGCCCAAAATACCTAGACCTCGGCCCAATCCCTTTTAATTAAACCCTAACCCGCCCCTTTTCTTCTAACCCGGCCCAACCCCTGAACAATTAAACCCTTTCCCTTTTTTTCTTCTTCCCCAGCCGCCTCCCTTCCCCCATTCCCGTCCAGACACGCCAAAACCAGAAAAAGAAAGCAAAAAATGACGGAAATGGCAGCTTTCTTCTTGGCAAAAATGCCAAGAAACCATCATTGCTCCCTCCCACGCGTCCCCTCTCCCCATAAACCCCGAACCAAGCGGAAAAATCAGAAAAAAGAGAGGCAGCCGCGAACCAGTGGCCGACTTTGGCCATGGTTTGGTCAACTACACACTCCATCTCCTCTTTTTCGTTACTCTTACACGTCAAAGAGACCCTCTTACGTGTCTCAAATCTCAACCATCGATTTAAATCGATGGTTGAGATGTGAGACTTGAAAAAGGGGTCTCGATTTTTGAATTTCGAATGGAGATTTTCCCCTTTTGCCCTTGTTTTCGACTATATAATCAGTGTTCAACACTGATTTAAGGGACTTTTCTTCTTGGATTTTCGGGTTCCAAAATTACTGAGGGATTTTCTTTGGATTTTCGGCTCTGGATTTCTTTTTTAGTATTACATTTTCTCGATTTCTTGCAATAGTTTCCCGGTTCTGAAATTGTGAGGTCAAGGGTCTAAGGTCGGAGTTGATTCTCGTTCGACGTCCTAGCTCGCTGCCCCGGGAAAGGTAATGTCCGTTACTCTTCATCTCGAGTTGTATCGTATTTAGTTTGTTCCGATTGTGAATGTCGACGGTGTGGGTATGCGTATATGCGTATGTATGTATAAAACTTGAAGAACGTTTGAGTATATGTTAGTTTGGATGGCTGTATACTGCTGTATATCTGTGTATATATGTATAAAACTCGAAGAATAGTGAATATATGTTGACTTTGATGGCTGGTTTTGTTGTATATCTACGTATACATGTATAAGACTTGAAGAATATTAAATATATGTTGATTTTGATGGCTGGTTTTGGCTGTATATCTATGTATACTGCTGTATATCTGTGTATATATGTATAAAACTTGAAGAATGTTAAATATATGTCGACTCCAATGGCTGGTTTTGTTGTATATCTACGTATACATGTATAAAACTTGAAGAATGTTAAATATATGTTGATTTTGATGGCTGGTTTTGGCTGTATATCTATGTATACTGCTGTATATCTGCGTATATATGTATAAAACTTGAAGAATGTTAAATATATGTTGACTCCAATGGCTGGTTTTGTTGTATATCTACGTATACATGTGTAAAACTTGAAGATAGTTGAGTATATGTTGGTTTAGATGCTGTATATCTCTGTATATCTGTGTATATATGTCCAAAACATGAAGATGGTTGAGTACATGTTAGTTTGGAGGCTGTATATCTGTGTATATATGTCCAAAAACATGAAAATAGTTGAGTATATGTTAGTTTAGATACTGTATATCTCTGTATATCTCTGTATATCTGTGTATATATGTCCAAAACTTGAAGATAGTTGAGTATATGTTAGTTTAGATGCTGTATATCTCTGTATATCTGCGTATATATGTCCAAAACTTGAAGGTAGTTGAGTATATGTTAGTTTAGATGCTGTATATCTCTGTATATCTGTGTATATATGTCCAAAACTTGAAGATAGTTGAGTATATGTTGGTTTAGA
Organism: Solanum rostratum; assembly: GCA_029948455.1. Lineage (NCBI taxonomy): Eukaryota > Viridiplantae > Streptophyta > Magnoliopsida > Solanales > Solanaceae > Solanum > Solanum rostratum. The sequence goes on along the minus strand of CM057049.1, from coordinate 15,120,097 downwards.
TGTTGTATATCTCTGTATATCTGTGTATATATGTCCAAAACTTGAAGGCAGTTGAGTATATGTTAGTTTAGATGCTGTATATCTCTGTATATCTGTGTATATATGTCCAAAACTTGAAGATAGTTGAGTATATGTTGGTTTAGATGTTGTATATCTCTGTATATCTGTGCATATATGTCCAAAACATGAAGATAGTTGAGTATATGTTAGTTTAGATGCTGTATATCTCTGTATATCTGTGTATATATGTCCAAAACTTGAAGATAGTTGAGTATATGTTAGTTTAGATGCTGTATATCTCTGTATATCTGTGTATATGCGTCCAAAACTTGAAGATGGTTGAGTGCATGTTAGTTTAGAGGCTGTATACCTGTGTATATATGTCCAAAGCTCGAAGATGGTTAGGTGTATGTTAGTTTAGATGACGTATACCTGCGTATATATGCAAAACTTGAAGAGTGTTTGAGTATATATGAGTTTGAATGGCTGTATATTGCTGAATATCTACATATACATGTACAAAACTTGAAGAATGTTTAAATATATGTTTGTTTTGGCGGTTATTTGTTGTATATCTATGTATATGAATTCATATATATGTATATGTATGTATAAAACTTGAAGAATGTTTGAATATATGTATTGTTCGTTGGTTATCTTCTGTATATCATGTATATATCAGCATGCGCATGTATATGTATGTATAACTTGGAGAGTTGTTTGGTTATATGGCAAGTGTAGTCGTATCACGGTGTATATACAGCTGTATACACGCACATATATATGAATATCCACATATATATATCCATATAAGCTCGAATTTACTTTCAAATGTTATCCATTTGCTTGTTGGGCTACCATATCTATGAATATATATACAAATAACGTGCATTTCTACATGTATGTATACAAATGTATATAAGTTGAAAGTTTGTTAATTTATTTGGTTATATAGTGGTATTATAATGTCTATGTATTTATATATACACCCATATACATATATACATAATGCATATACATGAATGTATCTGTGAAGCTTGAAGATTGTTGGTTATAGTGCCATTTTGCACTAGATGTACATCTATATCTACGTCATGTATTGCATTACCTATGTGTCTATGCATCCTATATACACCTATGTATATATAGATATACATTTGTATTATATGTACTTGTCTTAATTTGTACAATCTCTTTTCTCATATGATTTTGTGTTGTCATGCAAGTTGTGAATTGCATATCACTTGTGAGATATAATATTTCTTACTATTCTTCCTTATCTTTATTTTCTTTGCATGTAATATTGTATCGAGTCTATTTTTGACTCCTCCTTGCATTTCGTTGAGTCTCGGGTCAATCTCGGCTTATGTCCGGCTATTCGGAACTGCGAATGCTTTATTTTTGAAGTGGCAACGCACCTATATGCAGCAATATACATACTATATACACTGATATACAACCAGTGTATATAACAGGGTCAAAACTCAAAGGAAGAAGGCCAAAAGCCCAACTCTCTTCTTGCAGCAGAAATGTGGGCCAAAGGCCCAATTGGGCCAGCAACTACAAGAATTAAAGGGTTGGGCAGGCCCAGTTCTCTTTTTTTTAAAAACATATATGCAGGTTTTGAATTGGGCCTGCCAAAGCCCAATCCTAACCCAATTCCCTTTATTTTATTTGTTCTTCAATCCATGTTTTGTTTTGTTGTTATAATTATATTATTATTTGTTTAATACTAATTTAAATTCTAGGATTATTTTATAGGTTTTAGCCTAATTAAACTTCCCCAAGATAGCCATTTACGTTATGTTAAGACTTTAAATTTCGCTTATAAAATCACCTTTAGAAAATTTGATTCAAAAAATGTTCTTAAAAAAAATAATGATAACTTAAGCACCTTTTTCCTTAAAGTAAATCGAAAGCATGTTTCCTTTTTGACACTTAGACTTTAATAGATTTCAAAAATCATAATCACCTAGTTAGTTCATTAACTGTATTAATTAAATAAAATTTGATTAGATTTTAACGTTATGTTTTCTTGATTATTTTAAGTAACCCACTTAAGTCAACTTTAATGGAATAAATTTTGGTTAAATTTTAATGATATGTTTCTTGGTTTCAAATAGTTCATTTAAACTAATATTAATTTTAATCAAATAAAAATGTAGTTAAGATTTTAAATAATCTATTAATATTTCTTTGAAATATTTACTTAGCTTTCTAGTCAATGATTAAAAAAAAAAAATTATTATTATTATATTATTTTTAAAAAGTTAGTCAAAATGTTTAATCGTCGGATAACCGCATGTTAGCGGATATTTCGGGTGCGTAAAACCTTCCCGAAACAGAAATATGAACCCGAACCCTTCTTTGGATTTTTAAAAGGATTTTTCTGTTAATTCTTTTAAAAATAATTTTTAAATTGGTTTTCTTGATTTTCCCTTAAAAATTAAGTGGCGACTCTAAAAAATTTAAAGATTCGGTTTACTTAAATTAATTAAGTTTTTAAATCGAATTTTTAAACCGAAAGTCATTTTCCGACGTAACAGAAATGGCGACTCTGCTGGGGATATTTAATTAGGTTCTAACCACTAGATTAGATATTTTGACTAACTTTATTAATTATTTGATTTGAATGATTGTTTGTTTGTATTTTATTCGTTCAAGTTTTAATTATTCGATTGTTACGATTTAAGTTTTCAATTATTTAAATGTCATTCATGCATAGCATTTTCCGCCACTTGGCATTTTTTATTTTCCATAAAACGACGGTTATGCGGGTCGCAGCCGTTTAGTCCAAATTTTCCATCGGGGTACCCTGACGAAATGAGTCGATCTTGCGGGGTCGACGGTCGTTAATTTCCCCAGCCCGGGTTGTCCGCTCGGGTCACCTTTTCCACAGTCAAAAATAAACCCACTCTTAGATGCCTAGGATAGAACGAAACCAAAAACCCTGTAGGTGCATAGGCCTAAGTTGACCCGATATGTAAGGCGTATCGGGCCCATTAGTAGCCCACCTTGAGTTCAAAGTGGCCTCCGGCCCAACTGAACGATCATTTTGTCTGTTTTGAAGGATGTGTACGTTTTTAAATAAATCGTTGTTCGTGGGCCCGGGGGGTTTGTTTTTATTTTTCTAAAATGTAATTTCTTCTTGTAGATGACTACTCCATTTCCAGAATTTGACATGGTTACCAAGGCTCCGGATCTTCTCCGTGTATGGTGGGGTAATCTCAGTGAATACGCACAAGATCAAGTCACGACACATCTAGGGCATTTATCTTCATTAATGGACTTCCCGGCATATCCCTCATTTACTAAAGTTATTACACGATTCTGGGATGATAAGAGAATGGTGTTCCGGTTTGGGGATGTCGAGCTGACACCTACGATCGAAGAGATTCGGGATTTCTTGGAGTCTAGGGGGTTGTATGAAAAAAGGAAGAAATACCCCGACCACAATATTTTGGTACCGAGCAGACCGACCAGTAGGAAAATGAAGGATATGCTTTTCCTAGTGCAAGCCGAGTGGTTAGATACCCCGAGGATCCCGTTTTTAAGATTCTTCGAACGTTGGGGACATGCGAGTTATTTTGGAAACTTCCCTAACGAGTTTCATGATTACGGCACTTGGATTAGCACTCAACCCCTAGCCTTTTCCATATGCCTCTTAGGAACTATGGTATTTCCCCACGACCAGACAAATACCATAGATTCCCGAGTTGTCATGGTTACTCACACTATCTTCTACGGCCTTGGTAGGGACGGCCAAAAGAAGTATTGTGATTTGGCACCGCTCATCGTAGCCGATATCTACCGGTCTCTTGGGATGTGCAAGAATGGGTATGGATTTTTCCAAGGGTGTAATTTGCTGCTACAATGGTGGATGTCGTTACACTTGGCCACGAAAACCGAGAAGTGGAAACAAGATTTGAGACGGCATGATGGAAGAAATGCCCTGGCCCACCACGAACTTCTGTTGACTATTCGGAACTTCAAAATGAGAAGGTCAAAAGAAGGATGGGCACAAGTTCTTTACGAATTGAAGGAAGATAACATTTCGTGGATGTTTGACGACTTTATGTCCGAAAGAGTGGCAATACAAGGAAGGCGGTTTCCCTTTTTGGTCCTTATGGGTATTCGGGGTATGAGACCTTATCTTCCGAACCGGGTAATGAGACAGTTTGGAAGGAAGCAAGTCGAGCCGAAGACCGGGGATACTAGCCAGTATGTTGTTGACTACGAGGACCGAGAGAAAGTACCCTTCGTGGATGACATTCTCAAAGAATGGTCCGCGTGTAGTTTCTTGAAAAAGGAAAGCATTGCCGAGGATAGGTATGATGCGGGTTACGAGGCAGGGTACAAAGATTGGTTGAAGGCCGATTTAAGTGGAGACATCATTCCGGGGCCCCACCTTAATCCCCGAGTAGAAGATATAGAAGCAAGGGTCCAGGTCCAAAGGCGTCTTTTCCAGCAACAGTGGGATGATAGGGAGCGGGAATTCCAACAAAGGGAACAAGAATTCCGGCAAAAGGAGCAACACTATCTACAAAGAGAGCAAGAATTCCAACAAAGGGAGTACGAGCTTTATAGAGTCATGGCCTCTCAGACACAAGAACTAGCCGACGCGAGAGCATGCTTGGTTCAGTTAGATCAGAATTTAGAAAGACAGATTAGCACTCTTCAGCAAACACCAGTTTCCGGTCGGGCCCTACTAGCGGAACCTTTCCTGATGCTGCACCAACGCCAAATCCGAGGAGAAGTGGACAAAGCCAGAAGTTCAACGGGACCTTCTTCCATTTAGTTTATCCCCTGCGTGGGAAGTTTTTGTACTTTTCGCATTTTTTCCCTTTTTTCCCCGAAGATGTATCCCTATTTGGTTAATGTTTGTAATATTTTTATCTATCTATGCAGTTTATTTCGGGGGAACAACGAAATATTTGAAATGACGTATACATCCTTCAAATCGATAGGCCAACCCTTGGCATAAAGGGGTCACATGCTCTCTAGGACGCGCAATAACTGTTTCTGTGATATTTATTATTTATTTGATCTGTGTGATAATATTGCTTATTCGGAAAATTCTAGCCCACTTTTTACCAAAATAAATAAGCTGCCGAAAACGAATCCCGATCACCGCCAGAAATACAACCAAATATTTTTCAAGTCCCGATTTCTCGACAAAGTTCAACCGCAAAATACCTCTTACCTTTCCCAACTCAAGAAAAAATCACGCAGACAAAAGAGAAAAACCCAGAATACTAAAATACACCATGTCCAAAATCATATAGACAAAGTCTTGCTCGTATACCATGTATCCCAGACCAGTGGGCTAGTCTTTTCCGTTTAAAGCAATAGTTGTTTGCTTGCTGACTTGTATGCGATATCTTGTATTACTTGTTAATCCGGGAACACTAATATCTTTGCCTTTGAGTAATTCTTGAACAGGTGATAAGAATTGGTCTGTGTTGATAAACTGGCCGATCACCCCTACTTCACCAGATCTAAAGCCCACAAAGATTCCTTCCCCAGTCAAAGCCGTTTAAACAGTGCAGGTACAATGGCAGAAAATCGTGATGATATGAGCCTGGCTGAGGTTCCAATTACGGATTCGGTCATTACTGAGCAGAATAAGTTGATCGCACAGTTGATGCAACAGATCGGGGAAATGAAAATGGAGATGAAGAAGACCCAGGACTTGGCTAATCTGGCCATCGCTACTAATCTTCCTGGTCATGATGACGGGAGACCTCCGTTCCACTTGCCTACTCCTCATTCGGCACACCAACCTATTCCTCTTTCGACCAACCCACCTGTCACCCCTATCCAAACCGCTCCCCTTATCGATTTAACTGCCCCAAATGTCATCCAGTCCAATTCGTCACATCAAGCCCCCCCTCCACTGCAAAACTCAAAGGCCAACGATGTCCAAGCCTTTAGCTCCTCTCCTGTCCCTAACAACGCCTACCCTCAAACAATCCGTCCAGAGACCCACGCTCCAGAACCATACAACTTGCCCACGGTCCAAACTTCACTTCCCAAAGTTCCCTTCCATGTCCCAGTTCTTACAAAACCCCAGATTCCCCATACTACATATTCCGAAATAGACCACTATGAGGAGAAGGAAAGGGAATGGAGGGCTCGAGAGGAAATAGCCAAACAAGGGATAAAGGAAGAGGTAGCAAAGGCGCTAAAGCAGTACCATATCACTCCAGACATCGCCGGTTTAAGTTATGAGGAATTGTGCATTCGCCCTGACCTGGACCTCCCAGAAGGATTTAAGATCCCGAAATTCGACACCTTTGCCGGAACTGGGAATCCCTTAGCCCATCTAAGGGCCTACTGTGATCAGCTTGTGGGTGTCGGGAGAAATGAAGCTTTATTGATGAGACTTTTTAGCCGGAGCCTGAGTGGAGAGGCTTTAGATTGGTTCACATCGCAGGAAGTGAGTCAATGGGCCGGATGGAATGCAATGGCTAAGGATTTCGTGGAAAGATTCGCTTACAATGTAGAGGTTGTTCCAGATCGGTACTCGCTAGAAAAGATAAGACAAAGATCCACAGAGAGCTATCGCGAGTATGCCTATCGGTGGAGGAAGGAGGCGGCCAAGGTCCAACCTCCTATGTCAGAAAAGAAAATCGTTGAAGTATTTGTGCGCTCGCAAGAGCAAGAGTTTTATGAAAGAATGATACTGCTCATTGGAGCAAAATTTGCGGACATTGTCAGGATTGGTGAGACCATCGAGGATGGCCTCAAAACAGGAAAAGTGACCCGTGTGATGAGTTCGGCCGGGTCTTCAGGGTTAGTGAAAAAGAGAAGAGAAGATGTGTCAGCTATCTCCGGCTTCCCAGACAAGAGGAGAGCACCCGCTTACAACCCCAGAAAATCCACACCTCCTCAAAATCATCCCCAATTTACTCCGAGTCCACTCCCAATATACCACCCCCAAACTTCATCCCTAAACTACCAAACTCCTTCCCCTCAATATCTCACTCCCCAATACCCGAGTGTCCACCCAAATTACCAACTCCAACCCCCGAATTGTGCCTACGTCCAACCCGTCCACCAAACTCCTCCTACTAGCTACCGAAATCCATCTCCAAGCTATCATACTCCGTCACACCCGAGACCCCGAATCCCTACTCCTCTTCGCCAAAACCCTCCCACTTATCATCAAGTACCCCCACCTCCACAAAACAACTATAACCCTCCTCGTCCAAGCTTAGATAAGAAACCTCCCAGGGTGTTCACACCGCTTGCTGAGAGCCGGAAAAAGCTGTTTGAAAGGTTATCTGCTGCAGGGTTGATCCAGCCTGTTCCTCCGAAAGTAGTGGATGTTAGTTCTCGCTTCTACAGGAGTGACCAAACTTGTGCTTACCACTCCAACGGCGTCGGACATAACACTGAGGAGTGCATAAACCTGAAGCATAAAATCCAGGATCTAATTGATCGTGATATGGTCGTTCTCCAGACTGTCACTCCTAATGTCAGTAGCAATCCTCAGCCGAACCATGGGGAGAACAGTGCCCACATGATTGAAACGGAGGAAGACTGGTGTGCACCCAAGATGATAGTTCCGGACAACGCTTCTGGTTTAGAGAAAAGTGTGGCATCTTTGAGCATCACCGAAAAGCCGAAAGTTGTTCTTTTGACACCTCTCCAGGTGGTCGCTGCAGGGCCGAAAAGTGTCTCCGCTAATAAGGTTGTAATCAGGACTATTGGTACCGGGGGACCGGTCCAAGGAGTAAGCAAAGGAGATCAGGGCAAGAGGCAGATAAGTGAAGCCGAGGCGGAAGAATTCTGGAGGAGAATGCGGCCGGAAGAGTACTCCATTGTGAAGCACTTGGAAAAGGCACCAGCGCAGATCTCAGTATGGGCATTATTGATGAATTCGCAGCGTCATAGACAAGCGTTAATGGGAGCGTTGGAGGATACGTATGTACCGGTGGGAACTAACAGTGATGAGTTGGCGGCTATGGTAAGCCGGGTTACCCAGGGACACCGCATCAGTTTTGGTGACGACGAGTTGCCATTTGAGGGGTCAATGCACAACAAGGCACTTCATGTTACTATTAAGTGTCGGGACATGATTGTGAACCGTGTGTTGATTGATGATGGGTCCGGTTTGAACATATGTCCGTTGTCTACTCTCAGACAGTTAAATTTTGATGTCGGGAAAATTTGTCAGAGTCAAGTCAATGTGAGAGCATTTGATGGCAGTCGAAGAGACACACTGGGATCGGTGAATTTAGGGGTTCAGGTGGGGCCCGCTGAGTTCGTGGTCGAGTTTCAAGTGATGGATATCACTACCAGTTACAACATGTTATTGGGAAGGCCTTGGATCCATATGGCAGGAGCTGTACCGTCTACCCTCCACCAGATGATGAAGTTCATTTGGAATGAACGAGAGGTTGTTATTTATGGTGAAGGAAGCCATTCGAACGTGCATGCGCCAATTATTGACAACATCACCAGAGGGTCTGATTTCTACACAGTCGAGATAGTGAATGCCACAGAAGACGGTAAGACGTCTGGACCTCCTATGCCTGCTGTTTACAAGATGATGGCTACGGTTATGCTAAGAAACGGGTTTGAGCCTGGTTATGGACTAGGAAAGCATTCGCAAGGTATTGTTGAGCCCATTCCATTGCCAATAAAGCAGTCAAAGTTCGGACTAGGATATACCGTTTCGGAAGAAGATGAGTGGGAGACGCCGAAGCAGAAGGGCGATTGGACGCTAGCTCGACCTATACAACATCTATATCAGTCATTTCCAGTACGGGAACATGTCAACGTCGATGGCCTTGGGGAAGGAATCTGGGCTTTGTTCGAGGAAGTTGATGCGGTCGATGACAATGATGCGGAACCGGTGCCAGAGGAGATAACCACCCCGCTATTCATTCCCCATCCATCTTGGTAGATGGAGAATTGTTTGTTTTTGAAGTGGTGATGGCTCGGCGGAGGCCCGAAACCCACCCTTTGTCTTATTTTGTTTTGTTTTTATCCATGCTTAATCTTGCTTTAATTCCATGTGTGATGTTGGAAAAGGCAGAGTGACCCTGGGTCATGGCCAAAGTTTGTATTTTTCTTTAAGTTGAATGAAAGCCTCCGTTTTATTTTTTTTATATTGCACTTGTTGTTTATTTCGCCATTTCAACTGTTTTACCAAATTATTTTTCATGAGTTCTAACTATGTTTGTTTATGATCCCAGTATAAATAAATTTAAATTTGCCAACATCATGTCATGTCAAAAGTTGGACGAACAAAATGAAGTGGATGACAGTGAACTTGGTATCTGTGACGAAAGGACCTTGGTCCACGAACATCTTGCCGAGGAACTGAGACAATTTGAGAATCGGGATAAGCCTAATCTGGATGAGACGGAAGTAGTGAATTTGGGAGATGAAGAATGTGTCAAAGAGACCAGAATCAGTGTTCATTTGACGGATGCTCAGAAAAGAGAACTCACTATTTTGCTCGGAGAATACGTGGACATATTTGCATGGTCTTACGAAGATATGCCCGGTTTGAGTACAGATATCGTCTCTCATAAACTGCCAATCAATCCAGAGTTCGGTCCGGTAAAACAGAAAACGAGGAAGTTTAAGCCAGAGTTGAGTCTGAGGATCAAAGAAGAAGTTACTAAGCAGATACAATCTAAGGTGGTGGAGGTAACGCAATATCCCACTTGGTTAGCCAACATTGTTCCAGTACCTAAGAAGGACGGAAAGATCAGAATCTGCGTTGATTACAGAGATCTCAACAAAGCTAGCCCTAAGGATGATTTTCCATTGTTGAACATTCATATCCTCATTGACAATTGTGCCAAGCATGAGATACAGTCATTCGTGGATTGCTTCGCCGGATATCATCAAATACTAATGGATAAAGAAGACGCAGAAAAGACAGCCTTCATCACGCCATGGGGCGTGTATCATTATCGGGTGATGCCATTCGGTCTCAAGAACGCCGGGGCTACTTATATGAGAGCCATGACGACTCTCTTTCACGACATGATTCACAAAGAGATCGAGGTGTATGTGGATGATGTCATCATCAAGTCCCGCGAGAGTTCGGATCATTTGACTCACTTGAGGAAGTTCTTCGATCGTCTACGTCGGTATAATCTAAAATTGAATCCCGCTAAATGTGCTTTCGGGGTACCGGCCGGTAAATTGTTGGGATTCATTGTCAGCAGAAGAGGTATCGAGCTAGACCCTTCTAAGATCAAAGCAATCCAGGATTTGCCTCCTCCAAAGATGAAGAAAGAGGTCATGAGTTTCTTAGGAAGGTTAAATTACATCAGTCGATTCATAGCTCAATCTACGTTGATTTGTGATCCTATTTTTAAGCTGTTGAGGAAAGACGCAATGACCAAATGGACAGAAGAATGTCAAAATGCTTTCGACACCATCAAAAGCTATTTGTCTAATCCACCTGTATTAGTCCCTCCACGAGAAGGAAGTCCGCTGTTGTTATACTTGTCTGTCTCTGACAATGCATTCGGGTGTGCGCTAGGCCAACACAATGAGACCGGGAAGAAAGAGCGAGCAATTTACTATTTGAGTAAAAAGTTCACTCCATATGAAGCCCGATATACTTATTTGGAGAAAACTTGTTGTGCTTTGACTTGGGTTTCTCAAAAGTTGAGGCATTATCTGTCTTCGTACACTACATACCTCATTTCGAAGATGGACCCGTTGAGGTACATTTTTCAGAAAGCAATGCCCACCGGGAAGTTAGCTAAATGGCAAATGTTGTTGAGCGAGTTCGATATTGTATATGTAACTCAGAAAGCAATCAAAGGACAGGCCTTAGCTGATTATCTCGCAGAAAATCCGGTTGACGATGGTTATGAACCACTTAAGACCTACTTTCCAGATGAAGAGATCTCCTTTGCGGGAGAAGACATCTCCGAAGCATACCCTGGTTGGCGAATGTTTTTCGATGGAGCTGTGAATAGCCAAGGTAGCGGTATTGGAGCGGTTTTGATATCAGAATCAGGTCAGCACTATCCGGTATCAGCAAAACTTCGGTTTCGTTGCACTAACAACATGGCTGAGTATGAAGCTTGTATTTTGGGCATAAGAGTGGCTATAGATATGGATGTCCAAGAGCTGCTGGTTATTGGGGATTCAGATTTATTGATTCATCAAGTCCAAGGAGAATGGGCAGTAAAAAATCCAAAGATCGTACCATATGTGCAACTAGTGCAGAGGTTGTGTAGAAGATTTCAGAAGATCGAGTTCAAACACACACCGAGGGTACAGAATGAGTTCGCCGATGCCCTTGCCACCATTTCCTCAATGATTCAACATCCGGACACAGTGTATATCAATCCCTTGGAAATAGAGTTGAAGAAGCAGCCTGCTCATTGTTCTCATGTCGAGGTAGAACCAGAAGGGAAACCATGGTACTTTGACATAAAGAAGTATTTGGAGACCGGGACTTATCCCGAAAATGCCACTTCCAATCAGAAGAAAGCTATACGCCGAATGGCCAACAACTTTTTTCCAAGTGGGGAAATTCTTTATAGAAGGACCCCGGATCTGAGCCTCCTTAGATGCGTCGATACCACAGAAGCTATGAAACTTCTCGAACAAGTACATGCTGGAGTCTGTGGTACGCATATGAATGGTCTTACCTTGGCAAAGAAGATTCTCCGAGCCGGTTATTTCTGGATGACTATGGAACACGACTGTTGTAAATTTGTGCAGAGATGCCATAAATGCCAAATACATGGTGATTTGATTCGTGTCCCTCCTCACGAACTCAAGGCCATGGGCTCTCCTTGGCCATTCGTAGCTTGGGGCATGGATGTTATTGGCCCGATAGAGCCGGCAGCCTCTAATGGTCACCGATTTATTTTGGTTGCAATTGATTACTTTACTAAGTGGGTCGAGGCGTCTTCCTACAAGTCCGTGACAAAGAAAGTGGTAGCCGATTTTGTGCGTGACAACCTAATCTGCCGATTTGGGATACCCGATTCTATCATCACCGATAATGGGGCAAATCTTAATAGTAATTTGCTGAAAGAGGTATGTGAACAGTTTCAGATTACTCATAGAAATTCGACGGCATATCGTCCTCAAATGAATGGAGCTGTAGAAGCCGCCAATAAGAATATCAAGAAGATTTTAAGAAAGATGATTGACAAACATCGAGGATGGCATGAGATGTTACCCTACACCCTATTGGGTTATCGCACAACTGTCAGAACATCAATTGGGGCAACTCCGTATTTGTTAGTATATGGAACAGAAGCAGTAATACCCGCTGAAGTTGAAATACCATCATTGAGAGTTATTCAGGAAGCTGAGTTAAGCGATGCCGACTGGGTTCGTAATCGGATTGAACATTTAGCCTTGATCGACGAGAAAAGGATGACAGCTGTTTGTCACGGACAATTATATCAACAAAGAATGCTTCGTGCTTTCAACAAAAGAGTAAGGCCACGAACATTCGAGGTAGGGCAACTAGTTCTCAAGCGTATCTTTCCTAACCAAGATGAGTACAAAGGAAAATTCTCGCCTAATTGGCAAGGGCCGTATATGGTTCGCAAAGTTCTGTCAGGTGGAGCACTGATCTTGTCAGAGATGGATGGTCAAGAGTGGCCAAAACCAATCAATTCGGATGCTGTCAAAAGATACTACGTATGAAGATGTAAAATTTTCTGTTTCTTTCCTTGTAATCGTACTATTTTGCTTGTATTCGTTTTCGTGTTTAGTTTGAAGATATTCATCCCTTTGTAATGAACTACGTTTGACCTGAATTCTCAAGAATGAGATACGTAGGCGGCCTATGTCGGTCTCGGTCATTCCCTTATCCATTTTTATTTTTTCCTTTTTGTATTTGAACTACGTTTGACCTGAATTCTCAAGAATGAGATACGTAGGCGGCCTATGTCGGCCTCGGTCATTTCCTTAGTAAAATTTATGTTTTTCTCTATTTCCCGAGAGGGGAACTATGTTTGACCTGATTCCTGCTTCAGCGGGATACGTAGGCGCCACAACGGTTCGGTCATATTCCCATGAAGGAAACTGGGACGGAATTTTTGAAAGGAGTTCAAAAATTCCAAACAAGAAGACTTGCCTCCGAAAAGATAGAATTTAAAGTGTCAGAATTTCAACTGGGACAGAATTTTTTAGAAGATCTCGAAAATTCCCTAGGTTTTCCTAACAAGTTAGTGATTTGGCACGACACATAACTGGGACAGAAATTTTTGAGATCATCCTCAAAAATTTCATCGAATGTCGTTAAAAATCTGAGTACAACCTTGAAAATTTCAACCCGATCAGAAATTCGAAGACGATTGTGATACGTCATAGGGGCCATATCAAAAACTGAATGTGTTCGTCTAAGATTTTCATGACATGACAATTTGGCAATGGCATTTTCTTCCAAAGAATTCTTTTCTAATTTTGTCGTTTTTAAGGGTTTTTGTTTATCAAACATCTTGTCAAGTGTATATTTTATTTTTCTTTTTCTGTCTACCAAAGGTGGGAGGTCAGAGCGGTTTGACAAAGACAAGGCAGAGAACGGACAATCGGAAGATCAACACAGATCAATTCATTTTAAAACTAAGGAATTTTCTGTGGATGCAGGGAAATATTGCAGGTACTATTCATAAGGAAACTACCGGGACATCAACAACTCTATTACGCTCGAGCCACCAATGATCCATCGCGCTTCATTTTCCGGTTTGTCAAGAAAGTTATTTATCTTTTTTTTTTTTAATTTTTATTTATTTATTTCAAACCGCCAAGAGGGCCGTTGTATATTCATCGCCAAGAAGGCCATCACATATATTCACCGCCGAGAGGGCCATCACATATACTCATCGCCAAGAAGGCTATTTTATATTCATCGCCAAGAGGGCCGTTGTATATTCATCGCCAAGAAGGCCATCACATATATTCACCGCCGAGAGGGCCATCACATATACTCATCGCCAAGAAGGCTATTTTATATTCATCGCCGAGAGGGCCATTACATATACTCATCGCCAAGAAGGCTATTTTATATTCATCGCCGAGAGGGCCATCACATATACTCATCGCCAAGAAGGCTATTTTATATTCATCGCCGAGAGGGCCATTACATATACTCATCGCCAAGAAGGCTATTTTATATTCATCGCCGAGAGGGCCATTACATATATTCATCGCCAAGAAGGCGATTTTATATTCATCGCCGAGAGGGCCATTACATATATTCATCGCCAAGAAGGCTATTTTATATTCATCGCCGAGAGGGCCATCACATATACTCATCGCCGAGAGGGCCATAGCATATTCATCGCCGAGAGGGCCATTTTATTTTCAAGCCGCCAAGAGGGCCATTGCATATATTAATCGCCGAGAGGGCCATTTTATTTTTAAGTCGCCAAGAGGGCCATCGCATGCTCAATCGCCGAGAAGGCTATTTATTTTCAAGTTATCGAGAAAGATATTTTATTTTCACATTGCCGAGAGGGCCGTTGCATTATTCATCGCCAAGAGGCCATTATCATACCACGCCGTATCAACTTATTTTCTATTACATTGAAAGAAAGAACATATCGAACATGGTAAAAGATACCATCTCCGTAATTACGATTATTTACTAACGGTTTTGTGAGTTATATCGAGAGCATCCGAAAGGGTGAATTCTCAAAGCGGATCACAGGTGTGGACATCATCAAATGGGACGCAGCACAACGTGGAACTTTGTCTTAGCAGCGAACTGGGACATAGTTTGGAGAGGAATGTCAAACTCTTCGGACGCGAGCTGAGAAACGACTACCACAATCTAACCACACCCCTATCAGAAGACATGTGGGTATTTTCCTTGAGTCCGTAGTCTTTGGTTTCGCATCCAGGTGATCTCAATTCTCACCAGATGCCACGTTTCCAATTTCAGTGACAAGGTACCAAGAATTTTGGAAATTATGTCCGTGTAAGTTCTCAATTATGGGTGTGAAGTGCACCACATTTATGGTTAAGAGGTTGCAAGTCTCTTTTTCATAATTCGACTTGTTTGTCACTCATCCCAGACCAAAGGTTATCTCAGAATAAGAGATTTCCTTTTCAACCGATAGAGTCGAACTACAAGCAGCCTGATTCCTTAGTCCAAGGGTATGTAGGCGGACTCAACTTTGAAAACTCGGCTGTATTCTAACATTTACTCGTAAAATCTCATCCCAAGCATTCCAATTTCTCCATAATTCGATGTTGGATAGCTTTTGAATTTTTTCAAAATCGTGCGTGGAATCAAGCGTTTTGAACTACGAGTGGCCTGAATTCTCATGTAACCTGAGATATGTAGGAAATCCGAAACCGGGGTCCGGCCACAATTTCCTATAGCCCGTGCCAAGACCCTTCCACGAGATGAATATGTGGTCGGCTCAAAATTGGATTGGTCAAGTTTCTTTGTCCACGATCGCTTTCATCGATCATGCCCAAAGAAAGGGACAGCTGTTGACACCCAATTTTTACCCTCCACAATATAAATTGATCATCGAGCTATTAATTTTAACGACTTGAATTAATTAGCTTTCAAAAATGCAAGAAATATTTTTTCAAATAATTTTATGATCGAATCTTTGAATTTTCAATTTTTATTAGATTCATATATTGCGTATCGTCTTACTTTACTTTTTCGTATTATATATTTTTATGTTGTGTATTATATAAGTCGTTAACATTCAAAAGCTCCTTAATTAATTTATACTAATTCGTTTCGTGGTCGAATTAATCGATTGATTTTCAGATTGGTTATATATGTAATTTAAATGGTTAGTTTTTAAATGTTCTCCTCAAACCCTTTTTACTCTTTTAAATCCCCAAGCCCAATTTTTTAAAAAAAAAATAACCCCAGCCCAGTAACTTTCTGCCAGCCCCAGCCCAAAATACCCAGACCTCGGCCCAATCCCTTTTAATTAAACCCTAACCCGCCCCTTTTCTTCTAACCCGGCCCAACCCCTGAACAATTAAACCCTTTCCCTTTTTTTCTTCTTCCCCAGCCGCCTCCCTTCCCCCATTCCCGTCCAGACACGCCAAAACCAGAAAAAGAAAGCAAAAAATGGCGGAAATGGCAGCTTTCTTCTTGGCAAAAATGCCAAGAAACCATCATTGCTCCCTCCCACGCGTCCCCTCTCCCCATAAACCCCGAACCAAGCGGAAAAATCAGAAAAAAGAGAGGCAGCCGCGAACCAGTGGCCGACTTTGGCCATGGTTTGGTCAACTACACACTCCATCTCCTCTTTTTCGTTACTCTTACACGTCAAAGAGACCCCCTTACGTGTCTCAAATCTCAACCATCGATTTAAATCGATGGTTGAGATGTGAGACTTGAAAAAGGGGTCTCGATTTTTGAATTTCGAATGGAGATTTTCCCCTTTTGCCCTTGTTTTCGACTATATAATCAGTGTTCAACACTGATTTAAGGGACTTTTCTTCTTGGATTTTCGGGTTCCAAAATTACTGAGGGATTTTCTTTGGATTTTCGGCTCTGGATTTCTTTTTTAGTATTACATTTTCTCGATTTCTTGCAATAGTTTCCCGGTTCTGAAATTGTGAGGTCAAGGGTCTAAGGTCGGAGTTGATTCTCGTTCGACGTCCTAGCTCGCTGCCCCGGGAAAGGTAATGTCCGTTACTCTTCATCTCGAGTTGTATCGTGTTTAGTTTGTTCCGATTATGAATGTCGACGTTGTGGGTATGCGTATATGCGTATGTATGTATAAAACTTGAAGAACGTTTGAGTATATGTTAGTTTGGATGGCTGTATACTGCTGTATATCTGCGTATATATGTATAAAACTCGAAGAATAGTGAATATATGTTGACTTTGATGGCTGGTTTTGTTGTATATCTACGTATACATGTATAAGACTTGAAGAATGTTAAATATATGTTGATTTTGATGGCTGGTTTTGGCTGTATATCTATGTATACTGCTGTATATCTGTGTATATATGTATAAAACTTGAAGAATGTTAAATATATGTCGACTCCAATGGCTGGTTTTGTTGTATATCTACGTATACATGTATAAAACTTGAAGAATGTTAAATATATGTTGATTTTGATGGCTGGTTTTGGCTGTATATCTATGTATACTGGTGTATATCTGCGTATATATGTATAAAACTTGAAGAATGTTAAATATATGTTGACTCCAATGGCTGGTTTTGTTGTATATCTACGTATACATGTGTAAAAATTGAAGATAGTTGAGTATATGTTGGTTTAGATGCTGTATATCTCTGTATATCTGTGTATATATGTCCAAAACATGAAGATGGTTGAGTACATATTAGTTTGGAGGCTGTATATCTGTGTATATATGTCCAAAAACATGAAAATAGTTGAGTATATGTTAGTTTAGATACTGTATATCTCTTTATATCTCTGTATATCTGTGTATATATGTCCAAAACTTGAAGATAGTTGAGTATATGTTAGTTTAGATGTTGTATATCTCTGTATATCTGTGTATATATGTCCAAAACTTGAAGGTAGTTGAGTATATGTTAGTTTAGATGCTGTATATCTCTGTATATCTGTGTATATATGTCCAAAACTTGAAGATAGTTGAGTATATGTTGGTTTAGATGTTGTATATCTCTGTATATCTGTGTATATATGTCCAAAACTTGAAGGCAGTTGAGTATATGTTAGTTTAGATGCTGTATATCTCTGTATATCTGTGTATATATGTCCAAAACTTGAAGATAGTTGAGTATATGTTGGTTTAGATGTTGTATATCTCTGTATATCTGTGCATATATGTCCAAAACATGAAGATAGTTGAGTATATGTTAGTTTAGATGCTGTATATCTCTGTATATCTGTGTATATGCGTCCAAAACTTGAAGATGGTTGAGTGCATGTTAGTTTAGAGGCTGTATACCTGTGTATATATGTCCAAAGCTCGAAGATGGTTAGGTGTATGTTAGTTTAGATGACGTATACCTGCGTATATATGCAAAACTTGAAGAGTGTTTGAGTATATATGAGTTTGAATGGCTGTATATAGCTGAATATCTACATATACATGTACAAAACTTGAAGAATGTTTAAATATATGTTTGTTTTGGCGGTTATTTGTTGTATATCTATGTATATGAATTCATATATATGTATATGTATGTATAAAACTTGAAGAATGTTTGAATATATGTATTGTTCGTTGGTTATCTTCTGTATATCATGTATATATCAGCATGCGCATGTATATGTATGTATAACTTGGAGAGTTGTTTGGTTATATGGCAAGTGTAGTCGTATCACGGTGTATATACAGCTGTATACACGCACATATATATGAATATCCACATATATATATCCATATAAGCTCGAATTTACTTTTAAATGTTATCCATTTGCTTGTTGGGCTGCCATATCTATGAATATATATACAAATAATGTGCATTTCTACATGTATGTATACAAATGTATATAAGTTGAAAGTTTGTTAATTTATTTGGTTATATAGTGTTATTATAATGTCTATGTATTTATATATACACCCATATACATATATACATAATGCATATACATGAATGTATCTGTGAAGCTTGAAGATTGTTGGTTATAGTGCCATTTTGCACTAGATGTACATCTATATCTACGTCATGTATTGCATTACCTATGTGTCTATGCATCCTATATACACCTATGTATATATAGATATACATTTGTATTATATGTACTTGTCTTAATTTGTACAATCTCTTTTCTCATATGATTTTGTGTTGTCATGCAAGTTGTGAATTGCATATCACTTGTGAGATATAATATTTCTTACTATTCTTCCTTATCTTTATTTTCTTTGCATGTAATATTGTATCGAGTCTATTTTTGACTCCTCCTTGCATTTCGTTGAGTCTCGGGTCAATCTCGGCTTATGTCCGGCTATTCGGAACTGCGAATGCTTTATTTTTGAAGTGGCAACGCACCTATATGCAGCAATATACATACTATATACACTGATATACAACCAGTGTATATAACAGGGTCAAAACTCAAAGGAAGAGGGCCAAAAGCCCAACTCTCTTCTTGCAGCAGAAATGTGGGCCAAAGGCCCAATTGGGCCAGCAACTACAAGAATTAAAGGGTTGGGCAGGCCCAGTTCTCTTTTTTTTTAAAAACATATATGCAAGTTTTGAATTGGGCCTGCCAAAGCCCAATCCTAACCCAATTCCCTTTATTTTATTTCTTCAATCCATGTTTTGTTTTGTTGTTATAATTATATTATTATTTGTTTAATACTAATTTAAATTCTAGGATTATTTTATAGGTTTTAGCCTAATTAAACTTCCCCAAGATAGCCATTTACGTTATGTTAAGACTTTAAATTTCGCTTATAAAATCACCTTTAGAAAATTTGATTCAAAAAATGTTCTTAAAAAAAATAATAATAACTTAAGCACCTTTTTCCTTAAAGTAAATCGAAAGCATGTTTCCTTTTTGACACTTAGACTTTAATAGATTTCAAAAATCATAATCACCTAGTTAGTTCATTAACTGTATTAATTAAATAAAATTTGATTAGATTTTAACGTTATGTTTTCTTGATTATTTTAAGTAACCCACTTAAGTCAACTTTAATGGAATAGATTTTGGTTAAATTTTAATGATATGTTTCTTGGTTTCAAATAGTTCATTTAAACTAATATTAATTTTAATCAAATAAAAATGCAGTTAAGATTTTAAATAATCTATTAATATTTCTTTGAAATATTTACTTAGCTTTCTAGTCAATGATTAAAAAAAAATAATAAATTATTATTATTATATTATTTTTAAAAAGTTAGTCAAAATGTTTAATCGTCGGATAACCGCATGTTAGCGGATATTTCGGGTGCGTAAAACCTTCCCGAAACAGAAATATGAACCCGAACCCTTCTTTGGATTTTTAAAAGGATTTTTCTGTTAATTCTTTTAAAAATAATTTTTAAATTGGTTTTCTTGATTTTCCCTTAAAAATTAAGTGGCGACTCTAAAAAATTTAAAGATTCGGTTTACTTAAATTAATTAAGTTTTTAAATCGAATTTTTAAACCGAAAGTCATTTTCCGACGTAACAGCCGTACCTGCTTGACGTGGCCTCCCTTTATAGGGGCTTGTAGGCTGCCATAATCCCATCAAATCAATTGATTTGATGGGTCTTCTTCTAATAAATTTATTCAACACATTTTCCATAAATATTTATTAAAATACCATAATTTATACATTACATTTTTTTATGGTGTAGAACAAGACAAATATGTATGAACATCTTAATAAATATTTAATTCCACGAAATTCGCTACAATTACCTTCTTATATTTTTTTTTTAAAAAAATACTATTATCAATTATTTTTTTATATTCTAAATTTTTTTCTATTATGACAATATCAATTATACGTAAGACTAATTTTTTCGTGAACACCAAATTTTTTTGTCCATACTACAATCATTTTACGCTTTACATTACGTTTATAAATTGAAAATTTTATTCTCCAATTTTGAAGAACATACTACTTCTTTGTCAATTATTATAAAAAAACAAAAAAAATAATAAAACTAGAAACCCATTTCCTACACCAACTTCTAAAAACTTTTAAATATCATCAATTTATTCTTCCTTTTCACCACCTATCACATCACACTTTAATCAACTTTATTATAAAAAATAATACTCTCTTTCCTACTTTTTAATTAAAGTTGGTATAACTTTGGTAATTTTAACCAACTTGGTAATGCCTTGTAATTTCCTCCCCTAAAAAGGGCATTTTTGAAATCCGCCCTTAAATCAATTGTTATACAAATAGGTCTTTTCGTCAGCGCTTAGTGATAGATTTAAATAATACGATAAAATATAATTTAAGTAACAATCAGAACAAATATTGTATTTAAATAAACAATTCAATACATTTTCTGTTCATCTAATTATCTTTACTTGTATTATACTATTTTTTTAAAAAAATTATGTAGTGAACGTTATTTTTAATACATTAGATTAAGGTTAGCAATGGACGAGATAGAAATCCATCAGCTCAATTTTATTGAAACCAAAACTGGTATTGATTTCGTCAACTTCTTTGATTTTTCGAAATCGATTTTACCAAATTTTTATTGCCCGCCCGATTCTATAGATACCGAGTTAGTACCGGATCGAATCGATATTCAAACCAGTTCTTTACCCCTTTTTTTTATATTAAGGTATTAACTTGTATGTATATCATATATATATATTGTAATACTATTTAAAAATTCTAAACTTATTAACTTATTAAATATTATTGTAAAAAAAAAGTTATAACTTTTTATAATAATTTATTATTATTATAAAAAATATAAATTTTTATAAAAGTTTTTAATGTTTTTATAATATTTTATTACAAAATAATAAAAACTTCCGGCTTCAACTCTGAATTTGAAACTTGTAGCCTGTAAAAGTTCTAAGTTGTAATTTACTGCTTTAACTTATATAATTTGTAAGTTATAACTTATACTTTTTGTGATTTAAATAAAAGGCTTTTAAAAGAAAAACAAGGTGAATAGTCCTATATTTATTTAAATAAATAAAATTATACAATTATAAATACTGAAAAAAGTATTTCCTGCTTGAATTTTTTTTCATATTTAGTTGGTCAAAATTTTTTTAAAAATATTTCTTTAAGGAAAATAACTTCCTTAAAAAAAAAATGTCTCTTCTTCTGGAGGTCGAAAAAATAAGATCCACAAGTAATATTGCATATCGATTGTGTCACACAAGTAGCATTAAATTATACTCCGTACATAATAACTATTTTTTAAAATTACACAGAGAAAATAATAATCTAACTTAACAAAATGATGATCAGCATTTAACTTTGGGGAGTTTTCAAAAATACCAAGTTTTTGGATAAAAATTACATGCCTCTACCGAATCATTGAAAAATACCATATAAAATACCAACTTTATTTACAAATTTAGGAAAGAGAGTGTTTTGAGTGTGATTATTGTGGTGTGTGGTATGATATAATAGTGTTGGAAAATGAAAAAGAGTGTGTTTTTTTTTGGTATTTTGATAAATAAATTTTAAAGTGTAATTTTGGAGGTGAAAGTTGTTATTTGTGTAAAAATTTCTTTAATTAACTTTCTTTATAACAAAAGAAGACAGATTTCTTCTCAATGGTTGAGATGCTTAATACAAGAAGAGAGGAAGGAATATACTTAAGAAATTAACCACTCTAAGAATGTCCCAGAGAGCTATACATATCTTAATTAATTACTAATTAGAGTATCTCTTCTTGATTAATTATGCCCCCTCTACTTTCTTCCAGACAAAAAGTTGGCCATCTTTTTTTTTTTAGCTTATAGAAAAATTACATCTCAACTTCCTGAGTACAAGAGAAGAAGAATCATGGCTATTTTCCACCACATAATGCTTAACCTTCCTTTGGGAAATGGAGGTGCTGCAGACTTCAGGTTCTCAATCCTTTGGACCAAAACAAAATAAGTTAATAGGGACTCTTTTACACAATTTCATATGCATGCATGTTACGTTGCTCAGATTCTTTATAAATATTATAATATATTTTTGAAGGATTCGAGTAACAGAAGTTACAATCAACAATAGTGGACGTTACCTGGGACCGGATGTAGCATAAATACATTTGTCATGACCTAAAACATAAAACAGTGGGAATATTAACATAGCATTTATATATTCCATCCTTCCAAACAAAAAGAATCACTTGACAGATGCTTACTTGGGTTGATTTTAGTGAACATAGCAGTTCCTCCAAAATTGCAAGCAATATCAGAATTTCCATTCTGTTGGTAGTAGTTATTGAAAGCAAATGAAGCATGGGATAAAAGAGTATTGGGCTCAAAGCAGGGGCCACCGGCTTGGATGGCCCTGCAATCTGCCATTCCCAATCCACAAGCCCAGTCCAATGCATTCTGCAAATCAAACCGCGGAGCCCCAGGCCGTGCCACACACCATGTTGTACCACCAAGGAATGTTGTGTTGCCTTCAGGAGGTGACAGAGTTGTAACTGGAATAGCTGCGTCCTCCTTCTCTTGGACCATGCCCTCTACTTTTACTACTATATGTTTTATAGTTGCAATGTAAGAACATACAACAACATACCCAGTGAAATTTTACAAGTGGGGTCTGGGAAGGTAGAATATACGCAGACCTTACCACTACCTCATAGAAGTAGAGAGGTTGTTTCCTGTGAACCCTCGTCTCAAACATACAACAACTTTAATGAAAAAGAAATACAACTTATGCCAATTCCAAGAATAGAAAATTGTTTTGTAGAAAGCAATATAGTGTGAACACTAATCTAACTATTACATCAAGGATTTAGTATCACACGCTAATACTTTATTTTTGAAAGTTACCATATTAGACTTACTATAAAGTGTTTCCTTCTATTGTAGGACTATATAATAAGGTCAAATATTCTACCCACCTTAAACTCTTGGATAAGTTAGAAGAGAATGACAAAAACAACCAACCTTCTTCATCCATTTTCTTCATTTTAGGACTCCTAACCTATGGTGCTAGACTCTTCAAAATTATTTTCAGATCCACTATTAAATGCACTACTTTTAGAGGACATTACACAGAATCTGGCAACATTTTTGAATAGTCCGAGCAACATAGCTCCTTGCAAGCCCAGGTGTAACTATATTATCAAATTAACAACAACTATATCGTTCGAGCTAAAACATAAAGAACTACTTTGGACACAAAAATGAATTTTTTCTCAAGTTCTCATTGAATTTTACTTAGAGAGCTGTGATAGAGGACCCTGTTAAACCAAATCTTTATTCATATCCTTTAAGACCTTAACTATCAAATAGCTCTATTTGGCTGCTATTTGGGAAGATTTAGCAATGGAATCTCAAGTCAGAAACAAAGAGTATTGGCGTTTTTATCATCAAATATTTCTTATTTTCTCTTCCTATGTTCCACCAAAAGTTAAAATATCACAGTATCAACCAGAACGAAACCATTTTATTATTGTATATAAATAAAGCTTCTTATTTTTTTCCGTTTTTGACCTTTACCCTTATTCTTTGCTTCCCTTGTATAGCTAGCATTCATACAGAACTATTCCATTCAACTGTACATTTACATTCCCCACTTAACAGTTCTATTCCAAGATCATTTAAACAATAATCTGTTTTTCATGGAGCCGAGGGTCTATTAGAAACATCTCTGCCTTCAGGGCAGGAGTAAGGCCTATGTAACTCACTTTGTGGGAAATATTATCGTATATTGTGTAGTACCACATGTGGGGTCTTAAAAAGATAGGATATACGGAGACATTAACTTTGAAACTGTTTTCGGTAGATACTCGGGCTAAAATGAACAATATTCCTTAAACAAGGCAAGAAAATGAGTATGAACTTCACAAACAAACAATAAAGCTTAAAACTTTCTCCTAGACATAACAAAAATGGAATAGAAGAAAACAAGTCTACGGGACAAACTTGAAACTAAACTAGACATTTCTTTACTAAACACTAAGTAGAAAACATCACAAAAATCAAGAAAGTAGTAGTCTTAGTCTCTTAGAAACTAGAACATGAATGATAGTAAGGCTTGAAGGAAAGAAGAAACATTACCAACAAAACATTTCATGACCAAAAAGCTCAGAAAGATCCAATCTTTAAGTGCCATGGTGTTTAAGAAAAGGGCACAAGTTGCTTCTTCTCTTCCTTTTCCTGTCTCTGTGTTTTACTTATGAAAGAAAGGTAAGTGTTGTAATGTCCACTTTTAAATGCAGAGTAGCAGAAGAATCAAACCATTTCTTCAAGAGAAATTTTCTTTCTTTTTTATGTGTGGTATTCTTTTTCTTTTTTCCTCTTTTGATGTGAGTAATGAACACTGAAGAAGCTAAGGACTTGTGCTGACAAGAAGCTACTTTAAGCTAAGCCTCTTGGTGGACTTCTATTTAATGTACAACATTTTCAATTTTTTTTTTTTTGTGGGTCCTATACTAAGCTCCTTGGAAGATCTTACTTCATAATGACTTGCCACTGCCATTACAACGATAAAAAAAATATATTTTATTTTTATTTTTATTATTTTTATTATTTTTATTTTTATTATTTTTATTATTTTTATTATTTACATAACTCATTTTTCTTTTAATATTTAATAATAATTTTATTTTAAAATATTTATTTTATCTTTATTAAGATAACAGAAAAGGGTCAAAAATTGCCCCTAAACTATACGAAATAGATCACTTATACCCTCCGTTACATTTTGAGATCAAAAATACCCCTGCCGTTATTGCAAGGGACCACAAATGCCCTTACACCGTTATCTTTGTCACATGACAGTCCACATAGATATCCACGTGGTAATAAAAGGGTCAAAATTACCCTCGAACTATTTGAAATAACTCAAATATACCCTTTGTTTTGGACCACAAATGCTCTTACACCGTTGCCGACATGGGAAAAAATTATATATATATATTTTACTATTCTTTTTATAAATAATTTATCATAAGAGAAAAAATATGTGAATGATAGATAATAACTATTACTTATGAACAAAATTAAAAGACATCTTAAAATTTTTATGTGATCTATCCAAACTATATATTTTTTAAATTAAAAATAAATTGTGCATATAAAATTTACTCAAATAATATATATATTTCTTTTTTCACTATTCTTTTTATAAAATAAGTATTTGTGGTAAAAAAACACAGACGGGAAGAGTAGTTTTGATCCCAAAAATAATCAAAGGATATATTTGAGCTATTTTGAATAGTTCGAGAAAGTGGATATCCACGTGAACTGCCATGTGACAAAAATAAGGATGTAAGGGTATTTATGGTCCCTTGGAATAACGGCAAGGGGAATTTTTTTATCCCAAAATATAAAGGAGGGTATACGTGATCTATTTGGCATAGTTTTAAGGCAATTTTGACCTTTTTCTGTTAAGATAATTTATAACAACAGAAACATCGACTAATTATTTATAGTATCATCTGAGTCATTTTGACTGTCCTACAACAGAAGGATATGGTATAAAGTCGGTATTAGAAGCACTTATCAGTAGACACTTTTGATCAAAAATGGAATATAACGGCAATCATTCCCTAAACTCCATGCAAAACTATTTCAAAATTTCTTGAAGTTGCCTACATCCTCCTCATAGCTAACAGATGTAACAAATGACACACTAATGCACATAACGCAACGCATCTTTGAAGAGTCTAGGCATTGGTTGTTACACGATATAAAGATCCATCGACACAATCGATAAGAGAGGCTCCTAAATTTCAACCTCTTCATCGAAGGTAGGAGAAAAAACTCTCATCACTTGAATGGACGGAGACATGCTGATATTGATATTCTCCGATGACCACCTGCATAGCTTTCAGCAATAGCTTACTCCGTCACCCTTTACAACCTTACCAATCCGGTATGCAATGCTCGTCTTCTCTACTTCCCCAAGTATCCGATCAGCTGCTTCTGGACTTACTACAAGGACCATCCCGATGCCCATATTGAAAGTCCGCATCATCTCAGCATCTTCTATTCTTCCAGCCTACATTTCAATGACCATATTGCAGAAATGAGACACAGAAACAAAATGGAAAGCTTGCAGGTTAATTGATTTCTCAACAATATGGCATATGCAATAGAAGTGTAACCGATTTGTATCCCATGTGCAAGTAATTAATCGAACAACTTTCAAGCAAGTCTCAAAAGACACTCACCTCTTGAATCCATTTAAAAACAGGAGGAATTGTCCAAGAGCCCTCATAAATAAGGGCTCCAAGGCCTTTAGGAAATACTCGAGGGATATTGTCAGTGAAACCACCTCCTGTAATGTGGGCGATTCCTTTAACTCCTCCTTTGTTAATAATATCAAGAACCTGCATTTTCCAATCCGTAAAACACACCCGACATAAAACACACCCGACATTAAAAAATGAAATTTTATTAATAGAAGTAAAAGGAAAGGAAACCAAAGGTGAAACCTGTTTAACATATATAACAGTTGGGGCAATCAAAGCTTCACCAAGGGTAATAGATTCACCAGGAAGCTGGTCTTTCAAAGAAAGGCCACTTTGCTTAAGAACCCTACACAGGTAGAATATTATCAATCATTCTACAGAGGGAAAGAAAAGAATGCAAGTCAAAAGGAAATGAAATTATCAAATTATTTTTAATCGCTTAAATGCATAATTTCTCTACAAGTAGACAAACCTTCTAACAAGAGAAAACCCATTTGAATGAACTCCACTAGATGGTAAACCAATAAGAACGTCCCCAACCTTGATACTTTTCCCGTCAATAACTGAATCCTTTTTCACAATACCCACAGCAAACCCACTGAGGTCATACTCGCCTTCGGCATAGAAATCTGGCATCTCTGCAGTCTGAAACACACATTAATCAACCGAGTGCAATAAAAGAAGATTGTTTCTAATTCTAAAACCATGGTTTACCAAACATATACTATAATTAAACGCATGTCATTATTCACACTCCCAACATATATAACAGATCATGTCAGCCAATTCTACATAAAAAGAAGCCAATTACATAAAAGAACAAATCTTACCACACACATTTCCATGTGATGAAAGAAAACCAACATTTGGTGAGTGAGAAAGAGAAGTTATATGCAGTAGTATACTAACCTATAATAGCACAAGAACAAGGGTGAGATGAAACAGGAAAATGGCATGCTACAAAATTTAATAAGTGATCCAGAACGTATCAATGACTCTATGCACACAACAATTAAAAAAAATCAGCAATCAACTTTATGCTCAAATTCTTTTGTTAGAAACAGCAGCTCAATATTAGTCATTCATGTATTATGCTTTTGCTGCCAATATGAGTCACAAATGTTTTTACTAGAAGTGATTTTTTGGAAAAAAAAAATGGAGTTATAGGTACCTCTCCCCCTAGAAGAGCACAGTCAGATTGCTGGCAACCATCCACAATACCTTTTATGACCTACATACATGTAAGAAATCAGTTTTACTGGATAGGAGACAACCCACCAGTTTAAATAAGGCTCTAGAAACGCCAGGAAGTAAGAAAGATATATGTGGCCAGACGTACCTTCTCTGCAAGGTCAACATCAAGGCGGCTGGTTGCAAAATAATCAAGGAAAAATAAAGGTTTTGCTCCAGAAGTGACAATGTCATTAACACTCATCGCAACCTGGGAAAAAAGACGCCATTAGTTCTGGCATATCTGCAAAAAACCTAAACAGATGAATCGAGCTTACCAGATCAATCCCAATGGTATCATGAATTCCCGTTTCAAATGCCAACTTAAGTTTTGTCCCCACGCCATCAGTACCAGCCACAAGATATGAATCCCCTGCTCAGTCCAAGAGAAAACACAAAAAGAACAATTTACAAAATAAGAACAGCAACAACATAAATAAGACCAAAAGAACAACAAACAAAAGAAAAAGAAAAACATATACTTTGACTGTTGGTACGCAGACCATTAGAAAAAATAGAGCAGAAGTATATAAAGGGGAATATTGAGCAGGAACAACCTAAGATTAGTGGAATTGAGGGTTTTAGAACTCCATAAGACCACGACCTACAAGTCTTAATAACTATAATGTTGCATTAATTTCAGTTTGGACAAACTTGTCTGTGTTCAGTTGCATTGTGACTCCATCATTTGATGATACTCAACATCAGTAAAAAAAAAGGTTTGGAACTGATATGACTTGCACTTTGGACTGCCTAATTTAGATTTTCAGATTTCCAGACCAATTTTGAACTCTGAGAAGAAACTGGTTTTTCCACCTTATGCTTAAGAGTTCAAATTAAATAAGAATTGTGGTGAAAGGAAAAGGACTTGTCCAATAACTGGTAGAAAAGCAAAAATAAAAAATCATAAGGTGCTCCCATTTGGCGGGTTCTTCCACTACAGCAGCGAGTAGTTGCAGGCACCAAGGATATAAGGTTAAATAGTGAAATAATGAATGCTTAAGTGATGTATGACCTTACAAAAGAGAGTAGCCTAAGTACAAGAACTACTACTCGTTGTGCAAGACAACCCTGCTTTCATAATAATTGTGGACACGAGTAGGCCAAGTTCTAGACATTACAGACCTGAACTTATGCCATTTGGTTAAAACTAGACCACATATCTGACTCTAATGTGTAAAGAACCCATATGCGACAGAGATTTGGTACCACTCCACCAGTAAACCCGCAATGTAATGCAAAATAAACCTACGAAAAGATTTTATTTTGGTCCCTGAGAAAAGAGGTAGCTATGCCACATTATATAGTTGTGAGCCCAAGGATGATCCCTAGAGGTCAATTAAGTGGATGGAGAACCGTGAGGTCTCAAGTTCAAATATATTTAGGCACAAAAATACTAGGTAATATCTTCCTATGTGTCTAAGCCATTGGTGGACACAGTTAACCAGTACTAGTACAAGTGTATGGTACGTGGCAGGTCGTAGGTATCCAATGGAAATAATTGAAGTGCGCATAAGTTGGCTTGGACGCTACGATTGTAAAAATGATAGTAAATGTAAATGAGCATAAAGACTTCTTTTTGATAAATTCATTAACATTACTGTTTCTTACAATTTGGGTATTTCATTTCAAACTTTTGTTTACATTAATTGTTTAAAATGCAATATGTTGCTGCTAGGACAAACTAGAGACCGTCATGCTTTGCAGGTTCTGACACTAACATAGTGTGCGCCCATTTACTCCAGCCTAGATGAGAAGTATTACTCCTCAACTGTGCTTGTACTGTAGTAAGCTGCCTGGTAGATTAGTCAATATGCATGCAGCATTACCCAGAGACTAAAGTCATCACAAATATTTTAAGAACAGAAAGGCACAACCCTGGCATCCATCCTCAGTAATAAACCTTACATTTCTCACTGAAAAGAAGATTACAAGCTTGATTTAAAGAGCTCAAAGCCAGTGTCCAGCATAGCATACAAAATCAAATCAAAGTAAGCTTAAGAACATTTTTCCTAAAGTATTTCATTTTAGTCATAGCACCAGCTAATTGATCAAACTGTCTATTTGAGTTTTATAATTTTATAACACGCAAATCTTGATTACATTTTCACAAAACAAATTAGTCAAGATTTTCAATTGAAGATGGCACATGAAAGGATTAACCAACAAAAAGAAGGCTAAAGGAAAATAATACCTAATGGAAAAAGCCCTCCAAACCCCCCAATTCCAGGTGCCATTTTGGCTATTCTCCTCACAAGCTCTGATCCTGCATCAATGTCTACACCAGCATCCTTGTATGTTAAACTGCTGGGCTCATCTGCAGCAGTGTCAACCTGACTGGCACGACAAGGAATGGAAAATGAAATGCTTCTCCCCTTGTTACTTCTAGCACTTATATCTTTGCATAAAGGCAATAGCTTCTTCGAATAGCCTTGGAGCTTGGGTACACATGATTTTGGCTCAAAGATAGAGGATTTTAAATGACAAACTGGGGCTGCAGCAATGCAACTCGATAGTTCCAAATTTGCTCCACAAGACGTGTTCATGGCAACCCAAGGAAAAAGCTGCTTCAAGCTCAACTAACTAAAATAACCAAATAAAAGAGAATATTGTTAGAAGCGTATCCATGATTTAAATTTGATAGGATTCTTATTATTGGACCCATTACTTTTGAATTATGGGTTGCAAACTTAATTTACAATGCTAGATTTCACACACACACACATATATATATATAGCTGTATGCTTCACCTGACACCAAAAATAGTTACGTTGAAAAGAAATTTTACAATAATAGTAAGCTCTTCAAACAAATAATTTCACAAATTAATACATGGACTTGCTTTTGCTCCAAATAGATGGAGCAAAAGTGATAGCTAATAATAAATTAATCAATTTCAAAACTCAATGTCGTTAACAACTGATAAGAGAAGAAAAATAAAATTGGATAATTGATGCGGAGCAGAAAAAAGAAGATAAAAAAATTTAATGAACTATGCATGCAGCTACCATCTTTTTTTTTATGACAACGGAAACCGGCAGCTGCTACCCTTTGGGTCCACACGGGGTAAAACCGCCGCTCCTATATAATAGCTTGCAAACCAACACACAACGACCATTTCTCCAACAATGCAAACAGCAATTAGGAACTGTACAAAGACTAGAAGAAGCAGCCACCATACTTGCAATGAAATCATTGAGGACCACGTTTAGCAACCAATACAAAACAACTCTGTATTACTTAATTGACAGCCAAATATTCCACACGAGATGCTAAAAAATTACAAAACCAACTCCCCATAAATTTAACAGATTATAGCTTAAAGGTTAGAATCAAATCCCAAAGATTGCCAAATAACCCACCAAAGATAAATCCCAATTCAACACTCTCCTTAATCATATATTATCATGCAGCATCAAAGAAAAAGAACACCCTGATCAAGCACCAGTTAACACAAGAACATCATCAGAGTCGGCTGTTTGAATACTCAATATTCATTCTGCTCCAATTAGACAGATTCATTCATAGCTCAGTAATAACAACAAAATGTAAAATTTAGTTTAAAAAACACTACCTTTTGAACCAAAAATTAGTAATAGTAAAATAATAACCCTTCATCCGTGTTAATAACCGTGTTATAACATCTTATGAAAGCAGATTTTTTTTCATCAACAACTCAAAATAAAAGCAGAGCAACAGATACCGAGTCCCTAAATTATCGAAATTCGTAGCTTATCCGACCCAAAAACAACAGAGCCAAAAATGTAATCACCAAAAAAAATCAAACCAGTCACAAGCCTTCACCTTCACAGCAAAGCCAATAACCCACGCGACGGGAGAAGTAGCAGTGGCGGTAAGGGAACTGAAGAGAAGATTTTTAGCACAGAAAGGGTTGTAATGTTCTGCCCTAAAACCTTTCCAATTGAATTTAATATTCTTTTTTTTTTCAGAATTAATTCTAGCTAATATTTAGGTTTAATGCCATACTAATCTCACTTATACAATAAATACTCCATTAAGTTTTATCATCTCTTGAAGTTCGGGTCCTATACTATTTTTCACATAATAAGAATTAAAAAAAACTTTGAGATTTTTTAATGATATTTATGGTCGAATTTTATCATTTATTGTATAAGAAAAAGTATTATTTTCAATTGATTGGCCATTATTTTATTGAGTTATCTTTCAATCATGATTTACCATATTATTATATAAGATAAACTTTTTTTATTTTAATTGTTTTTTCCTTCTTCATAATATGTTCACACATACTATATATATCGATTGGGTATTACATCTTTTTCCGACCCAAGCCAAATTTAACTTGACTAGGACTCTATTATTTTTAGCAAGATAAATACATGTATTGTTTTTGCTAGAGATTCAATAATTTTTAGCCGATCAACTTTTTAAGCTAAAGTTAAAAAAGTTTTATACGAAGAAATTATATTAAATTTGAATTATCCAAGTGGATCAATCAAATTAATTTAAATAATAAATATATAGTTATTATATATTTAATTTATATTTAATATTAAAAGAGAAATGACACAACTATTCAGAATATTTCCATCTTCAAAATCAAGGCAACGCAGCAAAAAAGAATTTCTTGCCTCCTTCTCTTCTTCTCTCAGTGATTTGAGAATTGGAAAAATGATAGAAGGACGTGTTGTCCTGTGGGAAAAAAATAAATTTATAGAGGTCTCAAATCATATAAATAGTCTCATAATTTGATTCCAAGATGGCTGCAATCTCTTTTCGCCAATTTCAAATTTATGATTTTTTTTAAATAATAAGCACTTGATTATCCTAAATTCTGAAAGTAGATCGTTATATTTTTTAATAAAGTTCGATAAGGTCCTTTACACAATTTGTTATATAATTATTTCGTATGTGGTTAGTTCTAATAATTTTCTGTGTGTGTTACAGAAGATCATAGTATTGATAAGGACACTCAGGCGAGTTTTCACAAAGCAACAAAAGGACAGGGTGAAAACTATGATTGACAATTTGGTTAATCTCTCGCCAGAATCCAAAGTTGAAGATGATGATCTTACAAAATTTGTGAAACACATAACGAAGATTATCAAGTTAATTCTAGAAGTTGTGCGGGCTGGAGTTTATTGACCACAGAAGAGATATACATGGTTTTACAATCTGCATTGTAAGAGGATTTTCAAAAGATATTACTTGACAAGTCTTGGGATAAGTTGCATCTCAAAGGATCGAGATCTTACAAGTCGTTGGTCCAACATTTTATGGATAAATATGCTGACTTGGAAGTTAAGAAGATTGTGTGTCATTCTCATTGGTTGCCTATAAAGTATAAATTGTCTTTAGACTTGCGTATAGATTTTATTTTATCTACATGTTCACAAAGAGATATTACAGTGATCATGTGTATTATATTTGTATAATGATTGTTTATATGTGACATGATTTATGTGAATTTATATGTTAATTATTATTAAGTATTCCTATATATGTTGTAGAATTTATGCATACTTCATCTTGAATTTAAGTGATTTAAGATAAGTGGTTCTTAGATGATTGATTGTGTTAAATTTATGACATATTAGAATTCAGATGATGGTTGGAAAATTAGTGAACTTTCGAATCTGAACCTAATATGAAATGAATATTGACATAGTTAACTATTTAAGAATTATTACGTATATGAATTCAGGCTAAAACAATGTGAATAGTTGTCTCATTTTATTTTATGCTTGTTTAAATCAGTATGTCAACTGTTGCAAAGAACATTATTGCCAAGCTTAACAAAAGTGATAAGCTTAACAGTGATAATTGTAAAACCAAACATGTCCTGGAAGAGCAAGAAACTCTTAAAGCTCTAAATGTGACTGTGACACTTCCTGAAAATGGTTATACCCTCCAACATATGAAAGTTTCAAAGAAATCTAAGATTAGTCAACAAGGAGAGAAAAATATTTCTACCTCAGATGAAAATGTTCATCTGGCTAAGCTTAAATGTTATAATTGTAAGAACAAGGGAGATTTTGCTCGTGATTGTTCTGAGCCTAAAAAGGTATATGACCTTATGAATAATTTACATAGTGATGTAAATGTTTCTTGTTCTGCTTTTTTAACTAAATCACTTCCTATGTGAATTGTAGATTCAGGAGTCACTGAACATATAGTGACAGAAAGAGATTCTTTTGTAGATTATCAATGAATCTCGCGAGGATCCAAATGGGTTTATGTGAAACAATTCCAAAGATACCTGCAAACTTGAAATGCGAGGTGGCCGAACTTTACTCCTACATGATGTATTATTTGTCCCATCGATTAGTCGTAATCTACTCTCTGTCTGAATGTTGATTAAAATGGATTTTAATTTTTTCTTTCATGAACATGGTTTGGATATATATGTATTTGGGTAAGACAAAATATGGAACTGGTTATTTTTATGATCGATTTTTTGTACTGGATGTTTTTCAAACTCCAAATAATGATAATACTAGTATTTTCTTATTTACGTCTTCTAATTATGAGAACGATGTAAATACATGGCATGCGAGGCTTGGCGATATTGGTCAGCAAAGAGTGAATCATTTAGTCAAAGAAGGTTTGCTTGGCACAATAGATAAAGTAGAATTGTCTACTTGTGAATCATGTCTAGTCGGAAAAACTGCAAGAAAACCATTTAGAAAAGGCACAAGAGCTGATACTCCATTGTACTTAATTCATTCTGACATTTGTGGTCCAATGAATGTAAAGGCAAGACATGGTGCTATTTATTTCATCATTTTTATTGATGATTTTATTCGATTTGGTTATGTATATTTGATTTCTCACAAATTTGAAGCTTTGAGTTGCTTCATTAAGTTTATGAACTTACTTGAGAATCAATCAAATAGAAAAATAAAAGCTCTAAGAATCGATCAAGGAAGGGAGTATTTGTTTGATAAGTTCAAACGATTATGTGATGAAAAATAAATTCGAAGGTAATTAATTACTCCTTATACTCCACAACAAAATGGTATTGCGCAATGATGAAATAGAACCTTGTTAGAAATGGTTAGGTCGATGATGACATAAGCGGAATTGTCTATCACCTACTGGGGTGATGCTTCGCTCACTGCTGCATTTGTACTACACCATATGAATTATGGACTAAACGCAAGCCCAATTTAAGCATTTTAAAGTCTGGGATTGTGCCACTTTTATACACGAGTACGAGAAATGTACCAAGAAGAAGGGTATTAGAGTTAATCCAGAATCAACAATAGAAAATGTAAAATCAATGGAAAAAGGAATGATTGTGAAAGAACCCATCCGACTACAAGAAGGAGGAAGTAAAGGAAAAATATTAAACATAGCTTCACATGACCCACAAATGTGAAATACTGTAATAGACATATGGAAAGGCATAGTGGTAGCAGATTATATAAAAACCTATCAAGAAGCAGATGCAGAGACAATGTATAGATATATGGAACCCTTTCTAGGAGAATCAACTGGACATACATTTGCTAAGTGTTATATACTTCCACAAGTAAAGCATTCTAGTTTATTTTTATAGTTTCTATCCTTTCCATATTTTCACATGTCTATCTTTGTTTAGGTACGGTTTCTTGGCTGAAGACCTTCTCAGATAATACCTTCTGTTATTATATTGCTGATCATAGTAAAGTCGGCATTTCTTGTATCGCCTTCTTGGCTTATTCTATTCTTTATCGTAACTCTGGGTTGTATATATGGCATTTTTATAGAAACTCATTTCATCCTGCTTTAGCTGCTTCTGTATTTGTATATTTGTACATTTTTATGTTAGTATTTCCATTACATGTTATACTTTATGACCTATTGACCATCTACCATTCGATTTTGTATCACTCCGTCTCTTTTATACTATCTATCTTCTATTTCTCTACCTAAAGCTCCTGGCAATATATTAAATAACCTTTTTCCTAGTTCTTCATCAAAGGAGTTTCCACTGATTGTACAATAGTAGTAATAATCTTTGAGAAAGTTTTTTGTATGGAACCAACTTGTAATGCTTAGTTGTCTATCTTTATTAAAGCATTTCTTTGAAATACTTCCCGAAAGGGAAACCTCTCTCCATCCAAATCATGTAAGTCTCCTATGTTTTATTGTATTTTTCTCCAAAATTATATTAGCTATATGTAAGTTATTACTAGAAATTATGTTATGTTTGAATATGCTATTAAATAAACTACTCCTTAGTAAATGGTTAAACTCTTAATCTCTTGATAGCAACAATGGATTAACCCGTAAATTCCTAGGAATATAAAAGGATGTTAAAAGTCCATTATATATATATATTATATATTATGCGTAAACCAAATTAGTTTCATTTGCAGAGCTCTCAAAAGAGTTGAAACTATCGAAAGACGGTTTCTTATAAATAGTAACATTTACAACAACAATAACATACTGTCACGCCCCGGGAGGGTACCCTAGGCGTGGCCGGCACTTAGAGACTATTGCTAGCCTCCAAGCGAACCACTTAGCTTCATTACATCATTCGTTTCAGACATTGCGGAAGGAAATAGTAAATAATACTTAAAAGTAGTGGGCCAATGGCCAAACATTAATCTGATCATAAAAACCCAAGCAAAGAAATATTGCTCAGTTATCAAAACATTCACCTTGACTACATCATTATGTCTACAAAGCCTCTAACATTCCTTAGAACGTCTAGGAAGAGGACCATGACATACCATGGCTACTCGACTCAAAAGAATAGGATAACATTCATAAATAAAGGTTTCCTCCGGAAACAAGGAGGCTCACCACAGTCAGAACTTGGAAACACTTGACCTCAACGGGGCGGCTGCTGAAGTCCTCTAGCTCCTGTATCTGCATCATGAAACGATGCAGCGCCAAATGGCGTCAGTACGTGGAATGTACTGGCATGTAAAATAGCTGAAACACATTGTTAGGAATATACGGGTATAACGTACATCATCATGAGACCTTAACATTTACATCAGGGAAACATTAACATTGACCTTTACATTAACATTGACCTTTACATTAGCATTGACCTTTACATTAACATTGACCTTTACATTAACATTGACCTTTATATTAACATTGACCTTTACATTAACATTGACCTTTGCATTGGAGTACCCTTAGGGAAACCTTTTCTAATAAGCCTAACTGGGAGTTTCTTTAACCGACAACCATCACTTATGAGCCAGTGATGATACAACGAAGCGATGCCGTTGCTACATCCATCCAATACCCTGCCCGGGGCAAAGGACATTCATTAGAAAAGAAACATTAGTCCTCATTTGGGACAAGAAAGGTGCCATCCGCGTTGCGGTTCAATCCTCTCTTCCTACGCGGGCCACGTAGTTAATGGATTCAGGTGGGACTCACCTTTCTATCCATTTCGGTGCTCAATACTCCTCCCAGGACTCGACATTGCTCATAAAACATTAACATTCATTAGTCCCATAGGGACGCATTTCATCATCATTAGTCCCCATAGGGGCATA
Source organism: Solanum rostratum (assembly GCA_029948455.1). Classification (NCBI taxonomy): domain Eukaryota; kingdom Viridiplantae; phylum Streptophyta; class Magnoliopsida; order Solanales; family Solanaceae; genus Solanum; species Solanum rostratum. The sequence continues at coordinate 15,082,645 of CM057049.1, read as the reverse complement.
ATACATTATCATTGGCATCAACATTCATTTGTCCCATAGGGACACATTACATTGTCATTAGCATCTCCTTTGCATTAACATTAACATCATTGTCATTCCATCTCATTAACATCAACATCATGGACTTTAGGGACACTAGTTTAGGAACTTTGATTCTCAACTTAGAGACAATCCCACATTCACATTCTCAACATTCATCATTCATTATTTTGTCATTACTCTAGACTCTACACACACACCCATGTTCATCATGCATGCTTTTCTAGAATACATATGCAATAGATATAAGGTTTTCAACTAAATGCTTTTCAAGAAAATAGTTTAAAAGGATGCATGAGGGTTTTTATGAGGATCATCATCAATGCAGGAAAATATGTAGGTTTATGCATAAAATAATGGCATTTATTCATTACATTACATGAATTAACATGTTTCACTTCATTACCCTAACATCATTCACCATTAAACTTTAATACATTATTCAGGGGGCACATGGGAGGACATTCTCATGCTTTAAGTATAGCCTTACATACCTGGAAATTTGATATCACGATCAAAATTTGATGTATAATCGTTTTCTTAGGGAAAATCCTCAACCTCGATAGTTCTTTTAGAATGGAAGAACTTGGAAAGACATTGTTGAAGAACTTCTTTTTGATTCTTGACTTCTTGACTCAAAATCTTTAGAGTTTCTTGGTAAAGAACCCTAATCCATGGAAAGAAGAATCAAGGAATCCTTTCTTGGGATTCTTGAATTTGCTTTTCTTGAAACCCTAGGTTAGGATTTAAGATTCTATTAGGGATTTCATGAATAGATAGAGAAAGTAGCTTAAATCTTATGAAGAATAACTCACCTTGATGAAGAATCTTGAAAGTTAATCCTAACTTGATGATTTTCTTGATGATTCTTGAGCGTTTTATGTTTAGGAGTGAAAGAGAGGGTTTTGACTTATGAAACTGACGTATTATGCGTTTTGGGACCTTAAATAGACCCCAAAGGCTTTAGGGTAAAAGTACCCTCAAAATAAAATAAAGGAATGTCGGTTAGCTTATCCAGAGAGGGTTCGCGATAGGTCCGCGTCGCGGAGCCGTCGCGGACCTTTAGACAGCTCTGCAGTTCTCCAGTAAAATGATCATAACTCTCTACTCCGAACTCCGTTTAACGCGAAATAAGATGCGTTGGAAAGATAATTCAAAGATCTTTAATTTGATATATTATGAATCACCTAACTAATTATACTCTAGGAGATATGGTCATTTAAAGTTGACCCTTCCATCAATTCATATGAAAACTTAGTTGCTAGAATTTCTTTGGACTTGGATTGATGTAAAAGATAAATTATAACTCTAAATCACCTCTAGTATACTTTAAATACTTAGGAGTTGATCCTATCATATGAAGTATGGCTCAATCTTAGAAAAAAAAAAGTTGGGGTGTTACATTATCTCCCCCTTGGGATCATTCGTCCTCGAATGATGAGTAAGGTAGACATCAAGGCACGAATAAGAATCAGAACTCTTCTCAAAACTCATTCAATCAATCAAACTCTTACTTCTCATCAATTTCAAACCATCTCCATTCAGACTCAAGAATGGACACATCAACTCAGAAATAGAGAACTCAATTTAAATCAAGAGTAAGGAAATTACATCTTACATTCTCTTCATTAAGCACGAATGGAATATCGAAACTCAATCAATTTGAATCATTTAGACACCTCGTCAACCAGTCTTTCGAACTCAGGAGGAAGCCATCAACTCAAACCGAGAATAGGAACATCGTATAAATAAGACTCTGAGGACATTCTCATGCTCAAGTCCCCACCTCAATTGTTCTCCTTTTTCATGGCACTTTACCCCATCAATGCAAACTCATAGCTCTTATTCAAACCTCTACTTAACCATCTCTTCTTCTTTCATTCAGGCCCAGTTCTAAGCCTCAAGGTGTTATTCTTAAGGTGATCATATTCATACAAAGCTAATCCTCAATACTCATCTCTATACTCGGAATATTTATTATAAAGTCTTCAATAGTCTATCATTCATACTCGCACAATAACAACCTCTTTAACTATGTCTTTAACCCTTTTTTTTTAAAAAAACCTACTTGTCACTTCTACCTCCATCATTCAATGAACTCTCATTCAAAGTCACATCAACATATTTGTACCTACCTATTGCGCATCATATGATCTCATCTCTTTCCTCATCCCTATCTCTATCCCTTCATGACACAAGTTTAATACCGATATCACAATGAGGATACATTTACTCCTTCTCATTTACCCTCACTCTCAGTCTACTATTATCAACATCCCTATTTGGACGTGGAGGAACTCATCATCTCCCCCTTTGACGAAACCCCCAAACTACTACCTCTCCATGCAAAATAAGCATGATTATACCTCTAAAGCTTGATACTCTACATCATACCATCAAAGTGGCATAACAAGCCGAAGGCCAGTGCACACGTAAGATGACATCAGAATTAAGAACTCTCACTCCATAGTAATCTGTACTCAGAAAATACTGCTCGTCCTCATCACTCTAATATACTCGCATAATAGCATCCATACATTTAAGCCTACCATAACAACTAACATCCTCGATCTCATGAACTCTTACCACGGGGCTACTAATATGGTTTAACCTATCTATTAGACTCCTCATGACTTCTCTAACTCCTCCTCATCATCGGTAACCTTAAAAAGGGAATGACATCACATCATCATCAGAATTAAGAACTCTTATTCACTCTTGAATTCTTCCACCTCAAGCTCTTAACCTCTTCTCTCAAGCCCTAGTCTTGTTCAATTGTTAGAAAAGGACCTAAAATGAGGTTTTAGACCCTTCTCATGTTAAAACGACTTATATTAGCCGCATAGGGAGTTTATAAGGTGTTAGGAATGGATCAGAATGCCTCTCAAAATTTTTGAAAAAATTTCCAGCCTCGAAGTGACTCAGTCCGCGACGCGGACTGGTCGCGAACAGTACATGTTCTGCAAAAATTTTCTGAACGAGTTTTCTCAATCCCGTCAAAAAGTTTGAAAAAACATAAGTGTCACTCCGCTACAGGTGCGCGACGCGCCTCTGTCGCGCACCGACACTGTTTTGGTGTTCGGATCGAAAAATTATCTTTTCACTCGGTCGTTCTAAAAATCGACTGAAGCCTTTCCCCCACTCAAATTTTTGTGCTGATTACAAATCTGGCCTCGGATTTGCCATCCGAGCATCAGAAGACGTGTTATGCGCACATCTCTCCTCTAGGGGTACTTTGGTAATTTCACTGGGCCTTACATCAACTCTTCCTTAGCTCTCAAGGTCCTCTCTTTAGATTCATAAATCAATTTCCTCTACTAAGTTATAAGTATATACCTCCACATGGTCAAGGAATCACTATCCACAAGAATATCTTAAACTCTTCTATTATGCTATAGTCGCATACATATAGCTAGCCACTCAGACTCTTTTCAACGGTATTACTCTTAGCTCATTCCAGTCTCTATGTAAATCGTTATATTTGCTATTCTTATGGCATACATAACCACTACTCTCACAATCTAACCCCATCTTTTGCCTGCTGGCGCCCAACTTCTGTGCTCCCATAAATTTAATTGCATAAGAATTAGTCTATCATGGAAACTCGTCATCATCTATTGACAAGCCTCAAATCAACTTAGTTACTCATCACGATTAAGATTACTTACATTAGCCTACTCCACATCGAGAACTCAAATATACTATCTGGATTCTTATAGTAGTCATAAATTAGAGCTTCACACATCTTTACACAATCATGGATACATATCTCAAGCCTCTTCTTATCTGTCTAACCTCACAACTCGATGAGTCTCATGAACTCACAATTAAAAAAAAATCATAAGCCTAATTTAGATCTATCACATTGAAAGCGCTCTTTTCCTCTATTCAACATCTACACTTCACCTCAATAGTATGAATACTACAAGACATCTACATAACTTCCTTTCTAGTTTGAGCACACTCTTTCACATTCTAACAACTCTTCCTCTATACCTCATCATGAAAATCACTAGAGTACTTATGACTTTTTCATCAAACTTACGATATTCAACTCAGCACATCATTACTTACCTAATAAATATGTAACTCGAACTACGAGCCTTAATTAGCCATCACTCTTGTCATCTCGTCCCTTTCTTTCCATCATTATCCTTCTAACTCTGGGATGATTCGATTTTACTCAGGATTTATAAGACCTCATATCTCACTCTTAGGTGGTAACATCAAACTCTTTAGAGACACAAGTTTCTCTCTCATGGGTCACCTCGGAAGATAGTTTTGAAAAACAAATGGGTCTAGGTACATCTAGAGCTAACTCAAATGCACGATTCATATGATTAATAGTGCACCCTTCTTAGTCAATTGACTTTGTATCTCAGTCGGCTTCTCTTAAGCCTAGACAGTCTTTCGACCATTCCGATTACTTTATCTCAAAGGATCTCATCTGTAAGAGCATGAAGATTACTATCTCTATCACCTTGTGGACGAGGCATCGTCGAAAGTTTTAGAGCAACGCACGAATCATCGCAGATTTCTTAGGAAAGAGCTCTATCGCACGATCAGAATCAGAAAGAAGGGAACATTTCCTAAATGTCCTATAGCCTCCCCATTATGGATGTGGCGCGCTTCACACCAATAATAAGGACTCTACTAGACACGGCTTCATAGACTCCCTAGGACACTTGAACTCTGTGCTCTGATACCAAGTTTGTCACGCCCCGGGAGGGTACCCTAGGCGTGACCGGCACTTAGAGACTATTGCTAGCCTCCAAGCGAACCACTTAGCTTCATTACATCATTCGTTTCAGACATTGCGGAAGGAAATAGTAAATAATACTTAAAAGTAGTGGGCCAATGGCCAAACATTAATCTGATCATAAAAACCCAAGCAAAGAAATATTGCTCAGTTATCAAAACATTCACCTTGACTACATCATTATGTCTACAAAGCCTCTAACATTCCTTAGAACGTCTAGGAAGAGGACCATGACATACCATGGCTACTCGACTCAAAAGAATAGGATAACATTCATAAATAAAGGTTTCCTCCGGAAACAAGGAGGCTCACCACAGTCAGAACTTGGAAACACTTGACCTCAACGGGGCGGCTGCTGAAGTCCTCTAGCTCCTGTATCTGCATCATGAAACGATGCAGCGCCAAATGGCGTCAGTACGTGGAATGTACTGGCATGTAAAATAGCTGAAACACATTGTTAGGAATATACGGGTATAACGTACATCATCATGAGACCTTAACATTTACATCAGGGAAACATTAACATTGACCTTTACATTAACATTGACCTTTACATTAGCATTGACCTTTACATTAATATTGACCTTTACATTAACATTGACCTTTATATTAACATTGACCTTTACATTAACATTGACCTTTGCATTGGAGTACCCTTAGGGAAACCTTTTCTAATAAGCCTAACTGGGAGTTTCTTTAACCGACAACCATCACTTATGAGCCAGTAATGATACAACGAAGCGATGCCGTTGCTACATCCATCCAATACCCTGCCCGGGGCAAAGGACATTCATTAGAAAAGAAACATTAGTCCTCATTTGGGACAAGAAAGGTGCCATCCGCGTTGCGGTTCAATCCTCTCTTCCTACGCGGGCCACGTAGTTAATGGATTCAGGTGGGACTCACCTTTCTATCCATTTCGGTGCTCAATACTCCTCCCAGGACTCGACATTGCTCATAAAACATTAACATTCATTAGTCCCATAGGGACGCATTTCATCATCATTAGTCCCCATAGGGGCATAATACATTATCATTGGCATCAACATTCATTTGTCCCATAGGGACACATTACATTGTCATTAGCATCTCCTTTGCATTAACATTAACATCATTGTCATTCCATCTCATTAACATCAACATCATGGACTTTAGGGACACTAGTTTAGGAACTTTGATTCTCAACTTAGAGACAATCCCACATTCACATTCTCAACATTCATCATTCATTATTTTGTCATTACTCTAGACTCTACACACACACCCATGTTCATCATGCATGCTTTTCTAGAATACATATGCAATAGATATAAGGTTTTCAACTAAATGCTTTTCAAGAAAATAGTTTAAAAGGATGCATGAGGGTTTTTATGAGGATCATCATCAATGCAGGAAAATATGTAGGTTTATGCATAAAATAATGGCATTTATTCATTACATTACATGAATTAACATGTTTCACTTCATTTCCCTAACATCATTCACCATTAAACTTTAATACATTATTCAGGGGGCACATGGGAGGACATTCCCATGCTTTAAGTATAGCCTTACATACCTGGAAATTTGATATCACGATCAAAATTTGATGTATAATCGTTTTCTTAGGGAAAATCCTCAACCTCGATAGTTCTTTTAGAATGGAAGAACTTGGAAAGACATTGTTGAAGAACTTCTTTTTGATTCTTGACTTCTTGACTCAAAATCTTTAGAGTTTCTTGGTAAAGAACCCTAATCCATGGAAAGAAGAATCAAGGAATCCTTTCTTGGGATTCTTGAATTTGCTTTTCTTGAAACCCTAGGTTAGGATTTAAGATTCTATTAGGGATTTCATGAATAGATAGAGAAAGTAGCTTAAATCTTATGAAGAATAACTCACCTTGATGAAGAATCTTGAAAGTTAATCCTAACTTGATGATTTTCTTGATGATTCTTGAGCGTTTTATGTTTAGGAGTGAAAGAGAGGGTTTTGACTTATGAAACTGACGTATTATGCGTTTTGGGACCTTAAATAGACCCCAAAGGCTTTAAGGTAAAAGTACCCTCAAAATAAAATAAAGGAATGTCGGTTAGCTTATCCAGAGAGGGTTCGCGATAGGTCCGCGTCGCGGAGCCGTCGCGGACCTTTAGACAGCTCTGCAGTTCTCCAGTAAAATGATCATAACTCTCTACTCCGAACTCCGTTTAACGCGAAATAAGATGCGTTGGAAAGATAATTCAAAGATCTTTAATTTGATATATTATGAATCACCTAACTAATTATACTCTAGGAGATATGGTCATTTAAAGTTGACCCTTCCATCAATTCATATGAAAACTTAGTTGCTAGAATTTCTTTGGACTTGGATTGATGTAAAAGATAAATTATAACTCTAAATCACCTCTAGTATACTTTAAATACTTAGGAGTTGATCCTATCATATGAAGTATGGCTCAATCTTAGAAAAAAAAAAGTTGGGGTGTTACACATACCCAGTGAAATCCCACAAGTGGGGTTTGAGGAGGGTAAAATGTACGCAGACCTTACTACTACTCATAGAGATAGAGGGGCTGTTTTCGGGAAATCCTCGTCTAAAAGATTCAAGCCCCATAAGCAGAAGATACTAGATATGGAAAAAAAATAACAAAAAGGAAAAAGGAGAATTACTACTAATGAAAAACAAATGATGGTATGTAAATACGATAAAAGTAAACAAATATAAGATGAATAATGACAACATAGGATGTAGAGACATTACTACTCCTACTAACTTACTATATCACAAAGGTCATAGATCGACCTACTCCTAGGACTATTAATAGTACCATTTACAAAAATCTATAAATAACTTAATGTTATATGGTTTATTTATTGTAGTCCATGATGTTTTGGAGGCGATCAGATTTGCAAATTGTAGGAGTAGTTGAAGAAGAATGTTCAAAGTTATTATGGTGTAAGAAATAGTGGTACATATGTTTCTCTTTCGTAATTGATGAAACACCATCTTGGACGGCTACAAAATTAAAGAATGAAAGGCACTTTTTATGAGCATCTCCTACTTTATTTCTTATTCATTTGATTTATTCAAATTCAATAGGCGGGGTTTTAGTGGCCTTTATTAAGAAGGATTCAACTTTATAATCTAACCTGAAATCTTTAGTAACTCAGCACAAAAGTTTTTTATTATCCCATCACACTATGATAGTACCACAATTTTTTCTAACTATGAGCATGCCTCTTACAAGTAACATTAATTATGTGAAGATTCTTTTTTTAGACGAAAAAATGGATCCATATCTTATATTTTTGGTCTACATATGTACTTTTATCTTGTGAAAAGAAGTTTCATATAATTACTATCAATTGTGTGAGACGCATGCTAAAAGAATTTTATAACACAAGTATTTGTGTTCATTATTTACTTGGTGTCAAGCTTATTAAAGATGAGGGCCTACAATATCATCTACTTAGAATCATTTATAGAAGATTATAATTATTTATCAAATATTAACAAAAAGACCTCTTCTAAACCTATCTGGACAGACTTATTAGTGTAAGAAAATGCACTTAGCTATATGAAATTATTTTTCTCCCAACAGACCTTAAGAGATCACATGTATTTGTAAGATGTAAACCTTTTGGCTTTTTTTAATTATACCAAAAGAAATAACAATTTTATGGGTGTTGTGCCCCTACCTACTTGTTAGTGCAATTTTTGTAATAGTTAAAATCTAAGAACCTATTTGACAAGGTCCTAATACTATAATATCAAATAAGTTGATATGGAGAATTTATCAAAGAAACATTTTCTTTGGTTGTTATGTTTCGAGTTTTTCAAGAATCTAAATATATGGGTATGTAGTTAGATTGATTGAGACAGGAAAATGAATATGGTCTCGTCGATGCTCTTACAAAATATTAAATGGAATAATAAATAAAATAAAATAAAATAAAAGGTCTACATTTATCAAAAGCAAGTGGAATCAAATTATATGGGCAAGAAATTAAAGTCACGTCACCAACAATTCGATGCCAATTGGATAATGTTATTTCATATGTTAAAAGTCTATAAATCCTAGATTGATGTCAAACCCAAGTATCAGAGTTAGAAAAATCTCATTTAATTACGAATTATGAATGAATATAAGAAAATTTAATTGACTAAAAATGAAATAAGTTAGCAAAGAGTTGTCGATATACTAAATTTCATATTTTATTGTCTTGGACCAATAAATTTAGGGGTGTTCACGGATCGATTTGGGTTGGTTATTGGTTAAAATCAAAATCAAATCAACTTAATTCGGTTTTACAATTCTCAAAACCAAACCAACCCAATTATATAATATACATTTTTCAATATGGTTGTTATCGGATTCGGTTTGGTTTGCTTCCGTTGTTCAGTTATTAATCATACAAAATTAATTTTTTTATGAACAATGTATTACGTATTATGATAATTATAAAATATATGAATATAATTTATCGGTTCGATTTGATTATTTCTTCAATTTTTCAGAACAAATTCAAATCAAATCTAAATAAAATTGATTTAATTTGATTTTTTAATTTGAATCTACTTTTATCCAACACCCCTACCCCTAGTCATAGTTGATATACTTTATTTTTTTATTAAATGTGAAGGACCCACCACATGAATGTCAAACATTGAGGGGTGGCTGATCATGCCTTTAATTTCTCCTCGATATTTCTGACATAATAAATTACTATTAAATACAAATTCTTCTTTTAATTGTCAACGTGTTAGGCACACAATTTTTTCCTATATAAACCCCCCCACTCTATGCTGCTTTTTCATCACAACTACAATAAGAACTTGAGCTACTTTTCTTTAACAACAAATCTCTCTTATTTCCCAGAACAAATTAACCAAACATGTCTAGCTGTGGAGGAAGCTGTGGCTGTGGATCTGGCTGCAAGTGTGGCAGTGGCTGTGGGTAATGCTCATTTATTTCCGTGCTCATCAATTACATTTTAATCTGTTTGGTTATTCGAATTCATAATCTTAAAATTTAGTTACTTCGAGCAACCTCTTCTTGTTTGAATTTATAAGTGTAGGATGAGTGCGTTATAAATTTTAAGTTTTACTTTCTTGTATTATGTATATTATTGTAGATGTGGTATGTACCCAGACATAGAGAAGTCTTCCACCTTTACCATCATTCAAGGTGTTGCACCCATCAACAAGTATGTATACATATATTTCCCCCTTTGTTTAAACATGTAGCTAGTACTATATATTTATTAAATTATGAAAAATTAAAGAATATATATATTTAGAAATTGGAAGAGTAAAATAACAAGATTACTTAATTGTAATACTCTATAATAAAATTAATGTTGCAGGTATGGAAGGGTTGAAGAGAAAGCAGGAGGAGAAGGATGCAAATGTGGATCAAACTGCACTTGTGACCCTTGCAATTGCTAAATTACTAAATTTCCACAGTAAATGTGTGTGTGTTGTAATAAAATGCAGGCATGGAAGTGATCACATGATGATCAGCCATCTCCTGCATGTTTGTTTGAACTCTATATTTCTCTTAAGTGTGATTTGAATTTGGGATGTAACAGAAACATATCATCACATATATGGAATAATGTAAGTTTGTTAAATCCACCTCAGGATTACACAAGTATGTCATTGAAGTTATCTATGAGACAAGAGCGACTGCTGCAAAACCAATAGTCACACTACTCTACATGATCATGTTGATACATCAAACAAACAAGTTACTCAATGTGATTTACAATGGTATAAAGTTCATAATAGAAAATCAAATGATTAGATTTTGGATATATAAATATCCCATGAGCAGAACTATATTACTATAATATAGTCATTGTATTGTTTACACAACCCTGCAAGAATCCTAACATCTGCAGCAAAAGATATAAATCATTCACTTAACACTAGAAAAAATTATAAGAAACTTGTATCTTGACTTGTTCAACTGAACACTTCAATTACCTGCAAAAGGTATTTGATATATCATTTTAGTAGAAAATTATTTAAATATTCTTTTTTTACGTTTAGAAGTACAGTAATTTCAGAATTCAGCACAATTTTATGTCAGCTTAGACCAAATCCTGTAGTCTGGCCCTTCCCTTCCCTGGATCCCATGCATAGTGAGAGCATTTAGCTTTCTTAATTAATTTCTTGAATACTTGCTGACAAGATTCTTGTTGAAGCAGTTTTCTCGATCACGTCTATGACATATTAACCAATTCTAAAAGATAGAGGTCTGTCAATCAGTTATACACTTTGAGAGCAGCAAAGTCTGTTAAAAGATGGTAACTCCTCCTCTTTCCTACTTTCTTCCGGGAGACCATCACTCCTCCTTGAAATAGGGGAGTGGTTGAGCAGTTTAAAAACTACCCCTCTCCCCTTTTCAAAAAAGGAGTTGGACAGAAACTTAAAGGATGAGGTTGAACAGTTATTGTTTAATTGTATCACCTTTAATCTTAAATTCAGATATATTCACAACTCACAGATTGGATAAGTTCAGTTCACATGAGCGACCCATGATCCTAAAAATCTTACACCAATCAATTTCATGGTTACTTTAATTTTTAGTGATTTTGTTTGCATTTTCCAGTGATCTGTGTGTTCTTTTTTTCTTTCTTTTGTTGTTTGTTTGGTGTTTTCACCTCATTTCTATTACTTTTTTACTTTATTAGTCGACCAATGATTTATTGATGTATGAGATCTTGTGTTAAATTTTGTTGTTATTATTATTATAATATTGAAAGATTCTTTTTGGTGGTTGTGAAAGTTATTGTGCTACTGTTTTGTTCGTTACTTTGGGAATTAAAAAAAAGAATTGGGTTGGCGGATTGGGCTGGGGGAAGGGGATAAGGAAAATTAAATTTGGGCCAAGAATGTGTCCCAAAATAATTAAAAGAAATTTGAAAAATGGATTTGGAGAATATGATTTAAAAACTAGCCACCTTAATTACAAATGTGACTAATTGAAATGAGATCAATTTGAAATCGATTAATTAATTTGACCATGAGATGAATTAATATAAATTAATTAAAGAGTTTTCAAACATTAACAACTTAAAATAATTAAATAATTGAATTAACAAAGTGAATAAAGATAAAATCTATTTGAGAATTTTTAAAAATTAATCGAAATATAATACTCAACTATTATACTTGAAATAAATATGTATAATATATAATATGCAATATATAAACATAACATAATCAAAATTAAAAGATTTGAACCTAAAAATTACTTTAAAAAAATATGTTTTGCATTTTGAAAGTTAATTATTTCAAATCGTTAATATTAAAAGCTCGATAATTAATTAATACTGTGGAGGGTCAAAATTGGGTATATCAACCTACTTTCATTACTTTTGTGCAGTTATTGCTTTCAATCAATTTTTTCTAGTTATGTAACTGACATACTATTCAAACATTAACAAATTTCTATGCAAAATTAGTAAATTTATCTATCATGGAGTCTTCCAAGTGTAGTAGGGCAAATAAGTCATCCTGAATAATAAATTTTTTAGTTTGAACTTTAGAAATGAAAAAAATTTCAATTAAAAATTTTTCATCGATCAATTTTACAATAAATTTTTTTGGCCATAAAATATTGTCAGTCAAAATTAATCTCTAATGTTCTTTATGGTGATTGGAAGTATAATTACTACTCCAACTAATGCCATGTCGTTTATACATTGAAATGCATTCCGATTGTTTCAAACTCATTTATGCAATTTTATTAGTTTGGTTATGAACGGAAATTTAAAGAAATATGCAAGAAAAAAAATATTTTATTTTTATTGCATATAAAAATATTTTAAAATTACAGGGAACCCCAAACAAAAATATAGTAACGTTTATATCTTAAAATATATTTCTATTTTATTTTCACTATTTTCCCTTTATAGGCAAGGCAAAAATGATATATTGCTTCTTTTTATTCTCTTCTTTCCCCCTTTTTATAGGAGGAATTAAGTTGGTGTAACTCTGATAGCACTAATATATGTATATATTTTTGGTAAAGCACTAATATTTTGTATGAAAATATGTTGATTCTTATTTAGTTTTCTTGTTTGGCCTGCTTAAGGAGAAAATTAATGTGATTGATCTACTAATAGCACTAATAAATTCATTTCTCCCTACTTATAGAATGGAGTTAATTATGCACGTAACAAGAATTAGAGAAGGTGGAAATGAGGACAACAAAAAAGAAGAAAGCAAAAAGATGATGTAGAAATTCATGTGAGAATCATGTAGGATGCATATATATATATTTTTTTATTTTGTATAGTGTTTACTGTGTATATCTGAGCTGAAGGGCGTAGATGTCAGTTGAATCAAATTAAAAAATAGGTTTATGTATTTTTGAAACTTCATAATTCCTTCTAAGTATTACATTATTTGAAAGCTCTCAAACGACTACAAGTTTGATTTTAAAAAAAACAACAAAGCATTAACCAAACTTAATTCATTTTTTTTGTTTGGAAAAAAGTGTTGTTTTTTAATGATCAAACTGTAATGCCCGATAAAATTATCAAAATACCCTTAGAGAAGAGATGTGCGCATAACGCGTCTTCCGATGCTCGTATGTCAAATCCAAGACCGAATTTGTGATCAGCACGAAAAATTAAGTGGGAGAAGGGTCTCAATCAATTTTTAAACCGACCAAGTAAAAAAATAATTTTTCACTCTAAGACGCAAAACAGTAAGGGTTCGCGACAAAGCCAAGTCGTGGACCTATCGCGGAGGAGGACTTATGTTGTTTCAAAAATTTTTGAAGGGATTGGGAAAACTCGTTCAGAAATTTTTTGCCAAAAATGTACTGTTCGCGACCGTCCGCGTCGTGGAATGGGTTACTTCGCGATTGAAAATTTTCTAAAATTTTCGAGGGGCACTCTGGTCCATTCCTAACACTTTTTAAACTCCATATACGACTAACATAAGTCATTTTCACGAAGAAAGAGTTCAAAATACATCCCAAATCCCCTTCCTAGCAAAATTATCAAGTTAGGGCTTGAAGAGAGTAGAGGAGAGTTGAGATTGAGGAGTTCAAGAGGAGATCCCACGAGAAATTATTGTTAACAATCATTTCAAGTATGTAAGGATAACCTAGAGAATGAGATTGTTCTTCCATGTGCCCCTTTTTATTGAATTGAGTCTATAATCGAAGATAATGAGTTATATGTGAAAATCCTTGAGCATTCTACTGAGATTTTACTTATTTCATGTATATTTATTAAATTGATGATCATCACAAGAAAGAGAATATTTTATTATATATAAAATGTTTTAAAATTACAGGGAACTCCAAACAGAAATATAGTAACGTTTATATCTTAAAAAATATTTATATTTTATTTCCACTATTTTCCCATCGTATAAAAACAAAAATTATATATTGCTTCTTTTTATTCTCTTCTTCCCCCCTATTTATAGGAGAAATTAAGTTGGTATAACTCTGATACCACTAATATTCTGTATATATATTTTTGGAAAAGCACTAATATTCTGTATGAAAATTTCTTGATTCTTATTTAGTTTTCTTGTTTGGCGAGGAGAAAATTAATGTGATTGATCTACTAATAGCACTAATAAATTCATTTCTCCCTATTTATAGAATATAGTTAATTATGCACGTAATAAAAATTGAAAAAGGGAAAAATGATGACAACAAAAAAGAAGAGAGCAAAAAGATTAATGTGGAAATTCATGTTAGAATCATTGCTAAAAATATGAATTAAATGATTTTTTTCAATTTCATTTTATAAGATAAATTTGAAAATTTTAAGTGCTTAAGATATAATTATTTATTTTCGTCTTTTTTCTAAATAATAGATGATGAATAAAATATGTTAAAGAAGAAAAAAACTAACGAAGAAAAAAAGAAAGACAAGGAATTGAGAAAGAGATGAGACTATTAAATACTTTGTAGGACCAAAAAAATATTATTTTATCAAAATAATAAATGCTTTATAAAACTGCAGTAACTTTATTTTTAGAAAATCTTAACTTAATAAAAAAAATCATTATAATCTTTTTACTATTTTTGGCCAAAATTGAGCCAAATCTTTTTGGGCAAATAGCACTTCCGCTGATCAGATATCTATTCTCATTAATTTTGCGCAGTTATTGCTTTCAATCAATTTTATCTAGTTATGTAACTAACATACTACTCAAATATTAATAAATTTCTACGAAAAAATAGTAAATTTATCTACCACGGAGTCTTCGAAGTGTGGTAAGACAAATAAGAATTTTCATCCTAAATAATAAATATTTTAATTTGAACTTTAAAAATGAAGAAATTTCGAGTAGAGATTTTTCATCGATCAATTTTGCAATAATTTTTTTCGGTCATAAAATATTGTCAGTCAAAATTAATCTCTAGTGTTCTTTATGGTGATTGGAAGTATAATTACTACTCCAACTAATGTCATGACGTTTATATGCTGAAATGCATTCGGATCGTTGCAAACTCATTTATGCAAATTTATTAGTTTGGTTACGAATGTAAATTTAAAGAAATATGCAAGAAAAAAAATATTTTATTGCATATAAAAATATTTTAAAATTACGGGAAACCCCAAACAAAATATAGTAATGTTTATATCTTAAAAAATATTTCTATTTTATTTTCACTATTTTCCCTTTATAGGCAAGGCAAAAATTATATATTGCTTCTTTTTATTCTCTTCTTTCCCCCTATTTATAGGAGGAATTAAGTTGGTATAACTCTGATACCACTAATATTCTCTATATATTTTTGGTAAAGCACTAATATTCTGTATGAAAATATCTTGATTCTTATTTAGTTTTCTTGTTTGGCGAGGAGAAAATTAATGTGATTGATCTACAAATAGCACTAATAAATTCATGTCTCCCTATTTATAGAATAGAGTTAATTATGCACGTAATAAGAATTGAAAAAAGGGGGAAATGAGGACAACAAAAAAGAAGAAAGCAAAAAGATTAATGTGGACGAATCATGTAGGATGCATATATATATATATATATATATTAATTTTATACAGATTTAAGTGTTTATTGTGTATATCTAAGTTGAATCTCAGCTGAATCAAATTAAAAAAAAAACATATTTATGTATTTTTTAAATCTTTATAATTACTTCCAAGTATTACACTATTTGAAAGATCTAAAACAACGGCAAGTTTGATTTTTTTTTTTTTAAAAAAAGCATTAACCAAACTTAATTCATTTTTTTTAAAGGAAAAAGTGTTGTTTTTTAATGATCAAACTGCTCCTAAGAATTTTTGCTCCTAAATATGATATTTTTTTAGCTATAGGATTATATTAGTAAAGATAATAAAATAAATTAAAGTCAACTTTTTTTCTAAATTAGAAAGTTAACTAGTAGATTACGTCTTCTCAAACAAATCACTGCATGGGCTAATAGAACTGTAAATTAAATTTCCTACGATTAATAGAGCTATATATTCCACCTCTGCCTCTCCTTGCAAGTTAATTAACACTTTAATTTGTTGCAATTTTGATTTCAAATCCAACTTCTAATTCTAAGTACATTTTACCATCCCATTCTCTACTATACATTTTCGTCCAATTTCATTTTGATTTATCTAAAGTACTCCTAAGACGAAATACATAATGAAATACGAAAAACAAGTGAATTAGTCAACAACAGTTTATGCCTATTCATCTTTCTCATGATTCAGTATGTTGCATCCACACAAAATAACGTTTCTCATTTTTTTAAAATTAATTTAAATTCTTAATCTAATTGGATTTTTTATTTTTGTAAGTAACCATGGCTTTGGGTCAAGGGATGTCAACAAACAGTCAAAACTGAAAATAATTTAGAGTGTTGACCCTACTTAATTACATTAAATATTTTATACTATGATTCAGTTTATGATCGATCCTTTATATTCTATAAAAACATTTACAATTTTTATGTAATAAAAATCCTTTAGTTACGCCTCCAATAATATTATTCCTATTTTTAAAACCTATTATAGATATAATGTCACGCCCCGGGAGGGTACCCTAGGCGTGGCCGGCACTCAGAGACTATTGCTAGCCTCCAAGCGAACCACTTAGCTTCATTACATCATTCGTTTCAGACATTGCGGAAGGAAATAGTAAATAATACTTAAAAGTAGTGGGCCAATGGCCAAACATTAATCTGATCATAAAACCCCAAGCAAAGAAATATTGCTCAGTTATCAAAACATGCACCTTGACTACATCATTATGTCTACAAAGCCTCTAACATTCCTTAAAACGTCTAGGAAGAGGACCATGACATACCATGGCTACTCGACTCAAAAGAACAGGATAACATTCATAAATAAAGGTTTCCTCCAGAAGCAAGGAGGCTCATCACAGTCAGAACTTGGAAACACTTGACCTCAACGGGGCGGCTGCTGAAGTCCTCTAGCTCCTGTATCTGCATCATGAAACGATGCAGCGCCAAATGGCGTCAGTACGTGGAATGTACTGGCATGTAAAATAGCTGAAACACATTGTTAGGAATATACGAACATAACGCACATCATCATGAGACCTTAACATTTACATCAGGGAAACCTTAACATTGACCTTTTCATTAACATTGACCATTATATTAACCTTGACCCTTACATTAGCATTGACATTTACATTAGCATTGACCTTTACATTAACATTGACCTTTATATTAACATTGACCTTTACATTAACCTTGACCTTTACATTAGCATTGACCTTTACGTTAACATTGACCTTTACATTAGCATTGACCTTTACATTAACATTGACCTTTACATTAGCATTGACCTTTACATTAACATTGACTTTTACATTAACATTGACCTTTACATTAACATTGACCTTTACATTAACATTGACCTTTACATTAACATTGACCCTAGAGTACTATTAGGGAAACTTTTTCTAAGAAGCCTAACTGGGAGTTTCTTTAACCGACAACCATCACTTATGAGCCAGTGATGATACAACGAAGCGATGCCGTTGCCACATCCATCCATTACCCTGCCCAGGGTAAAGGACATTCATTAGTGGATCCATAAAACATAACATTAGTCCTCATTTGGGACAAGATAGGAGCCATCCGCATTGCGGTTCAATCCTCTCTTCTTACGCGGGCCACGTAGTTAATGGACTCAAGTGGGACTCACTTTTATCCATTTCGGTGCTCAATACTCCTCCCAGGACTCGATATTGCTCATAAAACATTAACATTCATTTGTCCCATAGGGACACATTACATTATCATTAGTCCCCATAGGGGCATAACACATTATCATTGGCATCTCCTTTACATTAACATTAACATCATTGTCATTCCATTTCATTAACATCAACATCATTGTCATTCCATTTCATTAACATTAACATCATTGTCATTCCATTTCATTAACATTAACATCATGGACCTTAGAGACACTAGTTTAGGAACTTTGACTCTCAACTTAGAGACAACCCCACATTCACATGCTCAACATTCATCATTCATTATTTTATCATTACTCTAGACTCTACACACACACCCATGTTCATCATGCATGCTTTTCTAGAATACATATACAATAGTTATAAGGTTTTCAACTAAATGCTTTTCAAGAAAATAGTTTAAAAGGATGCATGAGGGTTTTTATGAGGGTCATCATCAATGCAGGAAAATATGTAGGTTTATGCATAAAATAATGGCATTTATTCATTACATTACATGAATTAACATGTTTCACTTCATTACCCTAACATCATTCACCATTAAACTTTAATACATTATTCAGGGGGCACATGGGAGGACATTCCCATGCTTTAAGTATAGCCTTACATACCTGGAAATTTGATATTACAATCAAAATTTGATGAATAATCATTTCTTGGAGAAAATCCTCAACCTCGATAGTTCTTTTAGAATGGAAGAATCTTGGAAAGACATTGTTGAAGAACTTCTTTTTGATTCTTGGCTTCTTGACTCAAAATCTTTAGAGTTTCTTGATAAAAGAACCCTAATCCATGGAAAGAAGAATCAAGAAATCCTTTCTTGGGATTCTTGAATTCGTTTCTTGAAACCCTAGGTTAGGATTTAAGATTCTATTAGGGATTTCATGAATAGATAGAGAAATTAGATTAAAGCTTATGAAGAATAACTCACTTTGATGAAGAATCCTGAAAGTTAATCCTAACTTGATAACTTTCTTGATGATTCTTGAGCGTTTTATGTTTAGGAGTGAAAGAGAGGGTTTTGACTTATGAAACTGACGTATTATGCGTTTTGGGGCCTTAAATAGACCCCCAAAGGCTTTAGGGTAAAAGTACCCTCAAAATAAAATAAAGAAACTTCGGTTAGCTTATCCAGAGAGGGTCCGCGATATGTCCGCGACGCGGAGCCGTCGCGGACCTTCAGACAGCTCTGCAGGTCTCCAGTAAAATGGTCATAACTCTCTACTCCGAACTCCGTTTAACGCGAAATAAGATGCGTTGAAAAGATAATTCAAAGATCTTTAATTTGATATATTATGGGTCACCTAACTCATTATACTCTAGGAGATATGGTCATTTAAAGTTGACCCTTCCATCAACTCATATGAAAACTTAGTTGCTAGAATTTCTTTGGACTTGGATTGATGTAAAAGATCAATTATAACTCTAAATCACCTCTAATATACTTTAAATACTTAGGAATTGATCCTATCATATGAAGTATGGCTCAATCTTAGTAAAAAAAAAAAGTTGGGGTGTTACATATAAACTCTAAATAAATGAAATTTTTCTAAGATAATTATATATAAAATAATTTTAATGTGCAAGATAAAATAAAAAGTAAAACTAAAACAATGATATTATATATAATAAAATATTTTTATTTGATAAAATTACATATAACATAGGTACTTAAAATGAAAGAAATTTATTATTATAGTTGATATATCTTATTTAGTAATTTGTATTATTTAATATTTTCTATAAATATTAATTCTTCTTTTAGTCGGATGCACAAATAAATTATTATTTTTGTTTAAGAATTTCTTAAGGATAACTTCAAAAAAAAATTCTGTTTATGGTTTTAATTTGTTCTTTCCTAGTTATATTTTAATATATTTAATTATAGAAAAAAGTCATAATAAATGTAAGTGTGATATTTCATGACTCATCGAGTGAAATTGTTTGATTTTTAATATATAAAGAGCATATTTAAAATTGAGTTGTATTATAAAATGTTTGATGAATTAATTATTTATCTGAAATCAAATTTTATGAATGATTTAAAAAAAAAATTTTTTTACAATAATGAATCATTAGAAAAAATATGACTTAAATAACTTTTTTTCAATTTTATTTTATAGGGTAAATTTGATAATTTTAAGTCCTTATGATATAATTATTTATTTTCGTCTTTTTTCTAAAAAATAGACAATGAATGAAATATTTTAAAAAGAAATAAACTGATGAAGAGAAAAATAATAATAAAGAATTAAAAAAGAAATGAGACCGTTGAATACTTTGTAGGACCCAAAAAATTAATTTTGTTCAATCAATAACTTTATTTTTAAAAAACCTCAACCTTATAAGAAATACCATTATAGTCTTTTTACTATTTTTTTTTTCCAAATTTGGGTCAAATCTTTTTTGCCAAATAGCACTTCCACTGATCAGATATCGACTTGTTATCGTGAAAAATGGCTTTGGTTTCAAAAATTCGATTTAATACTCAATTAATTTAAGTAAATCGAATCTTCAAAATTTCGAGAGTCGCCACTTGATTTTTAAGGGAAAATCAAGAAACCGTTTATAATATTTTAAAAGACTTAACAGAAAAAATCTTTTAAGAATCCAGAGAAAAAGTTCGGGTTCACATTTCTACTTCGAGAAGGTTTTACGCACTCGAAATAGCCGCTAACACGCGGTTATCCGACGATTAGGTAATTTTAACTAACTTTGAAAATAATTAATTCAAATTAATGACTAGAATGAGTCTAAGTGAAATATTCAAAAAATTAAGAAAATAAAACATTTAAGATCTGAATCGCATTTTATTTAATCCTAACAAAATTAGCAATAAGAATAGGTTATTTAAAACTTTCTTTTTAAAACAACCACTAAAATATCTAAGTGTTAAAAAGAAGAAAACACTCATGGACTCGAAGTTTTAAAAGAAAGTTCGTAAAGTCTAATTTCTTAAAAGAGTATTTTTGGCACCAAGAATTCAAAGACGTCACAAATAAAAATTAACACAAATGATCGACCTTTGGGGGAATTTAATTAGATTAAAACACATAAAACACCAAATTAATGTTAGAGTTAGAGTTAAGCAAAAAACACAAAATATGACAAAGTAATTAAATAGGAGAAGAGGCCCAAAAATATTGGGCTTAGCAGGCCCAGTCACCCACCTGTCCTAAATCTCTACAAGGGGTTGGGCCTGCCAGGCCCATTTCTCTTTGCTGTTAAAGACTGGACTTTTAGCCCATTTCCCTTGGTCTTGTTCCATCGTATACACTGGGTGCATCCCGGTGTATATATCATGTATACACACCAACTTTCTTGTATATTCCTGTGAATTCAATATCCCAAACACCTCGAACCGCTCCTGCCTAAGATTTGGATTTTTTTTCAATTTTCCCTTAGATCACATCATTGTATACATCGTATATCAGTGTACGTTTTTGGCCAAAAAAAACTCGATACAGCTTCCTAACCATGCAAACCTGATTCTTCAACGCACCAGATTCAGGAGAGTAATAAAGTTGACCCGACGGAATGCAAGGGCGTGTCCAAATAGACTCGGGTCGACATAATTCATGCAATCACAAACAAAAAGGGGAAAAATAAGGATCAAGACATATGAAATAAAACGAGGTGATGATTTTAGGTAAAGCTTGAATTAATTGCTGCATTAAAGCAAAAGATACATCTAGACAGCTTCTAAGATCAAGAAAGAATAAGTAATCTAACTACTTTTTAAAAATAAAATAAAATCTCAACTTGAATGAATGAACCTAAATTATACTAATAAGCCTGACATTAGATATAAGGCATAACATAAAAGAGGAACATAATAAAAAGTACAACAAAGCAAAAGACAAGGAAGAGAGGTCTAACAAAGGAAGAAAGTGAGGCATGGTCTAGCAACGCAACAACAGCAGCAGCCAAGCAAACGATACCAAAATATTTCAATGTAATCTACTTCTCAACTCTTTATTTGAACCATATTAGCAAATGCAACATTCCAACAATCAAACAAGATTACGACATAGCACGTACTTGAACAAAATTCAACTTAGAACGTCAACAAAAAAAGAAACCAGAGAAGTGAATAAAAATATTACCTTTATCGGAGCAGCAGAACTGAGACTACGAGCTTGAGTCGAGGCGATTTTCGGTGTCAAAAACTTTCAGAAAGCCAATAGTTTTTACTGGAACTTGACTAAGAGAAAAAAAATATATATGTATCTTAAAAAGATCAGGAAATTCTTTCTTTTCTTCCCGCTAATCCGAAAAAATTCCCCAAAAACCAAAGACAAATCCCCCAAAAGAATCCGAAAATCCCCCTTGAACAGTGAACGAACAATGGGTATAAATACCCAAAAGTTAGGGCAAAAAAGGGGCAGAAATTGGGGTAAAATCGACAATCAACCCCCAAATTTGAATTTCAAGTTGAAACCTCTCTACAAGTCTCACATCTTAGCCATGGATTTAAAATCGATGGCTTAGATGTGAGACACGTCGAGGGTTTCTCCGACGCGCAAGGACGAGAGAGAGGGGAGAGGAGTACGGTTTGACCGATTTTTGCTCAAAAACAGCAATCCATGGCTGAAAATTTTCTGATTTTGGGCTGTTGTTTATTGAGGAAGAGGAAAGGGAAGAAAGGAGCGGGGAGAGAGAAAGAGTAAAGGGGAGGCAGGTGGGGGAATTAAATGAGGAGAGAGAGAGTAATTAAAAGAGGGTTTTAATTAAAAGGGGGTTGGGCCGGGTAGGTTTAAGATTTAAATGAGAAGTTGGGCTAGAAAAGTTTAAAAAGAAGTGGGCTGGTCTGGGGAAGTTGCTGACTGGGCTGAAAAAAGGGAAAATTGGGCTTTAGGAATTAAAAAATGCATAATTTATAAAACTATAATTTACAGAAATACACGTCTAATTTTACCATAATCTATAATTTTGCCAATTGTTTTATTTAATTACTAAAATTCCCTTTTTTCTAAAATTTTCCATCCCCTTTTGATACCTAATTAAATAAGAAATATATTTCCTTTTTCTATGCATTTTTTTTTTGTAACAGTCCCATTAAAATCAATTAATAATTCAGTTAATTAATATTTTTCCTTTTCCCGGTTATATTAACATGCAGTTACCTTTTTAAATTGGGAACCCACATAATTATCAGTTAATTAATTAGTTACCTTTTAAATTGAACTTTTATTGGGAACATACAAACGGTTCCCCCTTTTATGCAACCTCCTTTACTTTTCTCCATTTTTCTCCTTCTCTCCATTTTTTCGGTTCTTATTCTTCCTTCAGTTGCAGACTTCCCTTCTGTCGATTTCCGCCATTTTTGTCAAATGGATGCTCCTTCATTTAAATTTTTCTTTTCATTTTCTCACAGCGACTGCGGTGTATATGTCGCTGCATTTGCTGAGTATTTAAGCGATGGGATTCATGTTCCCTCCCAATCCCCCGACCCTGTTTATCTCCGGAGAAGATATGCTGCAATTCTATGGAAATACGGCATATACAAAGCAAATGAAGGATTTGAAAGTGAAAATGACGATCCTCCAAGGCCGAGAGATTCATCTGGTCCAGCAGATAGCGACAACGTTGTGATTCTTTCGTAGCGGAGTTTGATTAGTTTTACTTTTAATATAACTGTGTTTTTTTTGTTTTGGACAAATTAGCAGCACTGTTCATTTGTAGGTAAAAGTTATGTTACACTATTTTTCTAGATACATTTTTTATGGTTATTCAAGTTACATATATTTACATTATAATTCCGGTGAATGCTAATAGATAATTACACAAATGTTATTCTTTCGTTGTTAGTTTATTATTCAAGTATGTTTCAGTCAAAGGAGTATCACTATATATGTGACAGACAGGGGTATTAGACTTATGTAAAGGTATCACAAATGGGTATCAGATTTGTGTATATACTACCAGACAATGCTCACACTATGTGTGTAGGTATCAGACAAAGTATCAGACATATAGGTACCACATAATGTATCATACTAATGTATCACAATACAAGTATCTGTTAATAGTATATGCATATTATTAAGAATCTTGCACAAGGTGTTATTTTACATTTTTTTGATTCATTTCCTATGTGATACCTCCATTATTTTACACGCACACATGTTCATTCAAACCATTTCTCAAAGTTAACTGTATCGGACAATGTCACACAACTAGTTATAGTGATACTTGCAATTTTGTTTTCCCCAAGTTTACTACCTCTACAGTGACTTAATTTTTATTTCTGCACATTATTGTACTTGCCATTTTATCACACACACATTACAACCAAAATAAAAAATTTAATTCTTACATAAAGTTTGGTATCAGACTTATAATAATGTCGATACCTATAAAGTATTAAATTTTTTTAATTATGCAAGTAATTGAATATTTATTACAGCATAACAAATTTATCCAAAACATTAAAATGAATTTATTTATTACTTATTTCAACAACACAACAATTGTTTTTTTCACTTTTTTTGGGGAAAGAAACTACACGTTCGTCTATTGTGCCCTTCATGTCCGCAACGACTACAACAATTTGTGCTTGTGCTAAAATTTTCTCCTGCACTTTTCCTTCTACTCTTCTTAGGCCTTCCTGGCATCCTTTTGTACTTGGGTGGCAAAACAACCTCTTTAAGAACTTTGGGTGGGGCATCCCAATCTGCTCGATCAGGCATAGGTACCATTGGGACTGCATACGTATTTGCTAATGCTTTTGGCTTATAATAATCAGAACAATATGGATGCATATCAACTACATTCTTACTCTTCAGTGCTGCAACTGCATGTGCGCAAGGTAATTCATCAATTTGAAATTTGCCGCAACTATAACTCTTTCTTTCCAGACACACTATGTATCTCCGCGATGTATCATACACAGAAAAAATGAATTCAGATGAAGGAACAACCTGTTGTCGAAAAGAAACACAGCAGTATGTTAATTATAATTACTTAAATTACAGTGTTGCCTCCACTTTGCTCAAAATTCTATCCCTCATCATACAAGTATGAGTATCGTTAAAGTACCTAATTTTGAAGAATTCATTATTTTTTGGAGATGATGATCTCATACTCCATGCACAATCATCAGAAAAACATCGCAACACGTAACTGAAATTTCAAAAAAAAAAATAATTTCATCAATAAATAATAACATTAAAAAATATAAACAAAAAAAACATCAAACAAAATATTAATTATAGACAGACCAGTGTTACATCACAGGTATTGATACCTGCAAGTGATACTTATAGCTTTATATGAATTATAACGTATTTTTCTTGGAGATATTGATACTTTATATTTCATCTAAAAAAAGAGGTATCATCTGCAGGTATAGAAGTATAGTCATGTCTTTGTGTTATTAACTTACAGGTATCACCGTTTGCAGGAATCATCACACTAGCAACATAAGATTGATACTTGATATTTGGTATTTTTACTGTATTCCAATGTTTCTTTCTTCAAACAGCAAAACATCTTAATATCTATCTAAAACAGCAAAATCGCAGCTACAATTACATTACCTTTTGGTATCCGACCTTTTCACGCGATAGTTAAATTCTTTCTCAATCTTGTATTTGTTCATTACTGCAACCAACGTAGCTTTGTCTTTGTAGATTTGTTTGGCTTTCACATCGGCAATCGAGACATCCGTTATTACCTTCGACACATCAATATCAGACACATATTCCGAATCAATCCAGTCATTATCGATTCTTCCAGTCGAAGCATCGAACAAATCTTCGAGTGGCTGTTCAACATCGCTTGTATCCACGCATAATGGATACATCTCAAAACAAGGTTCTTTTTTCTTGATTTCGACATAAAGCTTCACACCCATGTCATTGCGAATCATTATTAGAGATGAATTGCCATCAACAACATATTGAATCACAATTCTCTTCTCATGAATACCCAACACTGTAACAATGGCCGAACGCAAGTTACTATAAGAAATATTATCGCCTACTATGACGCCATCGCTTTTGTATCCAGTGTATATCACATCGGATTCCCATCTTCCTGAATGACGAATCAAAATCGAAATATTCATTTTGGTTGCAAAGTTTCTCAACAATGGCTGCTTTTAGTTTCTGTACGTTTTAAATTTTTCTTTTCTAAAAAAAAAAAAATTTATGCATTGCGAATTGGATTGAGTTTTTTCTGGGATTTCATATTATTCAAATATTCACTCTTCCGTTGATTAAGGCACCGGATCCTATTGACTGTTACGATTCCATAAAAACCGTAACTGTTTCCATAATTGGCACTAATTATATAGGTATCAGCCGAAATATATTAGGTATCGTCGTACTATGTTTGTGTATCAAAATTCACAAAAAAAATGGTATTTTTTGTAATTTGGATAAAAGTCGGCATTTTTGGATATTTCCTTCAATCAGTTTGGTATTTATCAAATTTATACTTTACAAAAATACACAACTTATTTTTGCCAAATTTTCATTATTCCCTCCCCTTTAAATTAATTACTAAAATCCCACTTTTTCAGTTTTGATAATTTTTTTCTGATACTTAAGAATTATACTTTTTTTATACCACCTTTTTTATGCCTTTTTTATTGCAAGGAGTCCAATCAAAAGTCAATTACTTATTAATTACTTTCCTTGTTATTTTAACCGTAATTACCATTTTTTGAATTTTCCTTTTGAAAACAAAAGAAACTGCAAGTTGCAGTTACCCTTCTTCTCCGCAGCAACACGGAAGCGCATCATATTTAGATTTTCTCAATTTTTTCTCTCAATCCATGGATTCTTCTCCTTCCTTTAGTCTTGGATTAACTCAACCAGGGTCTGATAAAGACAATGTACCTCCAATTTCTGATGATGCGACTAACCAAGATCATCCGACCGACTTAGTTGATGAAGTGAACGAAGAAGAAACGGTGGTTATGAAGGATTCCGGGTCAAGTTGCAAACATTCATCCCAAAAAATGCATGCAAAGAAGAAGAAAAAAGGGGACATTCATATTTGTTTGTTGACTGTAGATTTAATGAAAAAATTTCATATTTAGTTGTATCTAAAATTATTAACATAAAAAATCTATATGTTTTAAGTAAATTTGTATAGATGTTTGTTTACTCACATTTTAGTATGCAATTTTTCAGATTTTGATATTTCTAGTAATTTTAATTACACCGGGGTGGGGTTTTTTTCGGATTCTGGTTTCTGGGTCTAGCAATGTATTATTGACACATATCAATGATACTAATCATTACAGTGATGTTTTGCATTTGATGATTATTAGAACATCACAGTGTTGTTTCAACAGTTTGCACTGATGTGTTTTTTATGGGGTCATGATTGTTTGCACTGATATTTTCTAAAGTTTGCACTGATGTGGTTTTTATGGGTTCATCATTGTATGGTGGAAATATATCACTGGTATATATGTTGAATGTGTGTTGATATATTATTGTTTCTGAGTTTAAAAGTGTATAGTGGAAACATATCAATGCTACATCATACATCAATGTTACAATATTAGGTGATACCTGAATTTTCTGCATAACAATGATACCTGCAATACAAATACACATTAGTGATACTTGGGTTCCTATGTTGATACATGCATTTCATCTTGATACCTGAACAACATGATAACCAAACATGCAGTGACATTACAGTGATGTTATTGACACATATAAATGATACTATCATTACAGTGTTGTTTTGCATTTGATGATTATTAGAACATGATAGTGTTGTTTCCACAGTTTGAACCAATGTGTTTTTTATTGTTTCATAATTATTTGCACTGATTTTTCTAAAGTTTGCATTGATATGGTTTTTATGGGTTCATCATTGTATGGTGTATCCAAGTATGTATGCACTGAAATTGCCGATATCACAAACATATAATGCTATATGTTACATCAATTTATTGTACAATCCACTGCACATAACTCCAATGACGTCGATACGTGTCATACACTTTTTTAATAAGAGTTTGGCAGTGAAATTCATAATGAATAGGATTCAAATTTCTAAATAAACTGCGAAAAATTCAACGACTTGCTTTTGAATGTCATAAAAACTAAAATAAATAAATCAACTAATCAAGTTGGGCATTAGGTAATTTACAGATAATATATAAAGGGGAAACACACGATAATGATTTTATTCAAAATAAGTGAATGTTGATAATTATTAATCATGTCAACATAACAAAGCTGTTTTTCACTTATTTTTGGGGAAGAAACTACATGTTCGTCTATTGTGCCCTTCATGACCACAACGACTACAACAATTATTTTCACCTGCGCTCTTCCTTATCCCTTTCCTAGGCCTCCCTGGCATCCGTTTGTATTTGGGTGGCAACACAATTTCATTAAAAACTTTTGGTGGACCTCCCAATCTGATCGATCAGGCATAGGTATCATCCGGACTTCGTACGTTTTTGCTAATGATTTTGGCTTATAATAATCAGAACAATATGGATACATATCTACCACATTCATACTCTTCAAAGCTGCAACTGCATGTGTGCAAGGTAATTCGTCAATTTGAAATTTTTCGCAACTGCAGCTCTTTCTTTCTAGACATACAACGTATCTCCGGGACGTATCATAAACCGAAAAAATGAATTCTGATGACGGCACAACCTGCTTTTCAAGAAAAAAACATGAAATTGTCCACTATAATTGCACAACACCACTAAAATGTTCATCTATAACATTCTGTTATAACCATTCAATATTTTTCTGTTTGCTCCAACTAAAAAAATAATAATCCATATAACTAAACCTTAGGCCCGACACGTACCTTCATCATCGAAGATTTTGCAGTATGATCAATTAACATTTCTTCAAATTTTCTACCCAATGTATCCTTCGTATATGACGCTTTTTCACGATTTTTGCAGTTCCATGAACCGAATAGGATTCTTACTTCTTCAAGTAAGTCAACAATGGGTAGTTCTCTTGCCTCGACGAGACATCCATTGATACACTCGGCAGTATCAACAATGGGTAGTTCTCTTGCAGATCTGTTTTGTAAAATTTCTGAGGAAAAAAAATACAAAACACGGTAAGTATAATCAGTGCTACGTAAAAAATAAAAAAAATACGGTAAATAGGATCCGTTGCGATTTTGAAGCGTGTGATTATGGAAAAACAGCTCAGTCGGCGTAATTTAAGGGATCTAATAAAAAGATTTGTTATGAATCTTTAATTATAGTAACTGATGCAAATTTAATAGGCAAATTATTAGGTATCAGCCTTCTATAACTAAGTATCAAATATCTCCAAATAATCGGTATTTTTAGTAATTTGTATAAAAATCAGCATTTTTAGACATTTTCGCTTTTTAGTTTGGTATTTGTCAAATTTATACTTAAAAAAAAGAATTGGGTTGGCGGATTGGGCTTGGGGAAAGGGGAAAAGGAAAATTAAATTTGGGCCAAGAATGTGGCCCAAAATAATTAAAAGAAATCTGAAAAATGGATTTGGGGAATATGATTTAAAAACTAGCCACCTTAATTACAAATGTGACTAATTAAAATGTGATCAATTCGAAATCGATTAATTAATTTGACAATGAGATGAATTAATATAAATTAATTAAAGAGTTTTCTAATATTAACAACTTAAGATAATTAAATAATTGAATTAACAAAGTGAATAAAGATAAAATCTATTTGAGAATTTTTAAAAATTAATCGAAATATAATACTCAACTATTAATACTTGAAATAAATATGTATAATATATAATATGCAATATATAAACATAACATAATCAAAATTAAAAGATTTGAACCTAAAAATTACTTTTAAAAGATATTTTTTGCATTTTGAAAGTTAATTATTTCAAATCGTTAAAATTAAAAGCTCGATAATTAATTCATACTGTGGAGGGTCAAAATTGGGTATCAACCTACTTTCATTAATTTTGTGCAGTTATTACTTTCAATCAATTTTTTCTAGTTATCTAACTGACATACTATTCAAACATTAACAAATTTCTATACAAAATTAGTAAATTTATCTATCATGGAATCTTCCAAGTGTAGTAGGGCAAATAAGTCATCCTGAATAATAAATTTTTTAGTTTGAACTTTAGAAATGAAAAAAATTTCAATTAAAAATTTTTCATCGATCAATTTTACAATAAATTTTTTGGCCATAGAATATTGTCAGTCAAAATTAATCTCTAATGTTCTTTATGGTGATTGGAAGTATAATTACTACTCCAACTAATGTCATGCCGTTTATACATTGAAATGCATTCCGATTGTTTCAAACTCATTTATGCAATTTTATTAGTTTGGTTATGGTCGGAAATTTAAAGAAATATGCAAGAAATAAAATATTTTATTGCATATAAAAATGTTTTGAAATTACAGGGAACCCCAAACAGAAATATAGTAACGTTTATATCTTAAAATATATTTCTATTTTATTTCCACTATTTTTCCTTTATAGGCAAGGCAAAAATTATATATTGCTTCTTTTTATTCTTTTCTTTCCCCCCTTTTATAGGAGGAATTAAGTTGGTGTAACTCTGATAGCACTAATATATGTATATATTTTTGGTAAAACACTAATATTTTGTATGAAAATATGTTGATTCTTATTTAGTTTTCTTGTTTGGCCTGCTTAAGGAGAAAATTAATGTGATTGATCT
This sequence comes from Solanum rostratum, assembly GCA_029948455.1. NCBI lineage: Eukaryota > Viridiplantae > Streptophyta > Magnoliopsida > Solanales > Solanaceae > Solanum > Solanum rostratum. The sequence goes on along the minus strand of CM057049.1, from coordinate 15,051,980 downwards.
ACTAATAGCACTAATAAATTCATTTCTCCCTACTTATAGGATGGAGTTAATTATGCACGTAACAAGAATTAGAGAAGGGGGAAATGAGGACAACAAAAAAGAAGAAAGCAAAAAGATGATGTGGAAATTCATGTGAGAATCATGTAGGATGCATATATATATATATTTTTATTTTGTATAGTGTTTACTGTGTATATCTGAGCTGAAGGGCGTAGATGTCAGTTGAATCAAATTAAAAAATAAGTTTATGTATTTTTGAAACTTCATAAATCCTTCTAAGTATTACATTATTTGAAAGCTCTCAAACGACTACAAGTTTGATTTTAAAAAAAAACAACAAAGCATTAACCAAACTTAATTCATTTTTTTGTTTGGAAAAAAGTGTTGTTTTTTAATGATCAAACTGTAATGCCCGATAAAATTATCAAAATACTCTTAGAGAAGAAATGTGCGCATAACGCATCTTCCGATGCTCGGATGTCAAATCCGAGACCGAATTTGTGATCAGCACAAAAAATTAAGTGGGAGAGGGTTCGCGACAAAGCCAAGTCGTGGACCTATCGCGGAGGAGGACTTATGTTGTTTCAAAATTTTTTGAAGGGATTGGGAAAACTCGTTCAGAAATTTTTTGCCAAAAATGTATAGTTCGCGACCGTCCGCATCGTGGAATGGGTTACTTCGCGATTGAAATTTTTTAAAATTTTTGAGGGGCACTCTTGTCCATTCCTAACACTTTTTAAACTCCATATACGACTAACATAAGTCGTTTTCACGAAGAAAGAATTCAAAACCCATCCCAAATCCCCTTCCTAGCAAAATTATCAAGTTAGGGCTTGAAGAGAGTAGAGGAGAGTTGAGATTGAGGAGTTCAAGAGGAGATCCCACGAGAAATTATTGTTAACAATCATTCCAAGTATGTAAGGATAACCTAGAGAATGAGATTGTTCTTCCATGTGCCCCTTTTTATTGAATTGAGTCTATAATCGAAGATAATGAGTTATATGTGAAAATCCTTGAGTATTCTACTGAGATTTTACTTATTTCATGTATATTTATTAAATTGATGATCATCACAAGAAAGAGAATATTTTAGTATATATAAAATGTTGTTTTAAAATTACAAGGAACCCCAAACAGAAATATAATAACGTTTATATCTTAAAAAATATTTATATTTTATTTCCACTATTTTCCCGTCGTATGCAAGACAAAAATTATATATTACTTCTTTTTATTCTCTTCTTTCCCCCTATTTATAGGAGGAATTAAGTTGGTATAACTCTGATACCACTAATATTCTGTATATATTTTTGGTAAAACACTAATATTCTGTATGAAAATTTCTTGATTCTTATTTAGTTTTCTTGTTTGGCGAGGAGAAAATTAATGTGATTGATCTACTAATAGCACTAATAAATTCATTTCTCTCTATTTATAGGATAGAGTTAGTTATGCACGTAATAAGAATTGAAAAAAGGGGGAAATGAAGACAACAAAAAAGAAGAAAGCAAAAAGATTAATGTGGAAATTCATGTGAGAATCATGTAGGATGCATATATATATATATATATATATATATATATATATATATATATATATATATATATATATATATATATAAATTTTGTACAGATTTAAGTGTTTATTGTGTATATCTAAGTTGAAGGGCGTAAATCTCAGCTGAATCAAATTAAAAAAAAAAACATATTTATGTATTTTTTAAATCTTTATAATTACTTCCAAGTATTACACTATTTGAAAGCTCTAAAACAACTGCAAGTTTGATTTTTTTTTTAAAAAAAAAAGTATTAACCAAACTTAATTCATTTTTTTAAAGGAAAAAAGTGTTGTTTTTTAATGATCAAACCACTCCTAAGAATTTTTGCTCCTAAATATGATATTTTTTTAGTTATAGGATTATATTAGTAAAGATAATAAAATAAATTAAAGTCAACTTTTTTTCTAAATTAGAAAGTTAACCAGTAGATTACGTCTTCTCAAGCAAATTATTGCATGGCTAATAGAGCTGTAAATTAAATTCCCCACGATTAATAGAGCTATATATTCCCCCTCTGCCTCTCCTTGCAAGTTAATTAACAATTTAATTTGCTGCAATTTTGATTTCAAATCCAACTTCTAATTCTAAGTACATTTTACCATCCCATTCTCTACTATACATTTTCGTCCAATTTCATTTTGATTTATCTAAAGTACTCCTAAGACGAAATACATAATGAAATACGAAAAACAAGTGAAATTAGTCAACAACAGTTTATGCCATTCATCTTTCTCATGGTTCAGTATGTTGCATCCACACAAAATAATGTTTCTCATTTTTTTAAAATTAATTTAAATTCTTAATCTAGTTGGATTTTTTATTTTTGTAAGTAACCATGGCTTTGGGTCAAGGGATGTCAACAAACAGTCAAAACTGAAAATAATTTAGAGTGTTGACCCTACTTAATTACATTAAATATTTTATAATATGATTCAGTTTATGATCGATCCTTTATATTCTATAAAAACATTTACAATTTTTATGTAATAAAAATCCTTTAGTTACGCCTCCAATAATATTATTCCTATTTTTAAAACCTATTATAGATATAAACTCTAAATAAATGAAATTTTTCTAAGATAATTATATATAAAATAATTTTAATGTGCAAGATAAAATAAAAACTAAAACTAAAACAATGAGACTATATACAATAAAATATTTTTATTTGATAAAATTACATATAACATAGGTACTTAAAATGAAAGAAATTTATTATTATAGTTGATATATCTTATTTAGTAATTTGTATTATTTAATATTTTCTATAAATATTAATTCTTCTTTTAGTCGGATGCACAAATAAATTATTATTTTTATTTAAGAATTTCTTAAGGATAACTTCAAAAAAAAAAATTATGTTTATGGTTTTAATTTGTTCTTTCCTAGTTATATTTTAATATATTTAATTATAGAAAAAAGTCATAATAAATGTAAGTGTGAAATTTCATGACTCATCGAGTGAAATTGTTTGATTTTTAATATATAAAGAGCATATTTAAAATTGAGTTGTATTATAAAATGTTTGATGAATTAATTATTTATCTGAAATCAAATTTTATGAATAATTAAAAAAAAAGTATTTTTACAATAATGAATCATTAGAAAAAATATCACTTAAATAACTTTTTTTCAATTTCATTTTATAGGGTAAATTTGATAATTTTAAGTCCTTAAGATATAATTATTTATTTTCGTCTTTTTTCTAAAAAATAGACAATGAATGAAATATTTTAAAAAGAAATAAACTGATGAAGAGAAAATTAATAATAAAGAATTAAAAAAGGGATGAGACCGTTGAATACTTTGTAGGACCCAAAAAATTTATTTTGTTCAATTAATAACTTTATTTTTAGAAAACCTCAACCTTATAAGAAATACCATTATAGTCTTTTTTAAAATAAATCTAGAATTAACTAGAATAAACGTAAGGGGAATCAAAAGCTTAAAACTGAGGAGAAGAGAGAAATAAAGGAAAATTTCATCTAATAATTTTTATGTATGTATTATGTAAAAACTGTGGCTATTTATAGCCAAAAGTAGAAGAAGGCAATATGTATGAATTCAACATGCCTACAATGTTGACATTCATCCTCTTCTTAAAAGGAATAATTCTTAAAATGAGCAATTCACGTGTAACACTCCCCCTGAATTGTTCATGTAAAAAGGAAGGTTCTAGGTGATCTTAATACGCATCATTAGTTGCCTCATTAGAAACCTTACCAGGAAAACCCAGTGGGATAAAACCTTGGTTATAATTCGCTTGATTCACTTCAGGGAGTGGCGAAAAACCGACGGGCCGACTATCATGATTTTTCATCAATAATTCATTATGTCTTTCAGCAATAAGAAGGTGTGAAAGTAATTCAAAATATTTTGTAAAACCCATACCGTGATATTGCTGCTGTAGGAGCATATTCGCGGGTGAAAAATATTCCCGTCGTATGCAAGACAAAAATTATATATTCCTTCTTTTTATTCTCTTCTTTCCCCCTATTTATTTGAGGAATTAAGTTGGTATAGCTCTGATACCACTAATATTCTGTATATATTTTTGGTAAAACACTAATATTCTGTATGAAAATTTCTTGATTCTTATTTAGTTTTCTTGTTTGGCGAGGAGAAAATTAATGTGATTGATCTACTAATAGCACTAATAAATTCATTTCTCCCTATTTATAGGATAGAGTTAATTATGCACGTAATAAAAATTGGAAAAGGGAAAAATGAGGACAACAAAAAGAAGAAAGCAAAAAGATTAATGTGAAAATTCATGTTAGAATCATGTAGGTACTTAAAATGAAATATTTTTATTTGATAAAATTAATATAACATAGGTACTTAAAATGAGATTATATATAATACAATATTTTTATTTGATAAAATTAATATAACATAGGTACTTAAAATGAGATTATATATAATACAATATTTTTATTTGATAAAATTAATATAACATAGGTACTTAAAATGAAAGAAATTCATCATTATAGTTGGTGTATCTTATTTAGTAATTTGTATCATTTAATATTTTTTAAAAATATTAATTCTTCTTTTAATCAGATGCACAAATGAATTATTATTTTTGTTTAAGAATTTCTTAAGGATAACTTCAAAAAAATATTCTGTTTATGATTTTACTTTGTTCTTTAATAGTTATATATTTTAAGATATTTAATTATTTATAAAATTCATAATATATGTAAGTGTGAAATTTTCATACCTTATGAAGTATAATTATTTGATTTTAATATATAAAGAGTGTATTTAAAATTGAGTTGTATTATAAAATGTTTGATGAGTTAATTGTTTATATACGAAGTATCTGAAATTAAATCTTACAAATGATTAAAAGTATTTTTACAATAATGAATCATTGCTAAAAATATGAATTAAATGATTTTTTTCAATTTCATTTTATAAGATAAATTTGACAATTTTAAGTGCTTAAGATATAATTATTTATTTTCGTCTTTTTTCTAAATAATAGATGACGAATAAAATATGTTAAAGAAGAAAAAAACTGACGAAGAAAAAAAGAAAGACAAGGAATTGAGACTATTAAATACTTTGTAGGACCAAAAAAAGATTATTTTGTCAAAATAATAAATGCTTTATAAAATTCAGTAACTTTATTTTTAGAAAATCTTAATTTTATAAAAAATACCATTATAATCTTTTTACTATTTTGGCCAAAATTGAGCCAAATCTTTTTGGGCAAATAGCACTTCCGCTAACCAAATATCTACTCTCATTAATTTTGCGCAGTTATTGATTTCAATCAATTTTATCTAGTTATGTATCTGACATACTACTCAAACATTAATAAATTTCTACGAAAATTAGTTAATTTATCTACCACGATCCGAAGTGTGGTGGGGCAAATGAAAATTTTCATCCTAAATAATAAATATTTGAATTTGAATTTTAAAAATAAAGAATTTGAGTAAAGATTTTTTTATCGATCAATTTTGCAATAATTTTTTTTGACCATAAAATATTGTCAATCAAAATTAATCTCGTTCTTTGTGGCGATTAGAAGTATAACTACTTCCAACTAATGTCATAACGTTTATACATGTCGAAATGCGTTCCGATCATTTCAAACTCATGTATGTAATTTTATTAGTTTGGTCACGAACGAAAATTTAAAGAAATATGCAAGAGAATATTTTATTATATATAAAATGTTTTAAAATTACAGGGAACCCCAAACAGAAATATAGTAACGTTTATATCTT